>NC_069409.1:18645036-18679841 GCF_026875155.1 Cherax quadricarinatus | reverse complement strand
TATAGAGGTATGGGGTTTGGGGGAAACAATCAGGTTGCGCTTTGGGGTTTAAAAAAAAGCATTTATTCCCGGGGATACCTCAAGGATATGTTTAAAAGAAAATATTCAAAATAAAGTTGCTAGTAATGGCAAATCAACTGATCAACAAACAAAGAGAGATAGTAAAGGGCAACGAGATGACTAGCTCCCTTAAGGTTTACTACACAAATAGTAGGAGTCTAAGAAATAAGATAGATGAGCTAAGATTACTTGTAAGTGTAGGTAATATAGATATTATTTGCTATAACAGAGACCTGGTTCAACCTGAAAGATAGAAAATGCCTTCTGAATGCAACATACAGGGTTATATTATTATTATTATAATCAAGGGGGAAGCACTAAACCCATAGGATTATACAGTGCTTGGGGGAGGGATGGAAGGTATTCAGGTTTAACTCAGGAACTAGAGCACAGATCCAGTTCCCTAGATCAAGAGCCCTCACCAGCATCAAGGAACCTTCCTTGAGGGGTACAAGGTTATAAACTATTCCACACTGATAGGGTCAACAGGAAGGGTGGTGGTGTGGCGATGTATGTCAGACAAAATTTATATTGTTGTCTTAGATATGATATAAGATTAGAAACATCGAACACAGAATCTGTTTGGCTACAGTTTCTCGAGGGACGTGACAAATTAATTTTGGGTGTGATTTATAGGCCCCCAAACCTTGATAGGGAGTGCAGTAAGCTGTTATGGGACGAAATTCATAAGACATCTAGATATGAAAATGTTGTGATAATGGGATTTTAACTTTAGACAAATTGATTGGAACAATATGACAGGAAATCTTGAGTCTAGTGACTTTCTTGATACGGTTCAGGATTGCTTTTTAGAACAGGTTTTGACAGAACCAACTAGAGGAAACAATCTGCTTGACTTGGTTCTTGCCAACAAAGGTTCACTAATTAATATCTTGAGTTAATGATGAGCTTGAGGAAAGTGATTACAAATCACTTAGTTTCAATATATCTTGGAATTAGCCAGATAAACTGCAACCAAATCTCTGTCCCAGATTTTCGCTTGGCCGACTTCATGGGACTGAGAAATTACCTGGGTGGGCTAAATTGAGATGTCCTGACTATGGGTCAGGTAGGTGATATTAGTTGCCAATATGACGTTTTTCAAAGCATAGTTCTAGCTGCCCAGACAACTTTTGTTCCGAGTAGGGAAATTAGATCTAACAAAAATGATCCCAAATGGATGAACAATAGATTAAAACATCTCATTGGTCAAAAGAGAGGCATATATAGGCGTATCAAAAGAGGGGATGGGCAGTTAAGAAATCAATATATTCAATTAAAGAGAGAATAAAGAAAGGAATAAGAAAAGCAAAAGGTATTATGAGGCTAAGGTCGTAAGGGATTCAAAGACTAACCCAAAAGGGTTCTTTCAGGTATACAGAAGTAAGATTAGGGACAAGATTGGCTCACTTAAGAGTAACTCTGGTCAGATCACTGACAGTGATTAGGGATATGTGTGAAATTCTCAATACCTACTTCCTCTCAGTTTTCACCCAGGAAAATACTAGCGATATTCCTGAAATAATAGATTATGTAGAACAGGATAATAAACTATGTACTATTGCGGTAACTAGTAACATGGTCCTCAGACAAATAGAGAAACTAAAACTTAACAAATCCCCAGGCCCTGACGAGCTGTTTACAAGGGTGTTAAAGGAATGTAAAGAGGAACTTAGCATGCCTTTGGCTAATCTTTTTAACATATCACTATAAACTGGCATAGTGTCTGATAAGTGGAAAATGGCAAATGTAATACCTATTTAGAAGGCAGGTGACAGGTCCTTGGCTTCGAGCTATAGACCAATAAGCCTTACCTCCATAGTAGGAAAATTTATGGAATCAATAATTGCCGAAGGAGTTCGTAGCCATCTTGATAGGCACAGATTGATTAATGAATCTCAACACGGTTTTACAAAGGAGCGTTCATGTCTTACGAATTTACTAACATTTTCCCCTAAGGTGTTTGAGGAGGTAGATCATGGTAATGAATATGATATTGTGTATATGGACTTCAGTAAGGCTTTCGATAGAATTCCACACCAGAAGCTATTGAGGAAACTTAACGTACACGGAATAGGAGGAGAATTTTTTTCCTGGGTAGAGGCATGGCTGACAAATAAACAGCAGAAAGTTTCCATAAATAGGGAGAAATCAGAATGGGGGCACGTCACAAGCGGTGTTCCTCAGGGGTCAGTGTTGGGCCCATTGTTGTTCACATTTACATAAACGACATTGTTGAGGGAATAAAAAGCGACATAAGCAATTTGATGATGACACCCAAAATAGGCCGTCCAATTCATTCTAATGAGGACACTAGAGCACTCCAGGATGATTTGAATAGACTGACGCCATTGTCGGAGAAGTGGCAGATGCAGTTTAATATTGACAAATGCAAAGTTCTAAATGTTGGACAGTTAAGTAACCATGCCACATATAAACTAAATAATGTAGATCTTAATGCTACTGATTGCGAAAAGGATTTAGGAGTTCTGGTTAGCAGTAATCTGAAACCAAGACAACAGTGCATAAGTGTTCGCAATAAAGCTATCGGAATTCTTGGCTTCATATCTAGAAGTATAAATAATAGAAGTCCTCAGGTTGTTCTTCAACTCTACATATCCTTGTTTATTCCTCCTTTAGACTATGCTGCTCAGTTCTGGTCACCCTATTACAGAATGGATATAAATGCTCTGGAAAACGTACAGAGGAGGACGACAAAGATGATCCCATGTATCAGAAATCTTCCCTATGAGGATAGACTGAGGGCCCTGAATCTGCACTCTCTCGAAAGGCGTAGAATTTGGGATGTTATGATCGAGGTGTATAACTGGAAAACAGTTATAAATAAAGGGGATGTAAATAGCGTGCTGAAAATTTCCAGCCAAGACAGGACTCGCAGCAATGGTTTCAAGTTGGAAAAATTCAGATCCAGGAAGGATATAGGAAAGCACTGGTTTGGTAATAGAGTCGTGGATGAGTGGAACAAACTCCCGAGTACAGTTATTGAGGCAAAAACGTTGTGTTGTTTTAAAAAATAGGTTAGATAAATTACATGAGAGCTGTACTGGGTCTGGTGCCCGTGTTCTTCCTGGAGTGGAGGTGACACCAGACTGGGTGGCCATTGGGCTAATTCGGGGGGGACACATGGACCTGCTCCGTTATGGGTCAGTAGGCCTGTACAGTGTTCCGTCTTTCTTTTGTTCTTATGTTCTTAATCTTTGACAAACAATGTTCATGAAAAAAAATTACATTTATTACAGAAAATGACTAAATTGTGTAAAGCAGTCTTTGCAGGTCTATACAAGTGTAACTTTTTTTATGCAGCAAATTAAAATAATTAGTAATTGAGAAGGCGATGTATCTCCATAATGCAAGCATTAGGTGGAGTGCAGACCCAGACAAAGATTCAGAAAAAGTGGTTATGGAAACAAGTATACATGTGTCTCTGATGGATTTGTGTGGTATAGCGATCATCTGATTACTATGCTTAACACATCATACACACACCACACACACACACACACACACACACACACACACACTCACCACACACACACACACGAGCGCGTGCGCCCGCGAGGTGTCAGGGTGGGCACTGTGACGAGGGGTTTCCACAGGGGTCAGTCAGTCTAGACGGTGCTGTTTTGGTAATTATGTGAACTCGACAAGACAGAAGGAATAGAGTCCGGAGTTGTCCCTGTTTTGCAGATGATGTGAATATCATGGAAGAATTCAATCGGACGAGGTCAGGAAGAAACTACAAAGGGATCTGGACAGGCTGTAGACCTGGTCCAGGCAATTGGCTCCTGGAGTTCAACCCCACCATGTGCAAAATTCATTTAGATTGGGGAAGGGCAAAGAAGACAGCAGACGGGGGGACTACAGTCTAGGGGGACAGAGGACTACAAACTACTCAAAAAGAAAGATCTTGGGGAGAGTATAACACCAGGTGGGGTGTGACACATTCCTGAGGCGCCACATAAGCCAAATACTGCTGAAGATATGGGGCCTAGCAAAACCAAGTACAACATTCCACATCTTAAGAAAGAATCGTTCAGGACCCTGTACACTCGTATGTAGGCCCATATTGGAGTATGACGACACCAGTTTGGGAACCCACATATAGCCAAGCACGTAAAGAAACCAGAGGAAAGTGCAAAGGCTTGCAACAAGACTAGTCCCAGAGTAAGAGGTTTGTCCTCGAGGAGAGGTTAAGGGAAATTCGACCCTGACGGCTCTGAAGGACAGGAGAGATTAGGGAGGACAGGATAACGACTTATAAAATACTGAGAGGAATTGGTGGGACAGGAGTCTGAATGTTCCAGAGATGGGACACAGCAACAAGGGGACACAGTTGGAAAACTGAAGAAGCAGATGAAAACACAGGGATGTATTCTTACATTTCATTCAGTCAAGGAGTAGTCAGTGAGTGGAATAGTTTGGGAAGTTGATGTAGTGGAGGCAGATCCATTCATAGCTTTAAGTGAGGTATGATAAACTCATGGTACAGGGAGAGTGACCTAGTAGAAGGCCACTGGAGAGGGGGGCCCTTGCAACCACAACTAGGCTTTGAGAACACTAGGTGAGTATACACATACACACACACACCAAGGGAATACATAGAAGTACAATTCAGTCTGGGAACATAAGGTAGTCATTACAGTGATGTATAACCACCACAAAAACTGCGGAGGCCAGGGAGGCATAGCAAGGAGAACACAGAGCGATGGTGGACTCACTGGCCTGAGATGGCAGGAAGAACTCGCTCGAGCAGCAGAGAAAGTTACTGGTTTATGGTCGAATTTCAGCTAAGGGAGATCGATTGGAAAAACTGGACCACATGGGGGCCCAAACATGGAGAGCCAAGAGATGATGGAGGGGTACTGGAAACTCATGTCCTTTATCAAACATGTCAGGGATCTGCCAGAGAGAGAGGGAGGATGAAACCCATTACGATTTCGTGAGTCAAGACTGCGGACTGTGTTCACCTGAGCAGTTATAAGACATTGAGGAATCACATGGTGAGAAAGCCCCTTGGAGCTAATGATCACGTGTTCTGAGCTTTGATTACATAGTAGAGGTACAAGTGGAGAGGGTAACGTGAATGGGAAAGCCAAACTATTAAAAGGGGGACTACACAGGAATTGAGGAACTTCCTGCAGGAAGGTTCAATGGACAACACAATGGTAGGAAAGTCAGTAAACGAAATGACGGGGTACGTAACAACAAAATGCCAAGAGGCAGAGGAAAGGTTTGTTCCAAGGGAAAGAATAATGGGGAAGAACCAAGCGAGTCCTTGATTTACACGAAAAGGTGTAGGGAGCAAAAAACTAGTGCACTAGAGATTGGAAAAAGTACAGAAGGCAAAAGAACCAGGAAATTAAGGAGATTATTCGAAGAAGAGCAGAAACGAAGGTATGCACAGTTATGGAGGGACGGCCCAGCGGACAGTTACGAAAATCGACATAGCATCGAAAGTCAAGGTTTGACTGAAACTGCTTGTTTGCCCACATTAGGAGGTACGACAAGAGTCAAAGACCAGGTGGATCAGGCTGAGGAAAGAAGGTGGATGCTCACAAGAAACGATCAAGAGGTATGTGAGGAGCTCAACACGAGATTTAAGGAAGTATTCACGTGGAGGTAAGGAAGGAGTGTGGTGAGACAGGACAGAGGGGAACACCAAACAAGGAATACACAAACAAGTTCTGGATGACATGCACACATACTGAGGAGGAGGAGGAGTGAGGAGGTGATGAAGCTGCTAAGTGACCTTGGATACCCAAGGCAATGGGACCGGACATCTCCCGTGGGTCCTTAGAGGGGGGAGCAGATAAGCTGTGTCTGCCACTAATACTTTCCTTGAAACTCATCCCTTGAAACTGGGCAACTACCTGAGGTCTGGAAATAGGCAAATGTACGTTCCATTTTAAAGCAGGAGACAGAAAAAGAGGCTACTAACTATAGACCAGTGTCACTGACGTTGCCACAATATGCAAATTCATGGCGAAGATTATCAGGAGAGTAGTGGAGTACCTGGAATGAGAACATGGGTATAACGGACAACAGCACGGATTCATGGAAGGCAAAATCCTGTGTCACAAACCTTCTGGAGTTTTATGATAATGAGTAACAGAAGTAAGGACACGAGAGAGAGGGGTGGGTGATTGCATTTTCTAGGACTGCCTGAAGGCCTTCGACACAGTTCCTCACAGAGATTTAGGTGCGAAACTAGAGGATGGGCATTAACACGGAAGGGCCGCACTGCAATGACTCAGAGAGAACACCTGACAGGGAGGCAAACAACGAGTCAATGGTACGAGATGAGGTATCACATGGGCAACTGTGACGTGCGGGGTTCCACAGGGGTCGTCCTAGGACCAATGGAATATTTTTGGTATTAGTGAATTGCCATAATGGAAGGGTTAGATTCAGAAGTGTCCTGTTTGCAGGATGATGATGAAGCATGTTATGAGGAGCATTAAATCAGATGAGTTTCAGGAAGGACTTCAAAGAAGACCCGGTCCAATGCAACTGGATTTCTCTGAATTTAACCCGTCAATGCATAGTCATTATCCTGAAGCACTAGTGTTATACCCCTAAACAACAATAATCAGTACATACTACCGAAACAGGGAGATTGCCTGGAAGCTTGGAAGACAGCAAATGTAGTCCCAATCTTTAAAAAAGGAGACGACATGAAGCACTAAACTAAAGACCAGTGTCACTAAAAATATAATTGATGCAAGTCATGGAGAAGATTATCAGGAGAAGAGTAGTGGAAATCCTAGAAAGGAATGATCTCATTCACAGAGCCAATATGGTTCAGGGACGGGAAATCTTGTGTCACAAATCTACTGGAGTCTCTGACATGGTGACAGCAGTAAGAAAAGACGAGAGAGGGGTGGGTGGTATTGATTTTCTGGGACTGCCAGAAGGCGTTTGACACAGTTCCACAAGAGATTAGTGCAAAACTGGAGGACAAGCAGGGATAACTTGGGAGGGCCCTACAATGGATCTGGAATACTTGTATGGAAGACAGCAGCGAGTCATGGTAGTGGGTGGTGGTCAGAGTGGGCACCTGTGACAGCGGTGGTCCCACAGGGCGTCAGTCCTAGGACCCAGTGATGTTTCTGGTATTTGTGAACGGACATGACGGAAGGAATAGATCCGAAGTGTCCATGTTTGCAGATGGACGTGAAGTTGATGAGAAGAATTCATTCGATCGAAGAACAGCAGAACTAAAAGGGATCTGAAAATGGCTGCAGACCTGGTCCAGCAATTGGCTATATTTTCTGGAGTTCAACCCCACCAGTGCAAAGTCATTGCTGAAGATGTGGGGAAAGGCAAGAGACCGCAGTGGAGTTTCAGTCTAGGGGGGCCAGGAGATTACAACCTCCACTCAACGAAAGGATCTGGGGGTGAGTATAAACACCAGGCACATATCCTGAGGCCAATCAACCAAATAACTGCTGCAGCATATGGGACGCCTAGCTAACCTCAGAAAAACAGCATTCGACATCTTATAAGATTCGTTCAGGACCCTGTTACACCGTGTACGTTAGCCCATATTGGAGTTTTGCGGCACCAGTTTGGAACCCAACACCTAGCCAAGCACGTAAAGAAACTTAGAGAAAGTGCAAAGATTTGCCAACAAGGACTAGTCCCAGAGCTGAAAGGTATGTCCTACGAGGGAGAGGTTATAAGGGACAATCAACTGGACGACACGGGAGGACAGGAGAGATAGGGGGGGACATGATACCGACGTACAAAATACTGAGAGGAATTGACAAGGTAGACAAAGAACAGGATGTTCCAGAGATGGCGACACAGCACAAGGGGGACACAGTTGGAAGTGGAAGACACAGATGAATCACAGGATGTTAGTAAGTATTTCTTCAGCCACAGAGTAGTCAGGAAGTGGGAATAGTTTGGGAAGCGATGTATTGGAGGCAGGATCCCTACATAGCTTTAAGCAGAGGTATGATAAAGCTCACGGTTCATGGAGAGTGACCTAGTTAGCGATCAGTGAATGAGTCGGGGCCAGGAGCTTGGACTCGACCCCGCAACCCAACTAGGTGAGTACAACTAGGTGAGTACACACACTCACAGATCTCCTCACCCCTACCTACCCCTCTCCACATCCATCTAACCATCCTTCTTCCTCCCCAGAGTTACAACTCAACGAACTGAATTGGTTTATGGAGCTAAAAGGTACAAAAATACGCTATTTTCTCTTAAGTGTTGCACTCCGCTGCTGCAGAATTACAGCCGTACATCTAAACGCAAAGATAATATTTTTACCTCAGGAAGTACGTAGCTGACAGGCTTTATATTGCACTAGTGCAAAAAAAATACTGATTTCCATTTGTCTGCAAGAATGTAGCGAGGTTGAAAAAAACCTCCATCGATGGTTGCCTGGACATGCAACATATGCTTAAGATAATAACTGTCGGCGCGATCGCGATTTATGTTAGAAAGAACTTGCTGCATTAACTTTATGACTTACAGAGTCGATTTATACATTTCATTATCGTGGTTGTTAAAGTATAAGTAGCAATCTTCTACATTAACAACAATTTTCACATCAATTGTCAGCCTTTCCTATATTCTGTAGGCATGTTTGCAAGACGTAAGATATTGTAGGCAGATGATATAATACCAGTTGAACTATAGGTATTAACTTCCTCAATGAAAATTATATGTTACTTGAATAGCAGCATTGTTGAGCCTACTCATCAACTCAGTTGATTGATGTGGGCTTTGTATGTCTAATGATGATCTGTCTGAATCACTTTCTTAAAACTCACAACCTGTTACTCTCGGCCAAAGTTACGCAATAAAGACGGTAAATATTCAAAAAGTAAAAAAAATATTCTTGAAACGCCTCATAGATAATTATGTATTAACCGAATGGAAAAGTGGAATACAAGTTTCCATTAACAATTGAGTTTGGTGACGTGGCTACTAATGAAAAACTTCGTAACATTAAGGAACAGGAACAATGACACGTTTAACAATTCAATGTTGTGTTGATAGTGTTGTGACTTGTGACGTATTGTGAATGTTTTGTTAGTGGAGCTTGTAGTAAACATGTTTGTAATGAATTGTTGTGGTGGTAATACTATTCATTGGTGTTGTGACCTTGTTGTGATTTGTTGTGATTGTTGTGACTTGTTGTGATTGTTGTTATTCTAGTGAGTTGCTGGGGACTATTAAAAACACGTGTGATGATTTAGCGTGTTATTGGTACTTGTGAAAATTGTTGATGGTGATGGTGATATAAAGAAATGTGTTGCTAACATTGTGGAGTGGAAAAAAATTGTGTGTGTGAATGTTATGGAGTTGTAAGTGAATTTTGTGAGTTATGAAATGGACGCCCCTAGATTCTTGATTCGGGATAAATGGAAGTGGGGATGCTAGGTGGGGTGGGTGTTTCATGATACAGGGAGATGGGTAGGGATACTGGAAGATGAGAGGGTGGGGGAGGTGTTGGGGGGGGAATGGCTGGTCTACTCTAAACTTCCATTTACTCTTGTAAAACTTGATCGAGGAACTGGAGTGTGGCTGTAGAGAGAATGTTCCCCCACTTGTATTAAGTATCTTTTGGCTATGTATTAGGTTTAACAATGTTATTTTGTTGATGTATTATGTAATAGGATTAGTGATAAATTGTAATGTATCTATTTTGTTGCATTTTACGTACATAAAATTTGTTGTAAAAGTGAACTTGTGGTTTATTGATTCACACTTGTATCACCCTCTTACTAAGTGCACCTTATGTTATTCGAAAAATCTTGAGATCAAAAACTGTAAGAAATACTAGCTGGGTGTTTTTTCAGAAAATTGCGGTTATCTGGATGTATTAAAATGTACCCAAATAGTCGATATGAGTAAAGTGTGTAGGGAAATGGTAACAAGCTGAGTCGATAGACTAATGTGAACAGTAGTTAACACAGCTTGAATGACAGCTCTCGTCGCAACTGTCCCGAAGGCAGACATTTGAGGAGCTGTTAGTATGCACACTTCTAAAGGGCTGTTGTTAAAAAAAATAGGGATTAAAATATGTTTACCCCATAGGGGTATTATATCAGCATATCTCAGAACATGAGTGACGGATAGTTAATTACTGTTTGGGCTCGATTGCCCACCAGTTACAGATGTATTAGTAAGGCTGGCAAGGGTCATACCTTACTTCTCAACTTCGCAGTCAACTGAACAAAACTATGCCTGGGACCAGACTTAACTGGGTATTATTCGGACCCTTAATTTGCTAACGGTGGGTATCCGGTGTCTGATTGGAAGAATAGAGTTTTTGAGGGGATTATCAACGTAACCCACCAGTCTGGAAATTTGTAAACACTCGTACTTCAATATTTGTTATTTGTTCATATCACAAATCTCACTATAGAAGTGCACACACTTCTTTTTTAATATTTCTATTGTGGATGATGGAGATAGATTGTCCGAGGTTGAGCGGCGGCACTGTTAGTTCCTTTGTTAATGTATTGTACGATAACACACGTTCCCCCGTTCTATGGTTATATGCAATCTGAGCTTATGAAGCCCCTCACCCGGCCCTCGCTACACCCCAGGCTGCTCTCACAAAAGGAAGGGTTGATACAAGCATTTTTTCCCTTCCTTGTACACTTCTGGCAGCCATGCAGAATGCTTGAATTTCTTGTTGTCTGGGACAGACGTCGGTTGTACGCTATCTTTATCATGGTAATAAAGTGGATGCAGGTTTTCCTTATTTTCCTCCTTAAATAGGAGATTAATTGTCTCTCATTAACTCCACCCTACTTGCAATACTGGTCTCTTGCAAAGACATTGCATGATCCATTACACACGCTGGGACAGATGCTTCCAATTAAAAGTGTTGATGCAGAAGCAAGCAAGGACGCCATTGCCGCTTCTGAGGGTCGTTCCTCGGGCCTGGAAGGGCTGAAAAGGGATGAAAGGAACAGACTCACGAAATCGTAATGACACGATTGCAAATAAACGATGCCACGGGCGGGGATAGAACCCGCGATAGAGAGTTCAAAACTCCAGACCGTCGCGTTAGCCACTGTTTTGAGAACTCTCTGATCGCCGGGTTTATCCCCGCCCGGTATGTATGGTTTGTTTGCAATCATGTCATTTCGATTTCGTGAGTCATATTGACGGTTTGAGGGGACTTGAGCTAGAGTTGTTCGGCCACGCCTAGCTGGCGTTAGTCGTAAAAAAACTTGCATTCGTGGTCACGTGGTGCCTCATGCTAACCTTCTATGTGTAGAAATATACCGAGTCTGGACGAATCTTATTGTGGCTAGCTGGCCCAGTGGCTAACGCGACGGTCTGGAGTTCTATCCCCGCCCGTGGTATGGTTCATGAAAGGAACTGAAAGCGCGATACTCACCCTTCCTGCGAGAAAATTTCTCCAAAGGTATATAAGATCTAGATTGAAGTAAAATGGTGAATTAGTGACTGAAAAAATGGAATTGGAACGGGGTGGGTGATGGGGAGATGGGGAGGGGGGGACTGGGTAAGGAGCTAGAGCCTCGACCCCAGAAAAAAGTAAAAATTCAAAAAAAAATCGAGAAATTTAAAAATCTGAAAAATGGGTACCCCCATAAAAAATTAAAAAAATTCGAAAATTTGAAAACCCCTCAAATTGCATCCTGCGTGAGTTTCACAAATAGAAAAAATGATGAGCGGATGCACCATGAAAAATCTGGAGGGGTAGAGCCCACGCAAAAAAATAAATACACAACGCAACACACCACACACACACACACACTCACACACACAACTACACACACCCACACACCACACACACACACACAAAACACACACACATGCATCAACATGGTCAAGGGACACAACCAGAGAGAGAGGGGGAGGATGAGCCAGCAATACTGGATCTTGTGTTCACCCTGAGCAGTTAGACATTGAGGACATCACTTACGAGAGGCCCCTTGGAGCTGCGTCATGTGGTTAGAGTTTTGCTATATTAGTAGCGTTACAAGTGGATGAAGGTAACAGGAACTGAGGGACAGGCCAAACTATAAAAGGGGGGATAACAGGTATGATAAACTTCCTGCAGGTGGTTCAGTGGGACAGAGATAATGGTAGGAAAATCAGTAAACGAGATGATGGTATATGTGGCAACAAAGTGCAAGGATGGCTGAGGAAAGTTTTGTTCCCAAGGGAAACAGGAATTACATAGCGACAGACCAAAACGACGTCCTTGGTTTACCCGAGGTGTAGGGAGGCAAAAACTAAGTGCAACTGAGAATGGAAAAGGTTACATGAGGCAAGGACCCAGGAAAACAAGGAGATTAGTGAAGAGCCAGAAACGAGTAGCACAAGATAAGGAGGGAGGCCCAGCGACAGTATGAAAAACGACATAGCATCGAAAGTCAAATCTGACGGAAAATGCTGTTATAGCCAATTAGAGAGACAACAGTCAAGGAAAAGGTGATAAGGCGAGGAAAGAAGGTGGAGAAACTCACAAGAACGATAAGAGGTATGCGAGGGAGCTCAACACGAGATTTAAGGAAGTATTTACAGTAGAGACAGGAAGGACTCTGGGTTCTTATCCCTTCCAGGGGACAGACCAGATGGGGGGACACCAGCAAGGAATACACCAACAAGTGTTGGGAACGACATTACATAAGATGAGGAGGAGGTTGAAGAAACTGCTAAGGGAACATCGATACCTCAAAGGCAATGGGAACGGACAACATATCACGTGGGTCCTTAGTGAGGGAGCAGATTTGTTGTGCGTGCCAACTTACCACAATCTTCAACCACATCCCTGGATACTGGGCAACTACCTGAGGTATGGAAGACGGCAATGTAGTTCCCATTTTTAAAAAAGGAGACAGAAAAAAGAGGCACTAAACCATAGGACCTGTGTCATTGACGTGTATAGATGCTAAATTATGGAGAAAGATTATCAGGAGGAGAGTGGAGGAGCACCTGGAACGGAACAGGTGTATAAATGCCAACAGCTCGGATTCACGGAAGGCAAATCCTGTGTCACAAACCTTCTGGCGGGGTTTTTTTTTATGATAAAATAACAGAAGTAGGGCAAGAGAGGAGGGGTGGGTTGTATTGCATCTTCTTGGACTGCAAGAAGGCTTTGACACAGTTCCTCACAAGGAATTGTGCCGAAGCTAGAGCATCAGGGCGCATATAACAGGTTGGGGCACTGCAATGGATCAGTGATTACCTGAAGGGAGGGCAACAACGAGTATGGTACGTATTGATGTATCAACAGTGGGCACCTGTGACGAGCGGTGGTTCCCCAGGGGTCGTCTAGGACCCAATGCTATTTTTGGTATAGGTGAAACGACATGACGGAAGGGGTTAGACTCAGAAGTGTCCCTGTTTGCAGATGATGTGAAGTTAATGAGGAGAATTAAATATGATGAGGACCAGGCAGACTTCAAAGAGACCTGGACAGACTGACACCTGGTCCAGCAAATGGTTCTCGAAATTTAATCCTGCCAATGCATAGTCATGAAGATAGGGGAGGGCTCAGAAAGACCACAGACAGAGTATTGGCTAGGTGGCCAAAAGACTGCAAAACCTCACTCAAGGGAAAGATCTTGGGGTGAGTATAACACCGAGCATTGTCTCCGGGAATGCACACATCAATCAGATAAATGCTGCAGCATATGGGCCGCTGGCAAACCTGAGAACTCAGCATTTCGATACCAACTTAGTAAGGAATCATTCAAGACCTGTACACCGTGTATGTCAGGCCCTTACTGGAGTATGCGACTCTGTTGGAACCCGCACTTGATAAAGCAATCAAGAACTAGAGAAAGTACAAAGTTGTTTGCGACAAGGTTAGTTCCTGAGCTAAGGGGAATGTCCTATGAAGAAAGATTAATTGAAAATCGCGCCTGACCGGACACTGGAGGACAGGAGGGTCATGGGTGACATGATAACGACATATAAAAATTACTTGCGTGGAATAGTCCAAGGTGCGACAAAGACAGGTTGTTCCAGGGAGGGGGGCACAGAAACAAGAAGCACCAAGTGAGAAGTTGAAGACACAATGAGTCAGGAGAGATAGTAGAAGTATTTCTTCAGTCATAGGTTGTAAGGGGAAGTGGAATAGCCTAGAAAAGGACGTTGTGGAGGCAGGAACCATACACAGTTTTAAGACGAGGTTTGATAAAGCTCATGGAGCGGGGAGAGGAGAGGCTAGTAGCACCGGTGAAAGAGGCGGGGCCAGGAGCTAGGACTCGACACCCCTGAACCCATAGGTGAGTACAAAAGGGTGTAGTACACACCACACACACACACACACGCACACACAACAACACACGCACACCACACAACACGCACACACACACACACACACAACACACCCACATGGACACACACACCACTCACACACACAAACACCTACACGCACACAACACACACACTCACACCTACACACACACAACCTGCCACAAACCTACACACTCACACACCACCTTACACACACATCAGGCCTAGAGTCTAATTCGACATGTGCCTAGGACAAAATGGTAACTAACCACTCCATTTATATATATATATATATTATATATATATTATATATATATATAAATATATATGTCGTGCCGAATAGGCAGAACTTGCGTGCTTGGGATTAAATAGCAAACGCTCATCTTGCCATAATAGGACAGCGAAAATTGGTTTCTGCATGTATTTTCGCCAAAATATTCTGAACCTTACGAACAAAATTTACTTCACTGTGTTTGTTTAGTATTAATTATCGTAAACCAAATCTAAATATATTTAGTTGGCGTTTGGCTAAAATAAATTGTTCTTGTTATATAAGGTTAGGTAATTTTTCTATGATTCTTTTGGTGCAAAATTATAAATTTATTACTTCAAACATTAATGAAAAAAAATCATCTTTAAAAGTTATAAGAGAAATTTTAGAAAGGATTAATTTTAACTGAGTTTTGCTAAACTGACCAGTTTTACATATTCGGCACACATTATATATATCATTATATATATATATTTATATATATATATATATATATAATAGATATATATATATTTATATATTATATTATATATATATATATATATATATTTATATATATAACATATATATTTATATATATATATATTTATATAAACTATATATTTATATATATTGTATATATATATATATATATATATAATACCCTTACAATTTACACCAGAGGTGGACCCATCCTATTAAAAAGATATATATATATATATTATATATATACTATATATATATATATTTTTATATATATAACATATATTTTTTTACTTTGTATATACTATATATATATATATATATATTTATATATATATTTATTTATAAATATATATATATATATAATTTTATATATATAGTATATTTTATTTATATATATATATATTGTCGTACCGATATGTTAAAATGGTCAATTAGGCAAGAACTCATATAAAATTAAAGTCCTTTCTAAAAAATTTTCTTTTTAAGTTTTAAAGATATATTTTTTCATTATTGTTGATGTAAAAATTATATTTTGCACAAAAGAATCTTAGAAAACTTACCTATCTTATTACAACAAGAACAATTTATTTAGCCTAACCAGGCCAAATATATTTTAGATTTGTTTACAATAATTTAATGCTAACAAACGCAGTGAAATATATATTTTTTCGTTTGGCTTGAGAATGATTTTGGCGAGAATTTTGCATACACTATTTTCACTTGTCCTTATGGCAAGTTGAGCGTTGCTTATTTGAGCAGGATCGCAAGTTCTGCCTCTATTCGTCAGAGTTCATTTATATATATATATATTATATATATATATATTTATATATTTGTATATATTTATACATATATATATATCTATATATATATATATATATAGATATTTATATATATATTTATATTTATTTAGATTTATATATATATTTATATATTTATATATATATTTATATATATATATTTATATATCTGTCGTGCCGAATATGTAAATGGGTCAATTGCAAGAACTATTTAAAATTAAGTCTCTCTGAAAATTTTCTCTATATTCATTTTTAAAGATAATATTTTTTCCATTATGTGAATGTAAAAAATTTTTAATTTGGCACCAAAAGAATCTTAGAATAAATTACCTAACTTTATTTTAACAAGCGGAATTTATTTTGTATGGCATGGGAAATACTCTTTCACTGTTCTTCGTAACCTATCATGGAATTTTTTGAAACAAGTTGCTTACCACAATCCTCCCTAATAGAGCTAAATGTTCAGAATGTTGATGATATTTTGTGTTTAATGCCCAAAAATTAGATACACACCATTCTTGGTAAATTAAATAGTTTAGCCATTCTATTAAACTTTACTGTTGTGTTTGAAAGAAAATAACTCATTCCTTTTCTAGATGTTTTAATTATTAAGGTAATAATGAATTCAAATTTATAAATTACAGAAACACCTATAAATAACTGTTCCTATGTACCTCTATTATTTCTGCACTCCAAGATAGAGTTAAACTGTTTGTTTATCCCGTAAATGTTGTTTGAGAGCTTTACGTATTTGTGGTCTGAGTTCATAGATAGGAAATTCTCCAAAATATTAGAAATTAGCTAATGATTTGAATACCCAAGAACGTAATGATAAATCTTTAAAAAATTGCTAGAAATACTTTTTGCAATCCGAAAAAGGTGATAACCAGCCTTATTCAACTTAAAAATATGTTGTTCTCCTTACCATGAATAACTTGGTTGATATCCTTCTCTTTCTTAAGACTTTAATATCAACGTTGTATTACAAAAATCTTGATACAGTAAAAAAATTTTGATAAAGAATTCACCCCCAAAATGCTGACGGATTGTGTCTATAAGATTCCTTGAATATTGCGACTTAAGTTTTGTTAGGTCAAACTGTTAAAAGTCTCGATGTTAAACAATAATCCCACTAAGATTAAAACAACCATTACATATAGCCTTAGCATGGAACAAGATTCCAATTGCTCTATTTATTCATGTGAGAGTTTTAACCATCCAATTGATTTTCAAAAAGTTGAGAAAGTTGTATTAAGCAAGGTCCATGCGTCGAAGGAATATAATTGATCTTGTTTCATAATAAACAGTTTTGACCATATTGTGATATTTCCTTTGGTTTATATAAATTTGTCCATTTTATAATTAATAGAATTGGGAAGAATTTAGTTAATAATTTTGGACAAATAATAAATTTTAAAATTCTCTTAATTCTTGTGTAGATTAGTTTGTTGTGGGTTGTGAAGACCCTGTCTAACAGTTGGGCAGCAGTGCCTGCTGGTGTATGGTGTACAATGTTTGCCAAGACCGTAGTCCTGGACGGGTCTCAATCTTGCGAGGACCCGTCTCAGACTTTTGAGGGAGAAAGGTTTCTACATGATTGCGACATATGTGCTCAAGCACTCTTTTGGTCAGTTCAATGGGGCACCTCAATAAGTGGACAACACCATATGTACTCCCTACTATGGACAATATCGAGGAGGAGGACATGTCGTTATCCACGGGCAAAAGCTTGTATGGTTCGTTGATCCTGGTACATTGTGTGGCGCAGTCATCTCTTGGTCCTCTTCGGGAGGAAATATCACTCCTAGTTGCCCGCGGAGTGTCTCAGTAACTTCGCACTCCAGAAGAGTGTGTTAGGGGCCGCTGGACAACGTGCTGACAGTACTGGCACATCTCCTCCTCAGCCTTGTCTACCATCATCTTGGCTGTGGGAAAGCCCAAACGAAGCCGATGGATGGCGGTGCACTGCGCTTCGGACCTGTTCTTATTCATATGGAAGGGGGTTCTCCCTGAGTAGCTGCTCGGCCTTCTGCAGTGTTCTCTTTCTTATGAGTCGCGCATCAGGTGTTGCTTTGTTGTGGGATGTGATAGTGAGGTGTGGTCTAGACCCTTTATATGCCTTCCTTGATGCATTACTTTTATTATTCCGTGAGATAATGTGAGTAAGTCACGAAAGAGCCTTGCAATTTCTCTATTCTTTCACAAGTGGTTGTTTTGCATATTTATTTTTTTACATATTTATATATTTATATATATTTATATATATTTTATATTTATATACTTTATATATTTTTTAACTTATATATAATATATCTTTAATATATATATATATATATATACATTTGCAATAAGATCACAGTAAACAGGGGATTTCAGAATATGCAAAACAACCACTGTGATAAGATAGTAGAAATTCCAAGCGTTTTCGTTGACTACTCACATTATCAAGGAACTATGAAAGTAAAGCATCCAAGGAAGGCATATAAGGGGTCTGGCCAACACCTCACTATCAGACCCAAACGGTTAAACAACTGACGCGCGCCGCCGACCTGGCAGGTCCTTCGCACAACCACCAACAACTTTTCTACCCAAGAAAATTTTAAAATTTATTATTTGTCCAGTGTATTAGCTTAGCCCATTCTATAAACTTTACTGTTGAGTTTGAAGAAAATAACTCATTGCCTTTTCTAGATGTTTTATTTATTAAGAGTAATATGATTTCAAATTTAAAATTTACAGAAAACCTACAAATAACTGTTCCTATGTCCACTATTATTCTTCGCATTAAGATAGAGTTAAACTGTCTATTTTCTCATCAATGTTTTTGAGAGCTTTACGAGTTTGTAGTCCTGAGTTCATAGATGAGGAAATATCCAAAATTTATGAAATAGGTTAAGATTTAAAATACCCACGAAATGTAATTGATAAATCCTTTAAAATTGCTAGAAATACTTTTTACAATCCCAAAACAAGGGACAACCAGCCTTATCAACTACTCAGAAATTTGTGGTTCTCCCTTACCATGAAAACTTGGTTGATATCGAATCTCTTTTGAGACTTTTTATATTAAAGTTGTTGTATTCAAAAATCTTTGATACAGTAAAATACTTTTGATAAAGAATTCCCCCCAAAATGCTGATGGATGTGTCTATAAGATTTCTTTAAAATTTGTCGATAATGTTTATTACGGTTCAAACAACATGGTAAAAATCTTCGAACTAAGATTAAACAACATAAATATGGAATTCGAACTGGACAAGATTCCAATGCTACTATCTTATTATGTAAGAGATTTTAACCATCCAATTGATTTTCAAAAGATTGAGAAAGTATTCTCAGGCAAGTCCCATGGGCCGCAGGGAATATTATTGAATCTTGTTTCATAAAAAGCAGTTTTGACAATAAGGAAAAACAGTTATAAATAAAGGGGATGTAAATTAGCGTGCACCTGAAATTTCCAGCCAAGACAGGACCTCGCAGCAATGGTTTCACGTGGAAAAAATTCAGTCCAGGAAGGATATAGGAATGCACTGGTTTGGTAATAGAGTCGTGGATGAGTGGACAAACTCCCGAGTACAGTTATTGAGGCAAAAACGTTGTGTTGTTTTAAAAAATAGGTTAGATAAATTACATGAGAGCTGTACTGGGTCTGGTGCCCGTGTTCTTCCTGGAGTGGAGGTGACACCAGACTGGGTGGCCATTGGGCTAATTCGGGGGGGACACATGGACCTGCTCCGTTATGGGTCAGTAGGCCTGTACAGTGTTCCGTCTTTCTTTTGTTCTTATGTTCTTAATCTTTGACAAACAATGTTCATGAAAAAAAATTACATTTATTACAGAAAATGACTAAATTGTGTAAAGCAGTCTTTGCAGGTCTATACAAGTGTAACTTTTTTTATGCAGCAAATTAAAATAATTAGTAATTGAGAAGGCGATGTATCTCCATAATGCAAGCATTAGGTGGAGTGCAGACCCAGACAAAGATTCAGAAAAAGTGGTTATGGAAACAAGTATACATGTGTCTCTGATGGATTTGTGTGGTATAGCGATCATCTGATTACTATGCTTAACACATCATACACACACCACACACACACACACACACACACACACACACACACTCACCACACACACACACACGAGCGCGTGCGCCCGCGAGGTGTCAGGGTGGGCACTGTGACGAGGGGTTTCCACAGGGGTCAGTCAGTCTAGACGGTGCTGTTTTGGTAATTATGTGAACTCGACAAGACAGAAGGAATAGAGTCCGGAGTTGTCCCTGTTTTGCAGATGATGTGAATATCATGGAAGAATTCAATCGGACGAGGTCAGGAAGAAACTACAAAGGGATCTGGACAGGCTGTAGACCTGGTCCAGGCAATTGGCTCCTGGAGTTCAACCCCACCATGTGCAAAATTCATTTAGATTGGGGAAGGGCAAAGAAGACAGCAGACGGGGGGACTACAGTCTAGGGGGACAGAGGACTACAAACTACTCAAAAAGAAAGATCTTGGGGAGAGTATAACACCAGGTGGGGTGTGACACATTCCTGAGGCGCCACATAAGCCAAATACTGCTGAAGATATGGGGCCTAGCAAAACCAAGTACAACATTCCACATCTTAAGAAAGAATCGTTCAGGACCCTGTACACTCGTATGTAGGCCCATATTGGAGTATGACGACACCAGTTTGGGAACCCACATATAGCCAAGCACGTAAAGAAACCAGAGGAAAGTGCAAAGGCTTGCAACAAGACTAGTCCCAGAGTAAGAGGTTTGTCCTCGAGGAGAGGTTAAGGGAAATTCGACCCTGACGGCTCTGAAGGACAGGAGAGATTAGGGAGGACAGGATAACGACTTATAAAATACTGAGAGGAATTGGTGGGACAGGAGTCTGAATGTTCCAGAGATGGGACACAGCAACAAGGGGACACAGTTGGAAAACTGAAGAAGCAGATGAAAACACAGGGATGTATTCTTACATTTCATTCAGTCAAGGAGTAGTCAGTGAGTGGAATAGTTTGGGAAGTTGATGTAGTGGAGGCAGATCCATTCATAGCTTTAAGTGAGGTATGATAAACTCATGGTACAGGGAGAGTGACCTAGTAGAAGGCCACTGGAGAGGGGGGCCCTTGCAACCACAACTAGGCTTTGAGAACACTAGGTGAGTATACACATACACACACACACCAAGGGAATACATAGAAGTACAATTCAGTCTGGGAACATAAGGTAGTCATTACAGTGATGTATAACCACCACAAAAACTGCGGAGGCCAGGGAGGCATAGCAAGGAGAACACAGAGCGATGGTGGACTCACTGGCCTGAGATGGCAGGAAGAACTCGCTCGAGCAGCAGAGAAAGTTACTGGTTTATGGTCGAATTTCAGCTAAGGGAGATCGATTGGAAAAACTGGACCACATGGGGGCCCAAACATGGAGAGCCAAGAGATGATGGAGGGGTACTGGAAACTCATGTCCTTTATCAAACATGTCAGGGATCTGCCAGAGAGAGAGGGAGGATGAAACCCATTACGATTTCGTGAGTCAAGACTGCGGACTGTGTTCACCTGAGCAGTTATAAGACATTGAGGAATCACATGGTGAGAAAGCCCCTTGGAGCTAATGATCACGTGTTCTGAGCTTTGATTACATAGTAGAGGTACAAGTGGAGAGGGTAACGTGAATGGGAAAGCCAAACTATTAAAAGGGGGACTACACAGGAATTGAGGAACTTCCTGCAGGAAGGTTCAATGGACAACACAATGGTAGG
The DNA here is from genome assembly GCF_026875155.1 of Cherax quadricarinatus. Lineage (NCBI taxonomy): Eukaryota > Metazoa > Arthropoda > Malacostraca > Decapoda > Parastacidae > Cherax > Cherax quadricarinatus. The sequence goes on along the minus strand of NC_069409.1, from coordinate 18,658,207 downwards.
AAAGTCAGTAAACGAAATGACGGGGTACGTAACAACAAAATGCCAAGAGGCAGAGGAAAGGTTTGTTCCAAGGGAAAGAATAATGGGGAAGAACCAAGCGAGTCCTTGATTTACACGAAAAGGTGTAGGGAGCAAAAAACTAGTGCACTAGAGATTGGAAAAAGTACAGAAGGCAAAAGAACCAGGAAATTAAGGAGATTATTCGAAGAAGAGCAGAAACGAAGGTATGCACAGTTATGGAGGGACGGCCCAGCGGACAGTTACGAAAATCGACATAGCATCGAAAGTCAAGGTTTGACTGAAACTGCTTGTTTGCCCACATTAGGAGGTACGACAAGAGTCAAAGACCAGGTGGATCAGGCTGAGGAAAGAAGGTGGATGCTCACAAGAAACGATCAAGAGGTATGTGAGGAGCTCAACACGAGATTTAAGGAAGTATTCACGTGGAGGTAAGGAAGGAGTGTGGTGAGACAGGACAGAGGGGAACACCAAACAAGGAATACACAAACAAGTTCTGGATGACATGCACACATACTGAGGAGGAGGAGGAGTGAGGAGGTGATGAAGCTGCTAAGTGACCTTGGATACCCAAGGCAATGGGACCGGACATCTCCCGTGGGTCCTTAGAGGGGGGAGCAGATAAGCTGTGTCTGCCACTAATACTTTCCTTGAAACTCATCCCTTGAAACTGGGCAACTACCTGAGGTCTGGAAATAGGCAAATGTACGTTCCATTTTAAAGCAGGAGACAGAAAAAGAGGCTACTAACTATAGACCAGTGTCACTGACGTTGCCACAATATGCAAATTCATGGCGAAGATTATCAGGAGAGTAGTGGAGTACCTGGAATGAGAACATGGGTATAACGGACAACAGCACGGATTCATGGAAGGCAAAATCCTGTGTCACAAACCTTCTGGAGTTTTATGATAATGAGTAACAGAAGTAAGGACACGAGAGAGAGGGGTGGGTGATTGCATTTTCTAGGACTGCCTGAAGGCCTTCGACACAGTTCCTCACAGAGATTTAGGTGCGAAACTAGAGGATGGGCATTAACACGGAAGGGCCGCACTGCAATGACTCAGAGAGAACACCTGACAGGGAGGCAAACAACGAGTCAATGGTACGAGATGAGGTATCACATGGGCAACTGTGACGTGCGGGGTTCCACAGGGGTCGTCCTAGGACCAATGGAATATTTTTGGTATTAGTGAATTGCCATAATGGAAGGGTTAGATTCAGAAGTGTCCTGTTTGCAGGATGATGATGAAGCATGTTATGAGGAGCATTAAATCAGATGAGTTTCAGGAAGGACTTCAAAGAAGACCCGGTCCAATGCAACTGGATTTCTCTGAATTTAACCCGTCAATGCATAGTCATTATCCTGAAGCACTAGTGTTATACCCCTAAACAACAATAATCAGTACATACTACCGAAACAGGGAGATTGCCTGGAAGCTTGGAAGACAGCAAATGTAGTCCCAATCTTTAAAAAAGGAGACGACATGAAGCACTAAACTAAAGACCAGTGTCACTAAAAATATAATTGATGCAAGTCATGGAGAAGATTATCAGGAGAAGAGTAGTGGAAATCCTAGAAAGGAATGATCTCATTCACAGAGCCAATATGGTTCAGGGACGGGAAATCTTGTGTCACAAATCTACTGGAGTCTCTGACATGGTGACAGCAGTAAGAAAAGACGAGAGAGGGGTGGGTGGTATTGATTTTCTGGGACTGCCAGAAGGCGTTTGACACAGTTCCACAAGAGATTAGTGCAAAACTGGAGGACAAGCAGGGATAACTTGGGAGGGCCCTACAATGGATCTGGAATACTTGTATGGAAGACAGCAGCGAGTCATGGTAGTGGGTGGTGGTCAGAGTGGGCACCTGTGACAGCGGTGGTCCCACAGGGCGTCAGTCCTAGGACCCAGTGATGTTTCTGGTATTTGTGAACGGACATGACGGAAGGAATAGATCCGAAGTGTCCATGTTTGCAGATGGACGTGAAGTTGATGAGAAGAATTCATTCGATCGAAGAACAGCAGAACTAAAAGGGATCTGAAAATGGCTGCAGACCTGGTCCAGCAATTGGCTATATTTTCTGGAGTTCAACCCCACCAGTGCAAAGTCATTGCTGAAGATGTGGGGAAAGGCAAGAGACCGCAGTGGAGTTTCAGTCTAGGGGGGCCAGGAGATTACAACCTCCACTCAACGAAAGGATCTGGGGGTGAGTATAAACACCAGGCACATATCCTGAGGCCAATCAACCAAATAACTGCTGCAGCATATGGGACGCCTAGCTAACCTCAGAAAAACAGCATTCGACATCTTATAAGATTCGTTCAGGACCCTGTTACACCGTGTACGTTAGCCCATATTGGAGTTTTGCGGCACCAGTTTGGAACCCAACACCTAGCCAAGCACGTAAAGAAACTTAGAGAAAGTGCAAAGATTTGCCAACAAGGACTAGTCCCAGAGCTGAAAGGTATGTCCTACGAGGGAGAGGTTATAAGGGACAATCAACTGGACGACACGGGAGGACAGGAGAGATAGGGGGGGACATGATACCGACGTACAAAATACTGAGAGGAATTGACAAGGTAGACAAAGAACAGGATGTTCCAGAGATGGCGACACAGCACAAGGGGGACACAGTTGGAAGTGGAAGACACAGATGAATCACAGGATGTTAGTAAGTATTTCTTCAGCCACAGAGTAGTCAGGAAGTGGGAATAGTTTGGGAAGCGATGTATTGGAGGCAGGATCCCTACATAGCTTTAAGCAGAGGTATGATAAAGCTCACGGTTCATGGAGAGTGACCTAGTTAGCGATCAGTGAATGAGTCGGGGCCAGGAGCTTGGACTCGACCCCGCAACCCAACTAGGTGAGTACAACTAGGTGAGTACACACACTCACAGATCTCCTCACCCCTACCTACCCCTCTCCACATCCATCTAACCATCCTTCTTCCTCCCCAGAGTTACAACTCAACGAACTGAATTGGTTTATGGAGCTAAAAGGTACAAAAATACGCTATTTTCTCTTAAGTGTTGCACTCCGCTGCTGCAGAATTACAGCCGTACATCTAAACGCAAAGATAATATTTTTACCTCAGGAAGTACGTAGCTGACAGGCTTTATATTGCACTAGTGCAAAAAAAATACTGATTTCCATTTGTCTGCAAGAATGTAGCGAGGTTGAAAAAAACCTCCATCGATGGTTGCCTGGACATGCAACATATGCTTAAGATAATAACTGTCGGCGCGATCGCGATTTATGTTAGAAAGAACTTGCTGCATTAACTTTATGACTTACAGAGTCGATTTATACATTTCATTATCGTGGTTGTTAAAGTATAAGTAGCAATCTTCTACATTAACAACAATTTTCACATCAATTGTCAGCCTTTCCTATATTCTGTAGGCATGTTTGCAAGACGTAAGATATTGTAGGCAGATGATATAATACCAGTTGAACTATAGGTATTAACTTCCTCAATGAAAATTATATGTTACTTGAATAGCAGCATTGTTGAGCCTACTCATCAACTCAGTTGATTGATGTGGGCTTTGTATGTCTAATGATGATCTGTCTGAATCACTTTCTTAAAACTCACAACCTGTTACTCTCGGCCAAAGTTACGCAATAAAGACGGTAAATATTCAAAAAGTAAAAAAAATATTCTTGAAACGCCTCATAGATAATTATGTATTAACCGAATGGAAAAGTGGAATACAAGTTTCCATTAACAATTGAGTTTGGTGACGTGGCTACTAATGAAAAACTTCGTAACATTAAGGAACAGGAACAATGACACGTTTAACAATTCAATGTTGTGTTGATAGTGTTGTGACTTGTGACGTATTGTGAATGTTTTGTTAGTGGAGCTTGTAGTAAACATGTTTGTAATGAATTGTTGTGGTGGTAATACTATTCATTGGTGTTGTGACCTTGTTGTGATTTGTTGTGATTGTTGTGACTTGTTGTGATTGTTGTTATTCTAGTGAGTTGCTGGGGACTATTAAAAACACGTGTGATGATTTAGCGTGTTATTGGTACTTGTGAAAATTGTTGATGGTGATGGTGATATAAAGAAATGTGTTGCTAACATTGTGGAGTGGAAAAAAATTGTGTGTGTGAATGTTATGGAGTTGTAAGTGAATTTTGTGAGTTATGAAATGGACGCCCCTAGATTCTTGATTCGGGATAAATGGAAGTGGGGATGCTAGGTGGGGTGGGTGTTTCATGATACAGGGAGATGGGTAGGGATACTGGAAGATGAGAGGGTGGGGGAGGTGTTGGGGGGGGAATGGCTGGTCTACTCTAAACTTCCATTTACTCTTGTAAAACTTGATCGAGGAACTGGAGTGTGGCTGTAGAGAGAATGTTCCCCCACTTGTATTAAGTATCTTTTGGCTATGTATTAGGTTTAACAATGTTATTTTGTTGATGTATTATGTAATAGGATTAGTGATAAATTGTAATGTATCTATTTTGTTGCATTTTACGTACATAAAATTTGTTGTAAAAGTGAACTTGTGGTTTATTGATTCACACTTGTATCACCCTCTTACTAAGTGCACCTTATGTTATTCGAAAAATCTTGAGATCAAAAACTGTAAGAAATACTAGCTGGGTGTTTTTTCAGAAAATTGCGGTTATCTGGATGTATTAAAATGTACCCAAATAGTCGATATGAGTAAAGTGTGTAGGGAAATGGTAACAAGCTGAGTCGATAGACTAATGTGAACAGTAGTTAACACAGCTTGAATGACAGCTCTCGTCGCAACTGTCCCGAAGGCAGACATTTGAGGAGCTGTTAGTATGCACACTTCTAAAGGGCTGTTGTTAAAAAAAATAGGGATTAAAATATGTTTACCCCATAGGGGTATTATATCAGCATATCTCAGAACATGAGTGACGGATAGTTAATTACTGTTTGGGCTCGATTGCCCACCAGTTACAGATGTATTAGTAAGGCTGGCAAGGGTCATACCTTACTTCTCAACTTCGCAGTCAACTGAACAAAACTATGCCTGGGACCAGACTTAACTGGGTATTATTCGGACCCTTAATTTGCTAACGGTGGGTATCCGGTGTCTGATTGGAAGAATAGAGTTTTTGAGGGGATTATCAACGTAACCCACCAGTCTGGAAATTTGTAAACACTCGTACTTCAATATTTGTTATTTGTTCATATCACAAATCTCACTATAGAAGTGCACACACTTCTTTTTTAATATTTCTATTGTGGATGATGGAGATAGATTGTCCGAGGTTGAGCGGCGGCACTGTTAGTTCCTTTGTTAATGTATTGTACGATAACACACGTTCCCCCGTTCTATGGTTATATGCAATCTGAGCTTATGAAGCCCCTCACCCGGCCCTCGCTACACCCCAGGCTGCTCTCACAAAAGGAAGGGTTGATACAAGCATTTTTTCCCTTCCTTGTACACTTCTGGCAGCCATGCAGAATGCTTGAATTTCTTGTTGTCTGGGCACAGACGTCGGTGTACGCTATCTTTATCATGGTAATAAAGTGGATGCAGGATTTTCCTTAATTGTCCTCCTTAAATAGGAGATTAATTGTCTCTCATTAACCCACCCTACTTGCAATACTGGTCTCTTGCAAAGACATTGCATGATCCATTACACACGCTGGACAGATGCTTCCAATTAAAAGTGTTGATGCAGAAGCAAGCAAGACGCCATTGCCGCTTCTGAGGGTCTTTCCTCGGGCCTGGAAGGGCTGAAAAGGGATGAAAGGAACAGACTCACGAAATCGTAATGACACGATTGCAAATAAACGATGCCACGGGCGGGGATAGAACCCGCGATCAGAGAGTCTCAAAACTCCAGACCGTCGCGTTAGCCACTGTTTTGAGACTCTCTGATCGCGGGTTCTATCCCCGCCCGTTGTATGGTTTGTTTGCAATCATGTCATTACGATTTCGTGAGTCATATTGACGGCTTTGAGGGGACTTGAGCTAGAGTTCGTCTCGGCCACGCTAGCTGGCGATTAGTCTGTAAAAACTTGCATTCGTGGTCACGTGGTGCCTCATGCTAACCTTCTATGTGTAGAAATATACCTAGTTGGACGAATCTTATTGTGGCTAGCTGGCCCAGTGGCTAACGCGACGGTCTGGAGTTCTATCCCCGCCCGTGGTATGGTTCATGAAAGGAACTGAAAGCGCTGATACTCCCCCTTCCTGGAGAAAATTTCTCCACAAGGTATATAAGATCTAGATTGAAGTAAAATGGTGAAATAGTGACTGAAAAATGGAAATGGAACGGGGAGGTGATGGGGAGATGGGGAGGGGGGGACTGGGTAAGGAGCTAGAGCCTCGACCCCAGAAAAAAGTAAAATTCAAAAAAATCGAGAAATTTAAAAATCTGAAAAATTGGTACCCCCATAAAAAATTAAAAAAATTCGAAAAATTTGAAAACCCCTCAAATTGCATCCTGCGTGAGTTTCACAAATAGAAAAAATGATGAGCGGATGCACCATGAAAAATCTGGAGGGGTAGAGCCCACGCAAAAAAATAAATACACAACGCAACACACCACACACACACACACACTCACACACACAACTACACACACCCACACACCACACACACACACACAAAACACACACACATGCATCAACATGGTCAAGGGACACAACCAGAGAGAGAGGGGGAGGATGAGCCAGCAATACTGGATCTTGTGTTCACCCTGAGCAGTTAGACATTGAGGACATCACTTACGAGAGGCCCCTTGGAGCTGCGTCATGTGGTTAGAGTTTTGCTATATTAGTAGCGTTACAAGTGGATGAAGGTAACAGGAACTGAGGGACAGGCCAAACTATAAAAGGGGGGATAACAGGTATGATAAACTTCCTGCAGGTGGTTCAGTGGGACAGAGATAATGGTAGGAAAATCAGTAAACGAGATGATGGTATATGTGGCAACAAAGTGCAAGGATGGCTGAGGAAAGTTTTGTTCCCAAGGGAAACAGGAATTACATAGCGACAGACCAAAACGACGTCCTTGGTTTACCCGAGGTGTAGGGAGGCAAAAACTAAGTGCAACTGAGAATGGAAAAGGTTACATGAGGCAAGGACCCAGGAAAACAAGGAGATTAGTGAAGAGCCAGAAACGAGTAGCACAAGATAAGGAGGGAGGCCCAGCGACAGTATGAAAAACGACATAGCATCGAAAGTCAAATCTGACGGAAAATGCTGTTATAGCCAATTAGAGAGACAACAGTCAAGGAAAAGGTGATAAGGCGAGGAAAGAAGGTGGAGAAACTCACAAGAACGATAAGAGGTATGCGAGGGAGCTCAACACGAGATTTAAGGAAGTATTTACAGTAGAGACAGGAAGGACTCTGGGTTCTTATCCCTTCCAGGGGACAGACCAGATGGGGGGACACCAGCAAGGAATACACCAACAAGTGTTGGGAACGACATTACATAAGATGAGGAGGAGGTTGAAGAAACTGCTAAGGGAACATCGATACCTCAAAGGCAATGGGAACGGACAACATATCACGTGGGTCCTTAGTGAGGGAGCAGATTTGTTGTGCGTGCCAACTTACCACAATCTTCAACCACATCCCTGGATACTGGGCAACTACCTGAGGTATGGAAGACGGCAATGTAGTTCCCATTTTTAAAAAAGGAGACAGAAAAAAGAGGCACTAAACCATAGGACCTGTGTCATTGACGTGTATAGATGCTAAATTATGGAGAAAGATTATCAGGAGGAGAGTGGAGGAGCACCTGGAACGGAACAGGTGTATAAATGCCAACAGCTCGGATTCACGGAAGGCAAATCCTGTGTCACAAACCTTCTGGCGGGGTTTTTTTTTATGATAAAATAACAGAAGTAGGGCAAGAGAGGAGGGGTGGGTTGTATTGCATCTTCTTGGACTGCAAGAAGGCTTTGACACAGTTCCTCACAAGGAATTGTGCCGAAGCTAGAGCATCAGGGCGCATATAACAGGTTGGGGCACTGCAATGGATCAGTGATTACCTGAAGGGAGGGCAACAACGAGTATGGTACGTATTGATGTATCAACAGTGGGCACCTGTGACGAGCGGTGGTTCCCCAGGGGTCGTCTAGGACCCAATGCTATTTTTGGTATAGGTGAAACGACATGACGGAAGGGGTTAGACTCAGAAGTGTCCCTGTTTGCAGATGATGTGAAGTTAATGAGGAGAATTAAATATGATGAGGACCAGGCAGACTTCAAAGAGACCTGGACAGACTGACACCTGGTCCAGCAAATGGTTCTCGAAATTTAATCCTGCCAATGCATAGTCATGAAGATAGGGGAGGGCTCAGAAAGACCACAGACAGAGTATTGGCTAGGTGGCCAAAAGACTGCAAAACCTCACTCAAGGGAAAGATCTTGGGGTGAGTATAACACCGAGCATTGTCTCCGGGAATGCACACATCAATCAGATAAATGCTGCAGCATATGGGCCGCTGGCAAACCTGAGAACTCAGCATTTCGATACCAACTTAGTAAGGAATCATTCAAGACCTGTACACCGTGTATGTCAGGCCCTTACTGGAGTATGCGACTCTGTTGGAACCCGCACTTGATAAAGCAATCAAGAACTAGAGAAAGTACAAAGTTGTTTGCGACAAGGTTAGTTCCTGAGCTAAGGGGAATGTCCTATGAAGAAAGATTAATTGAAAATCGCGCCTGACCGGACACTGGAGGACAGGAGGGTCATGGGTGACATGATAACGACATATAAAAATTACTTGCGTGGAATAGTCCAAGGTGCGACAAAGACAGGTTGTTCCAGGGAGGGGGGCACAGAAACAAGAAGCACCAAGTGAGAAGTTGAAGACACAATGAGTCAGGAGAGATAGTAGAAGTATTTCTTCAGTCATAGGTTGTAAGGGGAAGTGGAATAGCCTAGAAAAGGACGTTGTGGAGGCAGGAACCATACACAGTTTTAAGACGAGGTTTGATAAAGCTCATGGAGCGGGGAGAGGAGAGGCTAGTAGCACCGGTGAAAGAGGCGGGGCCAGGAGCTAGGACTCGACACCCCTGAACCCATAGGTGAGTACAAAAGGGTGTAGTACACACCACACACACACACACACGCACACACAACAACACACGCACACCACACAACACGCACACACACACACACACACAACACACCCACATGGACACACACACCACTCACACACACAAACACCTACACGCACACAACACACACACTCACACCTACACACACACAACCTGCCACAAACCTACACACTCACACACCACCTTACACACACATCAGGCCTAGAGTCTAATTCGACATGTGCCTAGGACAAAATGGTAACTAACCACTCCATTTATATATATATATATATTATATATATATTATATATATATATAAATATATATGTCGTGCCGAATAGGCAGAACTTGCGTGCTTGGGATTAAATAGCAAACGCTCATCTTGCCATAATAGGACAGCGAAAATTGGTTTCTGCATGTATTTTCGCCAAAATATTCTGAACCTTACGAACAAAATTTACTTCACTGTGTTTGTTTAGTATTAATTATCGTAAACCAAATCTAAATATATTTAGTTGGCGTTTGGCTAAAATAAATTGTTCTTGTTATATAAGGTTAGGTAATTTTTCTATGATTCTTTTGGTGCAAAATTATAAATTTATTACTTCAAACATTAATGAAAAAAAATCATCTTTAAAAGTTATAAGAGAAATTTTAGAAAGGATTAATTTTAACTGAGTTTTGCTAAACTGACCAGTTTTACATATTCGGCACACATTATATATATCATTATATATATATATTTATATATATATATATATATATAATAGATATATATATATTTATATATTATATTATATATATATATATATATATATTTATATATATAACATATATATTTATATATATATATATTTATATAAACTATATATTTATATATATTGTATATATATATATATATATATATAATACCCTTACAATTTACACCAGAGGTGGACCCATCCTATTAAAAAGATATATATATATATATTATATATATACTATATATATATATATTTTTATATATATAACATATATTTTTTTACTTTGTATATACTATATATATATATATATATATTTATATATATATTTATTTATAAATATATATATATATATAATTTTATATATATAGTATATTTTATTTATATATATATATATTGTCGTACCGATATGTTAAAATGGTCAATTAGGCAAGAACTCATATAAAATTAAAGTCCTTTCTAAAAAATTTTCTTTTTAAGTTTTAAAGATATATTTTTTCATTATTGTTGATGTAAAAATTATATTTTGCACAAAAGAATCTTAGAAAACTTACCTATCTTATTACAACAAGAACAATTTATTTAGCCTAACCAGGCCAAATATATTTTAGATTTGTTTACAATAATTTAATGCTAACAAACGCAGTGAAATATATATTTTTTCGTTTGGCTTGAGAATGATTTTGGCGAGAATTTTGCATACACTATTTTCACTTGTCCTTATGGCAAGTTGAGCGTTGCTTATTTGAGCAGGATCGCAAGTTCTGCCTCTATTCGTCAGAGTTCATTTATATATATATATATTATATATATATATATTTATATATTTGTATATATTTATACATATATATATATCTATATATATATATATATATAGATATTTATATATATATTTATATTTATTTAGATTTATATATATATTTATATATTTATATATATATTTATATATATATATTTATATATCTGTCGTGCCGAATATGTAAATGGGTCAATTGCAAGAACTATTTAAAATTAAGTCTCTCTGAAAATTTTCTCTATATTCATTTTTAAAGATAATATTTTTTCCATTATGTGAATGTAAAAAATTTTTAATTTGGCACCAAAAGAATCTTAGAATAAATTACCTAACTTTATTTTAACAAGCGGAATTTATTTTGTATGGCATGGGAAATACTCTTTCACTGTTCTTCGTAACCTATCATGGAATTTTTTGAAACAAGTTGCTTACCACAATCCTCCCTAATAGAGCTAAATGTTCAGAATGTTGATGATATTTTGTGTTTAATGCCCAAAAATTAGATACACACCATTCTTGGTAAATTAAATAGTTTAGCCATTCTATTAAACTTTACTGTTGTGTTTGAAAGAAAATAACTCATTCCTTTTCTAGATGTTTTAATTATTAAGGTAATAATGAATTCAAATTTATAAATTACAGAAACACCTATAAATAACTGTTCCTATGTACCTCTATTATTTCTGCACTCCAAGATAGAGTTAAACTGTTTGTTTATCCCGTAAATGTTGTTTGAGAGCTTTACGTATTTGTGGTCTGAGTTCATAGATAGGAAATTCTCCAAAATATTAGAAATTAGCTAATGATTTGAATACCCAAGAACGTAATGATAAATCTTTAAAAAATTGCTAGAAATACTTTTTGCAATCCGAAAAAGGTGATAACCAGCCTTATTCAACTTAAAAATATGTTGTTCTCCTTACCATGAATAACTTGGTTGATATCCTTCTCTTTCTTAAGACTTTAATATCAACGTTGTATTACAAAAATCTTGATACAGTAAAAAAATTTTGATAAAGAATTCACCCCCAAAATGCTGACGGATTGTGTCTATAAGATTCCTTGAATATTGCGACTTAAGTTTTGTTAGGTCAAACTGTTAAAAGTCTCGATGTTAAACAATAATCCCACTAAGATTAAAACAACCATTACATATAGCCTTAGCATGGAACAAGATTCCAATTGCTCTATTTATTCATGTGAGAGTTTTAACCATCCAATTGATTTTCAAAAAGTTGAGAAAGTTGTATTAAGCAAGGTCCATGCGTCGAAGGAATATAATTGATCTTGTTTCATAATAAACAGTTTTGACCATATTGTGATATTTCCTTTGGTTTATATAAATTTGTCCATTTTATAATTAATAGAATTGGGAAGAATTTAGTTAATAATTTTGGACAAATAATAAATTTTAAAATTCTCTTAATTCTTGTGTAGATTAGTTTGTTGTGGGTTGTGAAGACCCTGTCTAACAGTTGGGCAGCAGGCCTGCTGTGTATGTGTACAATGTTTGCCAAGACCGTAGTCCTGGCACGGGTCTCAATCTTGCGAGGACCCGTCTCTGACTTTTGAGGGAGAAAGGTTTCTACATGATTGCGACATATGTGCTCAAGCACTCTTTTGGTCAGTTCAATGGGGCACCTCAATAAGTGGACAACACCATATGTACTCCCTACTATGGACAATATCGAGGAGGAGGACATGTCGTTATCACGGGCAACAGCTTGTCTGGTTCGTTGACTCCATGGTACATTGTGTGGCGCAGTCATCTCTGGGTCCTCTTCGGGAGGAAATATCAATCCTAGTTGCCCGCGGAGTGTCTCAGTAACTTCGCACTCCAGAAGAGTGTGTTAGGGGCCGCTGGACAACGTGCTGACAGTACGGCACATCTCCTCCTCAGCCTTGTCTACCATCATCTTGGCTGTGGGAAAGCCCAAACGAAGCCGATGGATGGCGGTGCACTGCGCTCTGGACCTGCTTCTATCATATGGAGGGGGTTCTCCCTGAGTAGCTGCTCGGCCTTCTGCAGTGTTCTCTTTCTTATGAGTCGCGCATCAGGTGTTGCTTTGTTGTGGGATGTGATAGTGAGGTGTGGTCTAGACCCTTTATATGCCTTCCTTGATGCATTACTTTTATTATTCCGTGATAATGTGAGTAGTCACGAAAGAGCTTGCAATTTCTCTATTCTTTCACAGTGGTTGTTTTGCATATTTATTTTTTTACATATTTATATATTTATATATATTTATATATATTTTATATTTATATACTTTATATATTTTTTAACTTATATATAATATATCTTTAATATATATATATATATATATACATTTGCAATAAGATCACAGTAAACAGGGGATTTCAGAATATGCAAAACAACCACTGTGATAAGATAGTAGAAATTCCAAGCGTTTTCGTTGACTACTCACATTATCAAGGAAAATAGAAAAGGAAAGCATCCAAGGAAGGCATATAAGGGGTATGGCCAACACCTCACTATCAGACCCAAACGGTTAAACAACTGACGCGCGCCGCCGACCTGGCAGGTCCTTCGCACAAC
>NC_069409.1:18630036-18640036 GCF_026875155.1 Cherax quadricarinatus | reverse complement strand
TCATATCCCCCCTAATTCTACGCCTTTCGAGAGAGTGCAGATTCAGGGGCCCCCAGTCTATCCTCATAGGGAAGATTTCTGATACATGGATCATCTTTGTTATCCTCCTCTGTACGTTTTCCAGAGCATTTACATCAATTCTGTAATATTGTGACCAGAACTGAGCAGCATAGTCTAAATGAGGCCTAACCAAGGATATATAGAGTTGAAGAACAACCTGAGGACTTCTATTATTTATACTTCTAGATATGAAGCCAAGAATTCTGTTAGTTTTAATGCGAACACTAATGTACTGTTGTCTTGGTTTTAAATTACTGCTAACCAGAACTCCTAAATCCTTTTCGCAATCAGTAGTATTAAGATCTACATTATTTAGTTTATATGCGGCATGGTTATTTACCTGTCCAACATTTAGAACTTTGCATTTGTCAATATTAAACTGCATCTGCCACTTCTCCGACCATTGCATCAGTCTATTCAAATAATCCTGGAGTGCTCTAGTGTCCTCATTAGAATGAATTGGATGGCCTATTTTGGTGTCATCAGCAAATTTGCTTATGTCGCTATTTATTCCGTCATCTATGTCGTTAATGTAAATTGTGAACAACAACGGGCCCAACATTGACCCTTGAGGAACACCGCTTGTGACGTGCCCCCATTCTGATTTCTCCCCATTTATGCAAACTCTCTGCTGTCTATTTGTCAGCCATGCCTCTACCCAGGAAAAAATTTCTCCTCCTATTCGGTGTGCCTTAAGTTTCCTCAATAGCCTTTGGTGTGGAACTCTATCGAAAGCCTTACTGAAGTCCATATACACAATATCATATTCATTACCATGATCTACCTCCTCAAACACCTTAGTGAAAAAAGTTAGTAAATTCGTGAGACAGGAACACCCCTTTGTAAAACCGTGTTGAGATTCATTAATCAATCTGTGCCTGTCAAGATGGCTACGAATTGCTTCGGCAATTGGTTGAGTGAGAAAACACGTCATGGAATGAAGCTAAAAATTTGGGTAGGAAGTTTCTTTGTGCTAGGTATCTAGGTGTCCCGTAGCTCCATCCCTAGCGCACTCAGCTCACACACTGAGGTCCGAAGTTCGAATCTCCGGTAATGGTGGAAAATATTAGGACGTGTTTCCATAAGACACCTGCTGTCCTTGTTCACCCATCAGTATAAAATAGGTACCTGATATTAGTGGACTGGCGTGGGTCGCATACTGGGATAAAACTGATCTAATTTGCCCGAAATGCTCCGCATATCAAGCGGCTTTCTATATACATGTAGTAGTATGTCATTGGTGTCAGCTAGGCCTGTATACGTTATACATGTACTTGTAGAAATAAACATATTATTATTATTATTATTATTATTATTATTATTATTATTATTATTATTATTATTATTATTATTATTATTATTATTATGATTATGATTATTGTGTGATTCCTGATGATGTGCTGACGTACTGCATTAGGTTGGAATGTAGTTCTTGGTGGCGAATTTCAAAATGTGTCCACCATGTGGATTATTGTTAATTAATTTCAGTTTATACTGTGATGTGTTTAGGAAGATAAAATCCAGCAATAATATTAATTTCATTACAAATAATATCACCCTAGGCATTTTTTGTATTATTAAAGTTCTCAAATTTGTTGTAGCAAGTTTCTATTATTACATTTGAAACGTTATTTTGAAACACAGCTTAAAGACGCTTTAAAAAAGTAACAGGTCCTGCTCGGATAAGTTCAAGGATATTAGCTTTATTAAACTGTTACAAGTACGACACAGTGTACATACTGGTTTAGAAAGACATGTAAGAAACACTATGACATATTTATTAGAAAACGTTTCGGTCCTGGGACCTTGATCACTTCTAACATAAAGAGGTAGAAAGACATTATATATATAAGCGGAGAGTGAGGTGTGAGTGACGCACGGTGACCTGAAGAATGTCATGTTGGGATGAGGACGGGTAGACGATGAGATCATGTGACTCCTGTGTTGTTGGGTTGGTGGTGCTTAAGTATCATAGTGTTTGCTTACGTGTCTTTCTAAACCAACTTGTCGGTATTTATTACCAAGGATTATACCAGTGTACATACTAGAAGAAAATCAGTCGGCTGACCTTCTAGTGTTCTCTGGTACATAAATTATTATATTATATTTCTCTTGTAATCACATTAAGAGTGATACTAGTACATCTCACACCACCAGTGATACTAGTGCATCTCATACCATCAGTGATACCAGTACATTTACACCACCAGTGATACCTGTACATCTCACACCACCATGTTTCCAGTACATCACACCACCAGTGATACCAGTACTTTATCATACCACCAGTGATACCAGTGCACCTCACCCCACCAGTAATACCAGTACATCTCACACCACCAGTGTTACCAGCACATCTCCCCACCACCAATGTTACCAGTTACATCTCACACCACCAGAATACCAGTGCACCCTCACACCACCAGTAATACCAGTACATCTCACACTACCAGTGTTACCAGCACATCTACATCACCAGTTTTTACCAGTACATGTCACACCACCATTTTAAACCAATACATCTCACACCACTGGTTTCATTATCCATGCGAGCCATTCTGTGCCTGGCGTCACTGCCACGTTTATTACTTAGCTCATTTATAGCTAAATATTAATATACATAGAGGGTTGGTACCGCCTGTGTACCAGGGTCGGCCAGGAAGAGACTATTCTCAGTGATGGGGGACGATGATGTTCTTGCCAGATTACTGTTAGTAATATTCGCGTGACAGGCTTCAAGGTTTCCGTCCGCGATGTGGGGGAATGTCATGATGAACATCATAATAATAACAATAAACTAAAAATTTTTTTATAATAGCATAAACAATAAAAAATCCTGTCTCCTGTATCCCCCGCCCCGACACTAACCTTAGCCAGAAATGGTTATATTTTGTCTGCTAATATCGTTGCGTCATTGTTTTGTAATCTCAGGAAGAGCGAGCATAAATATAATAATGACAAGAATAATAATAATAATAATAATTAGAATATGTAGCAAAAAAAAAAAAAATATTTTTTTTAACTCTTAATAAAAAGACATCTGATGGAAACCAATGCTCGTCCTAACAGTGTCCTTGATCAGTCATGGCCAGACCTTTAATCCAAGAGTCTTGAGTCACTGGGATGTAATCTCAGGAAGAGGAAGCAAATTATAATACCAAAATTACAACTAGGTTGTTCTGTCACTGCGAGATCCGACAAACATTTTTCCCAGTTTGTCTTAACCTTCTAACCTCAACGTACGCAAAAAAAAATACTACAAGTTGATCATTAAAATCTAAAGCATCATAAATTAAAATACTAAATGTACGCAGTGTACTCCGTATTAACACTGTAGTGAGGCATAACTCTAATGCAGTTTAATAATCATGTTGAAGATTTGCAGAGAATCAGAAGAGGATTCACTGATTATCACATGAACAACATCCCAATTTCTTCAATAAAATTTACAACTTAGGGCACTTACAGTCCAAAGTTTTTATCCAATTTCCACTAAGAAACAAACTTTGAAGCCAAACGCTGAAAACATCAGTATTTTATAATACACCGGCACATTAAATGTTATGCCGCTAGGAGCTTGCATTAGCAAGTTATCAGCGTTGAAGCCAAGCAGATAAGGCAATCAGAGATAGTCACTCAAAAAGCAGCATTTTATTTCCCGTCTCTTTCATAAAAAAAGTAAATTCAGATCAACACTGGCCAAAATCATGCAAAAATTTTATGTAAGTAAAATGACCAACTTTTAAATTTTAAGTTATTACGTAAATAAATAATTAAGTTCTATTAAAACACTGTTGACATACCATACCGATTTCTATAATAAAACGCGGGTGTTAATGCACTTGACCACCAAAAGTTTAAGCCGATCTAAAAAGGCGTTCTTTATTATTGCTCATAATTCGACAAAACTTGCATATAAACAGCTTAAACCCCCTAAATAAGGTTTCATCAATTTGGAAACACAAATTAGTCACTAAGGATTGTTGACGTTCATCAAAGCAAAATTCGCAATACAATGTTGAGCTACATAGTACCTGTGGAATCGAAGGAAATCTGATTAGAACCAAATAAGTGAAGGATAATTCCAATTCCTTGGATTAAGAGCATAAACCAACATAAAGACTTAACACTGCTATAATTTAAAATAATACTGTAATATTTCGGGATTTAAAAAAAAAAAGTCTGAACGGTACCCAGGCATTCCATTAACAATACCATCCTTGTGTCTTGGAATTATCAAGCCCATCAGAGGAGGCTTTTTTAAGTTATCTCATGACAAGCAATTTCATGAACTGCCCATATTAACTGTAATTGTCAATTCTTCCCCGACCCTTCACCTAGTAATACTTGACCATGATTAAAAACTTAAAACGATTGGAAAAATGGTTCTGAAGTGATGAGCGAAAGTCTTGGAGGAAGTTTGTAGATGGTGATCACTTTGCACCTGACAGTGTGTCGACCGTGACCCAAAGTTTATAAGGGTTCAGTAAACTCGTGAAAATTATAAATGTTATAAAAATCGAGTTTTAAATGTTTCTCAAATTTCAGTTTTTGTAGTTCCATATTGTTTAAAATTCTTTTCAAGCATGAGAACATTTGATTTTTTGCTTTTAAGAGAAAGTCAATAATTTGGAAAAAAAAACTCAAAGAATGGCAAATTAGCACATATGAAGCCTAAAGTCAGAAAAAATGCTTTCAAATATTTAAGAAGCCGAATAGATGAGGTATGTCCTAGTTTTTACATGAGAACCAATTTTTTTTGTAAGATTGCCAATTAAACATTTACAAAATTCAAAGTGAATGTCAAACTTTTTTTTAATAAATTCCATCAACACTGAAATTTTAGAGCATATCAGAGAAAAGCATTGTCTGGTAATTGCTCTAACTCGAATGATTCCAAGGCTTTTAACAATTTCACTAAAATTTCAAATTTGCAAAGATTCTATGCTTATTGGGTGTCATCTCTCTTATGGAATGTATCAGCTTAACTAATATTTAGGACAAGAATGGTATACAATACCGACAAGATGAAAGTTAGGATACATGTGCAACATCTGTGTATCTTCACTGTAGATGTTTCGCCATCCAGTGGCTTTATCAATACAAATTCCAGGACATAATTTGAAGACAGTAGAACTATATACAGAAGATGAGGTAATCAGTCTCTCAACCTTGGAGTTGGTGAGAAGAGCACCACTTTCAAGGATCACAACAGTGCCACGATCACAAGTGCAACGAAAATGATAGGATGGATAATGAGAACGTTCAAAACGAGAGATGCCAAGCCAATGATGATCCATTTCAAATCATTTGTTCTCTCTACTCTGGAATACTGCTGTACATTAACATCTCCATTCAAAGCAAGTGAGATTGCAGATCTAGAGAGTGTACAGAGATCCGTTACTGCACGTATAAGTTCTGTCAAGCACCTTAACTACTGGGAACGCTTGGAAGCACTTGACTTGTACTCGTTGGAACGCAGGGGGGAGAGATATATCACAATATACACTTAGAAAATCCTGGAAGGAATGGTCCCAAATCTGTACACAGAAATCACTCCCTAAAAGACTGGGCAGGCGATGCAAAATGCCCCCAATTAAAAGTAGGGGCGCCATTGGTACACTAAGAGAAAACACCATAAGTGTCCGGGACCCAAGACTGTTCAAGAGCCTCCCATCAATAAACCAATAAACCCCTGGCTGCCTTCAAGAGAGAGCTGGACAGATACCTAAAGTCAGTGCCGGATCAGCCGGGCTGTGGCTCGTACGTTGGACTGCGTGCGGCCAGCAGTAACAGCCTGGTTGATCAGGCCCTGATCCACCGGGAGGCCTGGTCATGGACCGGGCCGCGGGGGCGTTGATCCCCTGAATAACCTTCAGGTAGTCGTGGATGTTCTGGAGCAGAGGCAAGGAGCCTGACGCATATATACTAACGTCAGATGGAAAGGGGGACGTGTAGCAGACGAGGGCGTGTACATAACTTTCTTCACCGCTACGACAACTACTATTACAACTAACTCATCTCTTTGGGTAGGACCTACTTCCACTGGGGAATCCCGCCTACCAGTAACTCTGCCCTCGTCTGCTACACGTCCCCTTTCCACCTGACGTTAGTATATAAACGCCAGGCTCCTTGCCTCTGCTCCAGAACCTCCACGTCTACGGTGCTCTTCGCACCAATTCCAAGGTTGAGGGACTGATTATCTCATCTTCTGAATATAATTCTACTGTCTTCAAATTATGTACTGGAATTTGTATTGATAAAGCCACTGGATGGCGAAACGTCTGCAATAAAGATACCCAGATGTTGCACATGTGTCTTAATTTTCTCCTGTCGGTTTCCTTGAAAGGAAACACATCAGCACTAAAAAGTGTAAAGCTGACTGGAGATTCGTTCTCCAGTTATTGCACAGAATCCAAGAATTGTACCAACACAACTTTAAAACCCCAAAAAACGATCCATTCATTTCATATGATGCATCAGCCAATTAGATTGATGCTATTTGCAATTGTAATATTTTAATTAGAAGAAAGTGCAAACCCTCAGGGTCGTACAGAGCCTGTGGAATAGGAGACATTCAAATTCCATCGACACCACGGGAAGATAAATCCAATTCCTTGGATTAAGATCCCCTCATAAGCGTCAAGGCAAAATAAGACAATAATATTACATACAACTACGAGTTTAAAAGTGGCAAAATAACATCCACACATTCTATTAAATATACCGACCACCTTGTAAGCAGGACACACTAAGTTAGGTAAGACACATATGCAACAGTTAGGTATCTTTATTTCGAAACGTTTCGCCTACACAGTAGGCTTCTTCAGTCGAGTACAGAAAAGTTGATAGAAGCAGAAGATACTTGAAGACGATGTAATCAGTCCATCACCCGCAGTAAGAATAATCACTAAATCCCATCCCTGGCAACCCCCCCCCCCCCACTCTTCATAGATCTAAACTTACTCCCTGTTCAGAACATCCACACTTACTACTGTGCAATCTATATCTACAGGACCTTAAATTCCAATATTAACCTTGACCTAAAACGCTTTCTTTTTAGTTGTGACAGGATCCACAGGCATAACACCAGACGCAAACATCTCTATGACATTCCCCGTGTTCGACTAAACCTTTACAAAAATTCAATGTATTTTAAAGGACCTAAAATCTGGAACACCCTACCTGAAAACTCTAGAACTGCAGACACATTCATCACTTTCAAAACTACAGTTAGAAAACGTCTTATCTCCCTGATACACCCCGACAACTAACTACATGATAACCACCTGGTGGTTCACAATTACACTTACTCACCCACTGACTATAATCCTAGAAATACTAATCTTAATCTTAAAATAATAAATCCCCAACTAGTCATAAGTTTGCCTATGATACTCCAATATAGACACTTTGTATTGTGCCAAAACAAAAACATTCACATTGCTAAACTCACAAATTATGATGTAGTCACTTAGCCTTAATACCATAATCTGTAAGGATTTAATGTTAAGAATTAATCTAAGTCTGCTCGAAATGCCTAGCCATGCTAGGTGTCCTAGTGGCCCCCTCTGTAATTAGTATTTTATAACATGTAAACCACACAATACCCAAAACCTTTAAACCCCACATTGTAACCCTTATAGAGAATAAACTTGAACTGAATTAAATTGAATGTGGTGAGAATGGTAAAGCACTGCGTACCTTGTTCCAAGGTTCGTAGGTTCGAGTCTCCTTCTGCCAGAGATCAGTGTTTGTGTATATTTCGCCTGCTCTTGCGAATTCCTTGGATTGTTAAAATCTTTAGTTGGTCGATGCATGCAGGGGATGAGATGAAGAGCTGTAAGCCTTCTCCCTGAAAGCTGGCTGCCTTGGATCAACGTCTAGCATTGAGCTAGGCACCAAGGTATTGACCAGTGTGGTGAGAATGGTAAAGCACTGCGTACCTTGTTCCAAGATTCGTAGATCAGTGTTTGTGTATATTTCGCCTGCTCTTGCGAATTCCTTGCAAATTTATTCTTTTCTCTGAGGATGAGGGTCCCTAGGACAGTTCTAGAGGTGGTACCCCCCCTGATTTATATATATATATATATATAATATAAATATAATAAAATATATATATATATATAAAATTGTGTGTGTGTGTGTGTGTGTGTGTTGTGTGTGGTGTGTGTGTGTGTGTGTGTTGTGTGTGGTGTGGTGTGTATTTAGAAAATTTAAAATTCATGAAAATTGAAACGGGGGTTGCAACTATAGAAACTAGTGGTTAAAATCAAAAAAACATTTTGCAACGGGCAAGGAATCCCTAAATTTCAGAGAAACGAGCAGCCCCCTTGACACTTTATCCCTCCACAACGATACATAACGCTATATAACATAGGTCACAGGGGTACTACTAGCTATTTTTTCTCCCGAGTCCCCCACTTTTGGGGGAAGGAAAACCCAGGACTATTTACATTCTTTTCCGAAAGGCCAGTCCCACGAGCAGCACAAACATGACATCATGAAAAAGGTAACAAGCGTTTATCAGAACAAAGAACATACTGAGCATTAATATAATAATATAAATATAATAATATATATATATAAAATAATATAAAATAATAAATAATATATATTTATAATATATTTATTATAAAATATATATAAAATATATATATATATATATATATATATATATATGTCGTCCCCGAATAGGCAGAACTTGCGATTTGTTTAAATAGCAACGCTCATCTTGCCAATGGGACAAGTGAAAATTTCGTTTTAAATAATTTCAACCAAAACTTTTAAAAACCTAACGAAAAAAAAAAATTTTTGTTTGGTTTTTTTTGGAAATTAAATTTATTGTAAACGATTTAAAAATATTTATTTGGGGTTAGGCTAAAATAAATTTTCTTTTTATAAAAGGGTTTGGGAAAGTTTCTAAGATTCTTTTGGGAAAAATTAAAAATTTTTACATTAACATTAAAGAAAAAAAAAAATCTTTAAAATTAAGAGAAAAATTTTAAAAGGGGGTTAATTTTAAAAGTTTTTGCTAATTTACCAGTTTTACAATTCGGGACGACACACACACACACCCACACACACACACACACACACACACACACCCACACACACACACACACACACCACACAACAAATATATATATATATATATATATATATATATATAATAATATATATATATATAAAATATATTATATTATAAATATATATATAATATAATATATATATATACAACAAGTCGGCCGTCTCCCACCGAGGAAAGGGGGACCCAAAAAAGAAACTCCAAAAAAGAAAAAATTTTTACACATTTAACATTTAACACTCAACATTATCAATGTTTTTGCAGAGGTCTCAGAAAAACAACAGTTTTTGAACATAACGATAAAGATACACAACTATCCCTCCAAACTGCCATATCCCAACCCCCTCCTTTTAGTGCAGCATTGTCTTACACTTCCAGGGCTCAAATCCGGGTAAAAAAAGTAACCGTTTCCCTGAATCCCTCACAAATAATTTCCTGCCACACTCCAACGCTCGTCAGGGCCCAAATACCCCTTTGTCTCCATTTACTCTTTTTAACACGATTACCACCTTTTCTGTAATCCAAACCCTTTCCCAAATCCAAGCTTCGGCCGAATAGGTAAAATTGGCAAAAGCAAGAACTTAAATTTTAAAATAAGTCCTTCCTAAAATTTTTCTCTTATGCGTTCATAGAATATCTTTTTTTTTTATGTTAAAGTAAAAAATAATAATTCTCACCAAAAAACGTTAGAAAACATACCTAAACCTTTTTATAACAAGCACAATTTAATTAACCCAATCTAACAAAAATATTTTAGATAAGTTTACAACAAATTTAATAATAAACACAAAGAAATGCATTTCTTTCGTTTTGGGTTTAGAAAGAATTTTCGAAACTATAGCATACACAGAT
>NC_069409.1:18617254-18629536 GCF_026875155.1 Cherax quadricarinatus | reverse complement strand
GCAATTTAGCACACGAACTAACCCAGGAAGCTTGAAAACGGCGCAACAGGTTTGCAGGTTGGAGGTTGTGAGGGGAGTAGCTGGTGGGTGAGACGGTTCACCTTTGACCCTGCCGGCACCCACAAACTTCTTCTAAACGTCTTGAATTACCCTAAAAACTAAATCCACGCCCACCCCTGTCACCATTTATCATGGGGGAAAGTTCGAACACGTGGATTGGGTAAAATAATACTCACGTAGGCTGGTAGTATGTATAATTACAGAAAAATGTGGGGGGAAGCCCTTACAGGCCGTGCCCTAGTCTCCTTGCTCCTCTCGTAACACTGACTGGCCGCCCACAGTACCCATATGTGAGGGTGTTTTTAAATAGTGCTAGGTCAGCACAATATAGTTCAGACAGTGACTCAGGAAGAGACGGTTGGCAGTGAGTCAACCACTGGTAACTGGTTACTGGTAACTGGTTACTACTACTGAGATATATATATATATATATATATATATATTATATATATATATATGTATTATATATTATTATAATATATTATATATATATAATATATATATATATATATATAAAATAATATATATATATATATATATATATATATATATGTAATATATATTAATTATATATAATTATATATATAATATAATATAAATATAAATATATAATAATTATATATATATATATATATATAATATAAATATATATATTATATATATATATATATAATATATATACTTTAACTATATATATATATATATATAAATATTATATATATTATATAAATATATTATATATCTATTTATATAAATATATATATATATGTTGTCCGAATTGGTAAAATTGGAAAATTAGAAGAACTCATTTAAATTAAGTCCTTTCTTAAAATTTTCTTTATATGTTTAAAGATGTATTTGTTTCATGTCCCCTAATGAAAAAATAATAATTTTGTTTCAAAAGAACCTTGGAAACTTACCTAACTTTTATTAAAAGAAGCGTACATTAATTTTAGCCTAATTTTTTAACCAATACATTTTAGGTAAGTTTACAATATTTTAATAATAAACAAATGCAATGAAATATATTTTTTCGTTTGGTTCAGAATGATTTTGGCGATATTATTGCATACACAAATTTGCTTGCCTTATTGTGCAATAAAAACATTGCCATTTAAGCCAAAATTGCAAAGTTTTACCTATTCGGCACGACATATATAAAACTGAAGCATAACTAACACTTAACAATGCTCAATAATAAAACCCAAAATGGAAACAGAAACTCAAAAGATTTTTGGGCTCTATATTTCGATCCCTCTTCTGGGATCCTCTTCAGCAGATACATAAGAGAAATGAGATTATACAGGAAAGTTTACACCTCACCCTGTGCACGTGAGAGGAGGGACGTGTCAAACAGTGGCTGAGTGGAGGGACGTGTCAAACAGTGGGTGGGTGGAGGGACGTGTCAAACAGTGGGTGGGTGGAGGGACTGTCAAACAGTTTGGGTGAGTGGAGGGACGTGTCAAAAAAGTGGCTGAGTGGAGGGACGTGTCAAACAGTGGGTGGGTGGAGGGACGTGTCAAACAGTGGCTGGGTGGAGGGACGTGTCAAGAATGTAAGAACATAAGAAAGAAGGAACACTGCTACAGGCCTACTGACCCATGTGGAGCAGGTCCTTGTCCCCCCGGATTAGACCAAACGACCCCCCTTCCCCGGATTAGCCCAAAGACCCACCCAGTCTGATCATCTCCCCTCAAGGATGGAACACTGCACCAGACCCAGCAGCACAAGCTAGTCAGGTCCAACTCACACCCACCTACACCCACTCATGTATTTATCTAACCTTTTTTAAAACTACACAACGTTTTAGCCTGAATAACTCTACTCGGGAGTTTGTTCCACTCATCCACAACTCTATTACCAAACCAGTGCTTTCCTATATCCTTCCTAAATCTGAATTTTTCCAACTTGAAACCATTGCTGCGAGTCCTGTCTTGGCTGGAAATTTTCAGCATGCTATTTACATCAACCTTATTTATTCCTGTTTTCCATTTATACACCTCGATCATATCCCCCCTAATTCTACGCCTTTCGAGAGAGTGCAGATTCAGGGCCCTCAGTCTATCCTCATAGGGAAGATTTCTGATACATGGGATCATCTTTGTTATCCTCCTCTGTACGTTTTCCAGAGCATTTACATCCATTCTGTAATATTGTGACCAGAACTGAGCAGCATAGTCTAAATGAGGCCTAACCAAGGATATATAGAGTTGAAGAACAACCTGAGGACTTCTATTATTTATACTTCTAGATATGAAGCCAAGAATTCTGTTAGTTTTAATGCGAACACTAATGTACTGTTGTCTTGGTTTTAAATTACTGCTAACCAGAACTCCTACATCCTTTTCGTAATCAGTAGTATTAAGATCTACATTATTTAGTTTATATGTGGCATGGTTATTTACCTGTCCAACATTTAGAACTTTGCATTTGTCAATATTAAACTGCATCTGCCACTTCTCCGACCATTGCATCAGTCTATTCAAATAATCCTGGAGTGCTCTAGTGTCCTCATTAGAGTGAATTGGACGGCCTATTTTGGTGTCATCAGCAAATTTGCTTATGTCGCTATTTATTCCCTCATCTATGTCGTTAATGTAAATTGTGAACAACAACGGGCCGAACATTGACCCTTGAGGAACACCGCTTGTGACGTGCCCCCCATTCTGATTTCTCCCCATTTATGCAAACTCTCTGCTGTCTATTTGTCAGCCATGCCTCTACCCAGGAAAAAATTTCTCCTCCTATTCGGTGTGCCTTAAGTTTCCTCAATAGCCTCTGGTGTGGAACTCTATCGAAAACCTTACAGAAGTCCATATACACAATATCATATTCATTACCATGATCTACCTCCTCAAACACCTTAGTGAAAAAAGTTAGTAAATTCGTGAGACAGGAACGCCCCTTTGTAAAACCGTGTTGAGATTCATTAATCAACCTGTGCCTGTCAAGATGGCTACGAATTGCTTCGGCAATTGGTTGAGTGAGAAAACACATCATGGAATGAAGCTAAAAATTTGGGTAGGAAGTTTCTTTGTGCTAGGTATCTAGGTGTCCCGTAGCTCCATCCCTAGCGCACTCAGCTCACACACTGAGGTCCGAAGTTCGAATCTCCAGTAATGGTGGAAAATATTAGGACGTGTTTCCATAAGACACCTGCTGTCCTTGTTCACCCATCAGTATAAAATAGGTACCTGATATTAGTGGACTGGCGTGGGTCGCATACTGGGATAAAACTGATCTAATTTGCCCGAAATGCTCCGCATATCAAGCGCTTTCTATATACATGTAGTAGTATGTCATTGGTGTCAGCTAGGCCTGTATACGTTATACATGTACTTGTAGAAATAAACATATTATATTATTATTATTATTATTATTATTTATTATTATTATATTATTATTATTATATTATTATTATTATATTATTATTATTATGATTATTGTGTGATTCCTGATGATGTGCTGACGTTCTGCATTAGGTTGGAATGTAGTTCTTGGTGGCGAATTTCAAAATGTGTCCACCATGTGGATTATTGTTAATTAATTTCAGTTTATACTGCGATGTGTTTAGGAAGATAAAATCCAGCAATAATATTAATTTCATTACAAATAATATCACCCTAGGTATTTTTTGTATTATTAAAGTTCTCAAATTTGTTGTAGCAAGTTTCTATTATTACATTTGAAACGTTATTTTGAAACACAGCTTAAAGACGCTTTAAAAAAGTAACAGGTCCTGCTCGGATAAGTTCAAGGATATTAGCTTTATTAAACTGTTACAAGTACGACACAGTGTACATACTGGTTTAGAAAGACATGTAAGAAACACTATGACATATTTATTAGAAAACGTTTCGGTCCTGGGACCTTGATCACTTCTAACATAAAGAGGTAGTATATAAGCGGAGAGTGAGGTGTGAGTGACGCACGGTGACCTGAAGAATGTCATGTTGGGATGAGGACGGGTAGACGATGAGATCATGTGACTCCTGTGTTGTTGGGTTGGTGGTGCTTAAGTATCATAGTGTTTGCTTACGTGTCTTTCTAAACCAACTTGTCGGTATTTATTACCAAGGTTTATACCAGTGTACATACTAGAAGAAAATCAGTCGGCTGACCTTCTAGTGTTCTCTGGTACATAATTATATTATATTATATTTCTCTTGTAATCACATTAAGAGTGATACTAGTACATCTCACACCACCAGTGATACTAGTGCATCTCATACCACCAGTGATACCAGTACATCTTACACCACCAGTGATACCTGTACATCTCACACCATCAGTGATGCCAGTACATCTCACACCAACAGTGATACCAGTACATATCACACCACCAGTGATACCAGTGCACCTCACACCACCAGTAATACCAGTACATCTCACACCACCAGTGTTACCAGCACATCTCACACCACCAATGTTACAAGTACATCTCACACCACCAGTAATACCAGTGCACCTCACACCACCAGTAATACCAGTACATCTCACACTACCAGTGTTACCAGCACATCTCACATCACCAGTGTTACCAGTACATGTCACACCACCAGTGTTACCAGTACATCTCACACCACTGGTTTCATTATCCATGCGAGCCATTACTGTGCCTGGCGTCACTGCCACGTTTTATTACTTAGCTCATTTATAGCTAAATATTAATATACATAGAGGGTTGGTACCGCCTGTTCCAGGGTCGGCCAGGAAGAGACTATTCTCAGTGATGGGGCGGACGATGATGTTCTTGCCAGATTACTGTTAGTAATATTCGCGTGACAGGCTTCAAGGTTTCCGTCCGCGATGTGCGGATGTCATGATGAACATCATAATAATAACAATAACTAATAATTTTTATAATAGCAATAAACAATAAAAAATCCTGTCTCCTGTATCCCCCGCCCCCGACACTAACCTTAGCCAGAAATGGTTATACTTTGTCTGCTAATATCGTTGCGTCATTGTTTTGTAATCTCAGGAAGAGCGAGCATAAATATAATAATGACAAGAATAATAATAATAATAATAATTAGAATATGTAGCAAAAAATAAAAATATTTATTTAACTCTTAATAAAAAAAACATCTGATGGAAACCACATGCTCGTCCTAACAGTGTCCTTGATCAGTCATGGCCAGACCTTGAATCCAAGAGTCCTTGAGTCACTGGGATGTAATCTCAGGAAGAGGAAGCAAATTATAATACCAGAAATTACAACTAGGTTTTTCTGTCACTGCGAGATCCGACAAACATTATCCCAGTTTGTCTTAACCTTCTACCTCAACGTACGCAAAAATAAATACTACAAGTTGATCATTAAAATCTAAAGCATCATAAATAAAATACTAAATGTACGTCAGTGTACGCCGTATTAACACTGTAGTGAGGCATAACTTTCTAATGCAGTTTAATAATCATGTTGAAGATTTGCAGAGAATCAGAAGAGGGATTCACTGATTATCACATGAACAACATCCAAATTTCTTCAATAAAATTGACAACTTAGGGCACTTACAGTCCAAAGTTATATCCAATTTTCCACTAAGAAACACTAACTTTGAAGCCAAACTGCTGAGAAACATCAGTATTTTATAATACACCGGCACATTAAATGTTATGCCGCTAGGAGCTTGCATTAGCAAGTTATCAGCGTTGAAACCAAGCAGATAAGGTACTCAGAGATAGTCACTTAAAAAGCAGCATTTTATTTCCCGTCTCTTTCATAAAAAAAGTAAATTCAGATCAACACTGGCCAAAATCATGCAAAAATTTTATGTAAGTAAAATGACCAACTTTTAAATTTTAAGTTATTACGTAAATAAATAATTAAGTTTTATTAAAACACTGCTGACATACCATACCGATTTCTATAATAAAACGCGGGTGTTAATGCACTTGACCACCAAAAGTTTAAGCCGATCTAAAAAGGCGTTCTTTATTATTGCTCATAATTCGACAAAACTTGCATATAAACAGCTTAAACCCCCTAAATAAGGTTTCATCAATTTGGAAACACAAATTAGTCACTAAGGATTGTTGACGTTCATCAAAGCAAAATTCGCAATACAATGTTGAGCTACATAGTACCTGTGGAATCGAAGGAAATCTGATTAGAACCAAATAAGTGAAGGATAATTCCAATTCCTTGGATTAAGAGCATAAACCAACATAAAGACTTAACACTGCTATAATTTAAAATAATACTGTAACATTTCGGGATTTAAAAAAAAAAAAGTCTGAACGGTACCCAGGCATTCCATTAACAATACCATCCTTGTGTCTTGGAATTATCAAGCCCATCAGAGGAGGCTTTTTTAAGTTATCTCATGACAAGCAATTTCATGAACTGCCCATATTAACTGTAATTGTCAATTCTTCCCCGACCCTTCACCTAGTAATACTTGACTATGATCAAAAACTTAAAACGATTGGAAAAATGGTTCTGAAGT
The DNA here is from genome assembly GCF_026875155.1 of Cherax quadricarinatus. Lineage (NCBI taxonomy): Eukaryota > Metazoa > Arthropoda > Malacostraca > Decapoda > Parastacidae > Cherax > Cherax quadricarinatus. The sequence continues at coordinate 18,623,021 of NC_069409.1, read as the reverse complement.
GATGAGCGAAAGTCTTGGAGGAAGTTTGTAGATGGTGATCACTTTGCACCTGACAGTGTGTCGACCGTGACCCAAAGTTTATAAGGGTTCATTAAACTCGTGAAAATTATAAATGTTATAAAAATCGAGTTTTAAATGTTTCTCAAATTTCAGTTTTTGTAGTTCCATATTGTTTAAAATTCTTTTCAAGCTTGAGAACATTTGATTTTTTGCTTTTAAGAGAAAGTCAATAATTTGGAAAAAAAAAACTCAAAGAATGGCAAATTCGCACATATGAAGCCTAAAGTCAGAAAAAATGCTTTCAAATATTTAAGAAGCCGAATAGATGAGGTATGCCTAGTTTTTTTTTTTCATGAGAACCAATTTTTTTTGTAAGATTGCCAATTAAACATTTACAAAATTCAAAGTGAATGTCAAACTTTTTTTTAATAAACTCCGTCAACACTGAAATTTTAGAGCATATCAGAAAAAAGCATTGTCTGGTAATTGCTCTAACTCGAATGATTCCAAGGCTTTTAATAATTTCACTAAAATTTCAAATTTGCAAGGAGTCTATGCTTATTGGGTGTCATCTCTCTTATGGAATGTATCAGCTTAACTAATATTTAGGACAAGAATGGTATACAATACCGACAAGATGAAAGTTAGGACACATGTGCAACATCTGTGTATCTTCATTGTAGATGTTTCGCCATCCAGTGGCTTTATCAATACAAATTCCAGGACATAATTTGAAGACAGTAGAACTATATACAGAAGATGAGGTAATCAGTCCCTCAACCTTGGAGTTGGTGAGAAGAGCACCACTTTCAAGGATCACAACAGTGCCACGATCACAAGTGCAACGAAAATGATAGGATGGATAATGAGAACGTTCAAAACGAGAGATGCCAAGCCAATGATGATCCTTTTCAAATCACTTGTTCTCTCTAGGCTGGAATACTGCTGTACATTAACATCTCCATTCAAAGCAGGTGAAATTGCAGATCTAGAGAGTGTACAGAGATCCTTTACTGCACGTATAAGCTCTGTCAAGCACCTTAACTACTGGGAACGCTTGGAAGCACTTGACTTGTACTCGTTGGAACGCAGGGGGGAGAGATATGTCATAATCTACACTTGGAAAATCCTGGAAGGAATGGTCCCAAATCTGCACACAGAAATCACTCCCTACGAAGGTAAAAGACTGGGCAGGCGATGCAAAATGCCCCCAATTAAAAATAGGGGCGCCATTGGTACACTAAGAGAAAACACAATAAGTGTTCGGGCCCCAAGACTGTTCAAGAGCCTCCCATCAAGCATTAGGGGAATTACCAATAAACCCCTGGCGGCCTTCAAGAGAGAGCTGGACAGATACCTAAAGTCAGTGCCGGATCAGCCGGACTGTGGCTCGTACGTTGGACTGCGTGCGGCCAGCAGTAACAGCCTGGTTGATCAGGCCCTGATCCACCGGGAGGTCTGGTCATGGACCGGGCCGCGGGGGCGTTGATCCCGGGAATAACCTCCAGGTAACCTCCAGGTAGTCGTGGATGTTCTGGAGCAGAGGCAAGGAGCCTGACGCATATATACTAACGTCAGATAAATTAGACACATGTGCAGCTCTTGGGTATCTTTATTGAGGAAACGTTTCACCACACAGTAACAAGACGTTTCGCCACTGTGTGGCGAAACTTGTCGGTTCTCTGAACCATTGATCTATAACGTTAGATGGAAAGGGGGACGTGTAGCAGACGAGGGCGTGTACGTAACTTTCTTCACCGCTACGACAACTACTACTACAACTAACCCATCTCTTTGGGTAGGACCTACTGCCACTGGGGAATCCCGCCTACCAGTAACTATGCCCTCGTCTGCTACATGTCCCCTTTCCACCTGACGTTAGTATATAAACGCCAGGCTCCTTGCCTCTGCTCCAGAACTTCCACGTCTACGGTGCTCTTCGCACCAATTCCAAGGTTGAGGGACTGATTGTCTCATCTTCTGAATATAATTCTACTGTCTTCAAATTATGTACTGGAATTTGTATTGATAAAGCCACTGGATGGCGAAACGTCTGCAATAAAGATACCCAGATGTTGCACATGTGTCTTAATTTCATCCTGTCGGTTTCCTTGAAAGGAAACACATCAGCACTAAAAGTGTAAAGCTGACCTGGAGATTCGTTCTCCAGTTATTGCACAGAATCCAAGAATTGTACCAACACAACTTAAACCCAAGAAACGATCCATTCATTTCATATGATGCATCAGCCAATTAAGATTGATGCTACTTGCAATTGTAATATTTTAATTAGAAGAAAGTGCAAACCCTCAGGGTCGTACAGAGCCTGTGGACTAGGAGACATTCAAATTCCATCGACGCCACGGGAAGATAAATCCAATTCCTTGGATTAAGATCCCCTCATAAGCGTCAAGGCAAAATAAGACAATAATATTACATACAACTACGAGTTTAAAAGTGGCAAAATAACATCCACACATTCTATTAAATATACCGACCACCTTGTAAGCAGGACACACTAAGGTTGAAATATTGGAACCTGTCAGATGAACCTGTCTCTACCTAGCTGTCACACGGAAATAAAGTTCTGAGAATGATCTTTGTAGTAGTGAGCACAGAACATTCACACGTGAAAGTAATCTCATGAATCTTGCCCAAGAATCAAGTGTTCTCGAGTAATGAAAGATAATTTTTAACAAATCAAACGAAAATATTGCTGAGAACGTTCTAAAAAATAGAAAACTCTTTCCTATTCTTTTCAGTTTACTTTTCTAATTTATATTCTATTTAAAATTCTCCACAATCCTGCAGGAAATATAATATTTTATTTGGAGCTGTTGAAATGTTCCAGTTTGATAAAAATTTATTATTAAACAACAACACCTCAAATGATGATACACCAGTATTTAGGGTTTGAAACTGATCAGAAGAAGCATTATCTAGTTAATACATGGGACACAATTTGCTTAATAAATCTGAAAAAAAAATTGAAATTTACACAGCTCGAAATTAGTAACAAACAGTTCTTATATAGCTGTTACGCAGTTTGACACAGTAGACCACGGCATCCTACTCCACAAACTTGACCACTATGGTATAAGAGGCCACGCGCTTGCATATTTTAAATCCTACCTTTCTAATAGGTATCAGTATGTCACCATTAAAGATACAGCCTCATCAATACGGCCACTTGATACTGGAGTTCCGCAGGGAAGTGTCCTTGGACCCCTGCTCTTCCTCATTTACATCAATGATCTTCCAAACATGTCCCAACACCTGAAACCCATTCTCTTTGATGACGACACGACTTATGTCATCTCCCACTCTAATCTTGCCACCCTCAACACCATTGTTAACGAGGAGCTGCTCAAAATATCGACTTGGATGACAGCCAATAAACTTACACTTAACACTGGCAAAACCTACTATATTATGTTTGGTAGCAGAGCAGGTGTTGCGCAACTTAACATTAAGATCGACAACACTCTAATTGCCAGACATAATGAGGGCAAATTCCTCGGCCTATACCTCGACAACAACCTAAATTTCAGCACCCATATCCAACACATAACAAAAAAAGTATTCAAAACGGTGGGGATCCTCTCCAAGATACGATACTACGTGCCGCAAACTGCCCTTCTCACACTCTACCATTCACTTATATATCCATACCTCACCTATGCTATCTCTGCTTGGGGTTCAACTGCAGCAACACACCTAAAGCCAATAATAACCCAACAAAAAGCCGCAGTAAGAATAATCACTAAATCCCATCCCTGGCAACCCTCCCCCCTCCCACACTCTTCATAGATCTAAACTTACTCCCTGATCAGAAGATGAACATCAAATTGGTATACAATACCGACAGGTTGGTAGGTAAGACACATAGGCAACAGTTAGGCAACTTTATTCCGAAACGTTTCGCCTACACAGTAGGCTTCTTCAGTCGATGTGAAGACGATGTAATCAGTCCATCACCCTTGAAGTCGTAGAATTTTGTCAGACACTGCAACACATGGCCTCTTGGTACAGAAAATGATCTTCAGATAGTTCCTGACTATGGAACTGAACTTCTCCAGGCTGAGGGACTCACAACCTCAAATTCTACGACTTCAAGGGTGATGGACTGTTTACATCGTCTTCACATCTCTACTGTTCCTGCCTACTTTCTGTATTCGACTGAAGAAGCCTACTGTGTAGGCGAAACGTTTCGGAATGAAGTTGCCTAACTGTTGCCTATGTGTCTTACCTACCTCCCTGTTCAGAACATCCACACTTACTACTGTGCAATCTATATCTACAGGACCTTAAATTCCAATATTAACCTTGACCTAAAACGCTTTCCTGATAGTTGTGGCAGGATCCACAGGCATAACACCAGACACAAACATCTCTATGACATTCCCCGTGTTCGACTAAACCTTCACAAAAATTCAATGTATATCAAAGGACCTAAAATCTGGAACACCCTACCTGAAAACTCTAGAACTGCAGACACATTCATCACTTTCAAAACTACAGTTAGAAAACATCTTATCTCCCTGATCCACCCCGACAACTAACTACATGATAACCACCTGATGGTTCACAATTACACTCACTCACCCACTGATTATAAACCCAGAAATACTAATCTTAATCTTAAAATAATAAATCCTAACTAGTCATAAGTTTGCCTATGATACTCCAATATAGACACTTTGTATTGTGCCAAAACTAAAGCATTCACATTGCTAAACTCACAAATTATGATGTAGTCACTAAGCCTTAATACTATAATCTGTAAGGACTTAATGTTAAGAATTAATCTAAGTCTGCTCGAAATGCCTAGCCATGCTAGGTGTCCTAGTGGCCCCCTCTGTAATTAGTATTTTATAACATGTAAACCACACAATACCCAAAACCTGTAAACACCACATTGTAACCATTATAGAGAATAAACTTGAACTGAATTGAATTGAATGTGGTGAGAATGGTAAAGCACTGCGTACCTTGTTCCAAGGTTCGTAGGTTCGAGTCTCCTTCGACCAGAGATCAGTGTTTGTGTATATTTCGCCTGCTCTTGCGAATTCCTTGCAAATTTATTCTTTTCTCTGAGGATGAGGGTCCCTAGGACAGTTCTAGAGGTGGTACTTCACTATATTACAATATATATATATATATATATATATATAAAATATATATATATATATATATATATAATATATATATATATGTGTGTGTGTGTGTGTGTGTGTGTGTGTGTGTGTGTGTGTGTTTATGTATAATGTAAATTCTATGATATTTTGAAACATGGGGTTGCAACTATAGAAACTAGTGGTTATAAATCAAAGAACATTTTGCAACTGGCAGAGGAATCTCCTAAACTTCGAGAGAAACGAGACAGACCCTTGACACTTTATCCACTCCACAACGATACATAACGCTATATAACAGTAGGTGCACAGTGGTACTACTAGCTATGTTTCTCCCTGACGTCGGCCACATTTAGGGGATGGAAAACCACAGGACTATTTACATTCTATTCCCGTTAAGGCCAGTCTCCACGAGCAGCACAAACATGACATCAGTGAAAAAGTGTAACAAGCGGTTATACAGAACAAAGAACATACTGAACATTATATATAAATATATATATATATATATATATATATATATATATATATATTTTATATAATATATATATATATATATATATATATATATATATATATATATATATATATATAATATATATATATATATATATATATATTCAATAAGTCGG
>NC_069409.1:18549754-18612254 GCF_026875155.1 Cherax quadricarinatus | reverse complement strand
CGAACTTATTCCAAAACATATAATAATTTAGACAGGAGTGGAACGAATACTTACGGATTTGATGGGAGCCGCAAGTCAAGTGACTGACCACCAGTCGGAAACAAGCTCGTCACCTCCCACAGGTTGCAGAGGGGGGAGGGTAGTGGGAAATATGCACCCACCCTAACTGAACAAGCAGACTGCCCAACAAACTACCACCACCATTCATTCATACTTCCACCACTCCTATCTAATGAACTTTTCCTTCACAATGGCCTGAAGAAGTACAGGAGTTAAATGGAAGAGAGAGTAGAGAGAAAAATTTAGCTGCCAAAATGGGAAGAGAATGAAACAGCGAAGTGGTGTAATGGGATGTTATGATGGAATCTGTTTGGGAACAGGGGGTGAGGGTAGTTGCAGAATATGGGTGTGGATGGATCTCCACAACTGTTACAGACACAGAAGAAGGCAAGAGAAAGAAACAGAGGTAGTGAGAGTTAACTAGAGAAACTATAAGTTGGCAGGCAGTTTTGGTGACAAGAGTTTTGAGTTCTTAAGGTTTTGGAGGAAGAGCCGAGAGCCCAGCAGAAAAAAAGCAGTGTGGGTGGGGAAAACATGAAATAGAAGTGGAGGAAGTAGTAATAGTGGGAGAAGGCGAATAGGTAGGAACATAAGAAGTGAGGACCTCCTTCGGGTTGGACGCAGGGTGAGTGTGGAAGAGAGTACAGCGGGAACCTGTGGACGCCAAACACCTCTGGAGGAAGAGAGTCATGGCTGTCTTCTTTGGAGACAGAGTTGACTTACAGCAGTAATGCATGAGCTCTCATTTTCTTAGAGAGAGCGAATTTTGTTTTCTTGTAAGAAAACTAGGCAATGGAGCGATTATGAAGGGTAAGCTTCCCACAGTTATTGCAAGCAGACGTCTGGTTGCAATATTCAATATTCAGCTGCACCTCAGACTTTGCATTCTACCGATGACTTACCATATTTGGTTAGGTGGCCAAAGTGCCTGCAGTGTCTGCATTCTTGAAGTGTTGGGAGAATTCTCTCATTCGTAGGTGCTGTCTTGTCAATAAACTGAAGCTAGAAGCTCCTGGTAGTTGAAGATCCTTCGGTAAAGTTGTTTGGATAACGTCTCCGACCTACATCTCTGCCACCAAAATTTCAACTTTAGTGACAAGAAAGTTCAAGAGCTAAAGTTGCTTCTTAATGTCCAGGACACGTTTGCGTAAATTCATTTTGAATTATAGTGTGCGGATGAGGACAGTACCGCAGCGAGAACTGAGGAAGGAATGTTCGTGTATTGTGCATGGGATGTCGTCATTATTTCAGAGAAGGGAGTGATTGTCAGCGTATACAGCATCCTTCACAGTGACAATATGCATTTCACTCTTGAAGACATGGAAAGATACATTTTGACCAACATGTCTCATAAGTACCTTGCTAATTTCTTCCAAGACTGTTCTTGAAATATAGCTTGTATGGGAAGAGGTGTCCAGGAAGTGTGCTTCTTAGAATAAGAATGAAAACAAGCTCCAGTAATAGTGCCAGGATCGTCAAGTGTCAAGGTCGAGGCTGTCCTGTGACGTGCGAACACTCCGAAAATCGAAATTCCATCCTAAAAAAAGCCAGGAGCATGGTGACAGTAGAGGTGTCAAGAGTATCCAAAGGATCAGCGCGAGCGCTGGTGCCGAAGCGATACAAGATTCGAAGGAAGGTCCATGAGCGTACTGGGGTCAGGTAAGGGAGCCAAAGGGATTAGGGGCCCGGGAGGAAACACATGAATATGAGCATTGCTGTCAAGCGAAACATTTGGGACTCGTTACTGAGTAAAAGTTTCGCCAACCAGACGCTGGAGGATGATGAAGACTTTGAGGTAATCAGTCCCTAAGCATGGAGTCAATATGTTCAGTCCAGGAATGTTGAGAAAAGTGCGGTTTTCTAGGTTTGTCAGTTTTCTGAACCATTTACTTCACATGTATTCTTAATATGTAACACACCTCTGTATATGATTACATAAAAAATTACACGCCTTAATTGCACATTATTATTATTATTATTATTATTATTATTATTATTATTATTATTATTATTATTATTATTATAATTATTATTATTATTAACACTCGTAGGTACCCACTTTGCCCAACGGTCTCTTTCGAGAAAAATACGGTAAAAAGACACTGTTACTCTCTGTTTCCTTCTGATTTTTCATTAAATAACAAAGCAAGTCTCAGGTATCTCAGATTTTTTCAAATAAAGAATGAGTCCCGAGGGAGGAAAGAAAGAAGTATCACTGTCAACACACCCACCGGTACGGACGCTCATCCTGTGATGTAACATTATATCACATTATATCACACGGTGTGAATAATTGTATATCACACGGTGTGAATAATTGTATATCACACGGTGTGAATAACTGTATATCACACGGTGTGAATAACTGTATATCACACGGTGTGAATAACTGTATATCACACGGTGTGAATAACTGAATCACACGGTGTGAATAATTGTATATCTCACTTGGTGTGAATAATTGTATATCTCACTTGTTGTGAATAATTGTATATCACACTTGGTGTGAATAATTGTATATCATACTTGGTGTGAATAATTGTATATCATACTTGGTGTGAATAATTGTATATCACACGGTGTGAATAACTGTATATCACACGGTGTGAATAACTGTATATCACACGGTGTGAATAACTGTATATCACACGGTGTGAATAACTGTATATCACACGGTGTGAATAACTGAATCACACGGTGTGAATAACTGTATATCACACGGTGTGAATAATTGTATATCTCACTTGTTGTGAATAATTGTATATCACACTTGGTGTGAATAATTGTATATCATACTTGGTGTGAATAATTGTATATCTCACTTGGTGTGAATAATTGTATATCACACGGTGTGAATAATTGTATATCTCACTTGGTGTGAATAATTGTATATCACACGGTGTGAATAATTGTATATCTCACTTGGTGTGAATAATTGTATATCACACGGTGTGAATAACTATATCACACCTGGTGTGAATAATTGTATATCACACGGTGTGAATAACTGTATATCACACCTGGTGTGAATAACTGTATATCACACCTGGTGTGAATAACTGTATATCACACTTGGTGTGAATAATTGTATATCATACTTGGTGTGAATAATTGTATATCTCACTTGGTGTGAATAATTGTATATCACACTTGGTGTGAATAATTGTATGTCATACTTGGTGTGAATAACTGTATATCACACCTGGTGTGAATAATTGTATATCACACGGTGTGAATAACTGTATATCACACCTGGTGTGAATAATTGTATATCACACGGTGTGAATAACTGTATATCACACCTGGTGTGAATAATTATATATCACACGGTGGGAATAACTGTATATCACACCTGGTGTGAATAATTGTATATCACACGGTGTGAATAACTGTATATCACACCTAGTGTGAATAATTATATATCACACGGTGTGAATATTTGTATATCACACTCGGTGTGAATAATTGTATATGCCACCTGGCGTGAATAATTGCATACCACACATGGTGTGAATAATTATATATCACACGGTGTGAATAGTTGTACTCACCTATTTGTGGTTGCAGAGGTCGAATCATAGCTCCTGGCCCAGCCTCTTCACTATTTGCTACAAGTTCCTCTCTCTCTCTGCTAAATGAGCTTTATCAAACCTCGTCTTAAAACTATGTATGGTTCCTGCCTCCACTACGTCACTTACTAGGCTATTCCACTTCCTGACAACTCTATGACTGAAGAAATACTTCTTAACATCCTTTTGACTCATAGGAGCCATCAACTTCCAACTGTGACCCCTTGTTTCTGTGTCCCATCTCTGGAACATCCTGTCTTTGTCCACTTTGTAAATTCCACACAGTATTTTATATGTCGTTATCATGTTTCCCCTGACCCTCCTGTCATACAGTGTCGTCAGGCAGATTTCCCTTAATCTTTCTTCATAGGTCAATCCCCTTAGCTCTGGGACTAGTCTTGTTGCAGACCTTTGCCCTTTCTCTAATTTCTTGATGTGCTTGACCAGGTGTGGATTCCAAACTGGTGCTGCATACTCCAATATAGGCCTGACGTATATGGTGTATAGAGTCTTGAAACGATTCCTTAGTGAGGTATCGGAACGCTATTCTTAGGTTTGCCAGACGACCGTATGCTGCAGCAGTTATCTGATTGATGTGTGCCTCAGGATATGTGCTCGATATTACATTCACCGCAAGTTCTTTTTCCTTGAGTGAGGTTTGCAGTCTTTGGCCATCTAGACTATACCTCTCTGCGGTCTTCGTTGCCCTTCCCCGATGCTCATGACTTTGCAGTTGGCAGGATTAAATTCAAGGAGCCAGTTTCCGGATCAGGATTGTAGTATATCTAGGTTTCCTTGTAGTCCTGCCTGATCCTAAACCGATTTAATTTTTCTCATTATCTTCACATCATCTGCAAGCAGAGACACTTCTGAGTTTATCCCTTCCGTTATGTCATTCACATATACCAAAAACAGCACAGATTCTAGGACTGACCCCTGTGGAACCCCGCTCATCACAGGCGCTCACTCAGAAACCTCGTCACGTACCATGACTCGTTGTTGCCTCCCTGTCAGATATTCTCTGATCCATTGCAGTGCCTTTCCTGTTATGTGTGCCTGATCCTCTGTGTCGAAGGCCTTCTTGCAGTATGCCACACTTGGTGTAAATAGTTGTATATCACACGTTGTGTAAATAGTTGTATATCACACATGGTGTGAGTTGTTGTATATCACATGTGGTGTGAGTGATTGTATACAACTCGTAGTGCCAGTGGTTAAATTCCACTCTTAGTGTGAATGATTGTACATGAAGCGTGGTGTGACTGGTTGCTTTTCAACCACGGGTGAAATTTGGCTATTACTCGTATGGTGAGTGATTGCATATGACTGGTAAGTTGACTGGTTACATATTCTGATAGACATAACAAAAGAAACGAATAATTCGAAATAATTTGAAAGAAATGAATCCAAAGTTTCCTAAAGATTTATGATTGTAATAACCTTAAATAGATAGGCAATTGACTAAATTAGCTTGTCAATAACAATGATACCCCGCTCATGCTTCCTGTTCATGTTTGTATTTGTTACCAGCTCACTCAACATGTCGCCCGTGGGTCATTAAGTAGGAAAAGAGAGAAATAAAGAGTTGAGTGGTTAGCTATTGTTTTCAAATAGCAAAGAACATAAACAATGATCTGCAAGTAGTTCCAAATGCAAATATCCTTTAACTAGAAATTATAATATTAACTGGAACATTATAATATTAATTAGAAATTATATAAATTTGAATATAAGCACAAGGGTCAGGTAGGTGTTCTTGGTTGCCAATATGACGTTTTTCAGAGCATAGTTCTAGCTGCCCAGACAACTTTTGTTCCGAATAGGGAAATTAGATCTAACAAAAATGATCCCAAATGGATGAACAATAGATTTAAACATCTCATTGGTCAAAAGAGAGGCATATATAGGCGTATCAAAAGAGGGGATGGGCAGTTAAGAAATCAATATATTCAATTAGAGAGAGAAATAAAGAAAGGAATAAGAAAAGCAAAAAGGGATTATGAGGCTAAGGTCGCAAGGGATTCAAAGACTAACCCAAAAGCGTCCTTTCAGGTATACAGAAGTAAGATTAGGGACAAGATAGGCCCACTTAAGAGTAACTCTGGTCAGATCCGGGACAGTGATAAGGATATGTGTGAAATTCTCAATACCTACTTCCTCTCAGTTTTCACCCAGGAAAATACTAGCGATATTCCTGAAATAATAGGTTTTTGTTTGAACAGGATGATAATAAACTATGCACGATTGCGGTAATAGTGAACATGGTCCTCAGACAAATAGAGAAACTAAAAACCCAACAAATCCCCAGGTCCTGATGGAAACTGTTGCAAGGGTGTTAAAGGAATGTAAAGAGGAACTTAGCATACCTTTGGCTAATCTTTTATAACTATCACTAAAACTGGGATAGTGCCTGATAAGTGGAAAATGACAAATGTAATACCTATTTACAAGGCAGGTGACAGGGCCTTGGCTTCGAACTATAGACCAATAAGCCTTACCTCCATAGTGGGAAAATTTATGGAATCAATAATTGCCGAAGCAATTCGTAGCCATCTTGATAGGCACAGATTGATTAATGAATCTCAACACGGTTTTACAAAGGGGAGTTCCTGTCTTACGAATTTACTAACTTTTTTCACTAAGGAGTTTGAGGAGGTAGATCATGGTAATGAATATGATATTGTGTATATGGACTTCAGTAAGGCTTTCGATAAAGTTCAACACCAGAGGCTATTGAGGAAACTTAAGGCACACGGAATAGGAGAATTTTTTCCTGTGTAGGGGCATGGCAAATAGGTAGCAGAGAGTTTGCATAAATGGGGAGGAATCAGAATGGGGCACGTCACAAGCGGTGTTCCTCAGGGGTCAGTGTTGGGCCCGTTGTTGTTCACAATTTATATAAACGACATAGATGAGGGAATAAACATCGACATAAACAAATTTGCTGATGACACCAAAATAGGCCGTCCAATTCATTCTAATGAGGACACTAGAGCATTCCAGGATGATTTGAATAGACTGATGCAATGGTCGGAGAAGTGGCAGATGCAGTTTAATATTGACAAATGCAAAGTTCTAAATGTTGGACAGGTAAATTACCATGCCACATATAAACTAAATAATGTAGATCTTAATACTACTGATTACGAAAAGGATTTAGGAGTTCTGGTTAGCAGTGCATTAGTGTTCGCAATAAAGCTAACAGAATTCATGGCTTCACATCTAGAAGTATAAATAATAGAAGTCCTCAGGTTGTTCTTCAACTCTATATATCCTTGGTTAGGTCTCATTTAGAGACTATGCTGCTCAGTTCTGGTCGCCGTATTACAGAATGGATGTAAATGCTCTGGAAAACGTACAGAGTAGGATGACAAAGATGATCCCATGTATCAAAAATCTTCCTTATGAGGATAGACTGAGGGCCCTGAATCTGCACTCTCTCGAAAGGCGTAGAATTAGGGGGATATGACCGAGGTGTATAAGTGGAAAACAGGAATAAATAAAGAGGATGTAAATAACGTGCTGAAAATTTCCAGCCAAGACAGGACTCGCAGCAATGGTTTCAAGTTGGAAAAATTCAGATTCAGGAAGGATATAGGAAAGCACTGGTTTGGTAATAGAGTTGTGGATGAGTGGAACAAACTCCCGAGTACACTTATTCAGGCTAAAACGTTAAGTAGTTTCAAAAATAGGTTAGATAAATACATGAGTGTGTGTGGGTGGGAGTGAGTTGGACCTGACTAGCTTATGCTGCTGGGTCTGGTGCCGTGCTCCTTCCTTGAGTGGAGGTGACCAGACTGGGTGCGTTATTGGGCTAATCTGGGGGTTCATTAGGCTAATTCGGGGGGGGGGGACATGGTCCTGCTCCTCATGGGTCAGTAGGCCTGTTGCAGTGTTCCTTTTTTCTTATGTTCTGATGTTCTTAATAAAATAATCACTTCCGTCTAGCTGGACTTTCAACTCATTACGTCCTGGTCTAGAACTACTGTGTGATGATCAGTGAGTTTATAAGCAGTGGAAAAAATGCAATCACATCTTATCCCAAGATCTCCACTATTTTAAGGAGTGGAATAGCTAAAAAGCTGCACTGAATAGATTATGTACATATATATGACTACGACCAACCTCGTGAGAAATTTTCTTATATCCCTGACCAGCAAAACACAACCACCTTGACTGTGCTACGTGCTTGCAGCCCCGGTCACCCAATGCCCCCAGGCTCCCTTGTGACGTTTACACGCTCTTCATAAGGAACTCAAGTTGCCAAACACATGACGCAACACGTGAACTTAATTAACATTAGATTAATGTGCTTCAGAGGCGACTGTCTCCTGTGTTTCAGGATTAATCTCGCGGGGCGTTACATGTCATGATTTTTCAGGTATTACCTGTGTTAATCTTCCAGGTATTACCTGTGTTAATCTTCCAGGTATTTCCCGTGTTAATCCCACATGTATTTTCTGTGTTAATCTCCAAGGTATCAGTGTTAACTCTCAAGTATTACCCGTGTTAATACTCCAGGTATTACCGGTATCAATCCCCAGGTATTAACCGCGGGTTCAATCCCGGCCGGGGGTATGGTTTGTTTGCAATCGTGTCATTACGATTTCTTGAGTCATGTTGACGGCAGTGAAGGGACTTGAGCTAGAGTTCGTCACGGCCACGCTAGCTGGAGATTCGTCTGTAAAAACTTGCATTTGTGGTCACAGAGGTGCCTGTGCTAACCTTCCTATGGTGCAGAAATATACCTAGTTGGATGAATCTTATTGTGGCTAGCTGGTCTAGTGGCTAACGCGACGGGCTGGAGTTTTGAGACTCTATGACCGCTGGTTCAATCCCGGCCGGGGGTATGGTTTGTTTGCAATCGTGTCATTACGATTTCTTGAGTCGTGTTATATCCTAGGCAGTACCAGTGTTATTTCCCAGGTAGTACCAGTGCTATTTCCCAGGTATTTCAAGTAATATTTTCCAGGTTTTACCCGTGTTAATTCCCAAGCATTACCCATATAATTCCCAGGTATTATCCATAAAAGAAGGAGACAGGACCAGCCCTACACATCACAAAACACTTCTACTAATTAAGGATACATACAGAGTTGGAACGGTGAGTGCGCGAGTTGGTCGATGTTCATGTGAAAGATTAAAGATCTCCCAAACTCAACTGTCTCTCGAGACCAACTCACTGCTTACCATGGCTTACCCACCAGCTAAACTCTGGTGACTTTACTTCTAGAGGAGGCGTGCCCACCAGTTTAAACACTGCTAACTTTACTGCCCAAGGTGACGTTCCCTCAGGCAACACCATGAGTAAATTATCAGATAACCGTACTGGGGTGCTAACCTTAAAAACTACTGGGGTGCTAACCTAACCACTACTGGGGTGCTAACCTTACTACTAATGGGGTGCTAACCATACCACTATTGGGTGCTACGCTTATCACTACTGGGGTGCTAACCTTACCACTACTGGGGTGCTAACCTTACCACTACTGGGGTGCTAACCTTACCACTACTGGGGTGCTTACTTTAACACTACTAGGGTACTTATCATGCTACTGGGGTGATTGCCTTACTAGGTGCTTACCTTACTACTGGGTGCTCACCTTTCCACTACTGAGGTGCTTACTTAACTACTGGGCTGCTTACCTTACTACTATTGGGGTGCTTACCACTACTGGAGCGCTTAACTTAACACTACTGGGGTGCTTGCTTTACCAATACTGGGGTACTTACCTTACCATTATTAGGGTGCTTACCTTACTACTGGGGTGCTTTCCTTACCACTACTGGGGTGCTTAAATTGCCAGTACTCGAGTGCTTAGCTTTCTACTACTGGGGTTCTTACCTAACTACTGATGTGCTTACCTTCCTACTATGGGTACTATCTTACTTCTGGGGTGCTTGCCTTACCACTCCTGGGGTGCTTACCTTAACACTGCTGGGGTGCTTACCTTAACACTGCTGGGGTGCTTACCTTAACACTGCTGGGGTGCTTACCTTAACACTGCTGGGGTGCTTACCTTAACACTGCTGGGGTGCTTACCTTAACACTGCTGGGGTGCTTACCTTAACACTGCTGGGGTGCTTACCTTAACACTGCTGGGGTGCTCACTCAAAAACTACTGTGGTAATTAAACCATACCCCCGGCCGGGATTGAACCCGCGGTAATTACGTTACCACTATTGGGAGACTACCTTAACATTCCTGAGGTGCTTACTTTGCCCTTACTGGGGTGCTTACCTTACCCTTACTGGGGAGCTTACATTACCACTGCTGGGGTGCTTACCTTTCCATTACTGTGATGCTTAATCTACCACTACTGGGGTGCTTACCTTAGCACTATCAGGGTGCTTACCTTACTACCACTAGGGTGCTTATCTTACGACTACTGGGGTGCTTACCTTACCTGTACTGTGGGCTATATCACTACCGGGGTGCTTACCTTGCCACTACTGGGGTGCTTATCTTAACACTACTGGGGTGCTTACCTTACCATTACTGGGGGCTTATCTTACCACTACTGGGGTGATTATCTTAACACTGCTGGGGTGCTTATCTTACCACTACTGGGGTGCTTATCTTACCACTACTGGGGTGCTTATCTTAACACTACTGGCGTGCTTACCTTACCACTACTGGGTGATTATCTTACCACTACTGGGGTGCTTATCTTAACACTGCTGGGGTGCTTATCTTACAACTACTGGGGTGCTTTTCGTAACACTGCTGGGGTGCTTATCTTACCACTACTGGGGTGCGTAACTTAACACTGCTGGGGTGCTTATCTTACCACTACTGGGGGCTTATCTTACAACTACTGGGGACTTATCTTACCACTACTGGGGTGCTTACCTTACCACTACTGAGGGCTTATCTTAACACTGTTCGGGTGCTTACCATACCAATACTGGGGGCTTATCTTAACACTGCTGGGGTTCTTACCATACCACTACTGGGGGCTTATCTTAACACTGCTGAGGTGCTTATCTTACCACTATTGGGGGCTTATCTTAACACTGCTGGGGTGTTTATCTTACCAATGCTGGGGTGCTTATCTTACCACTACTGGGGTGCTTATTTTAACACTTCTGGGGTGCTTATCTTACTACTGGGGGCTTATCTTACCACTACTGGGGTGCTTATCCTACCACTACTGGGTGCTTATCTTAACACTACTGGGTGCTTATCTTACCACTACTGGGTGCCTATCTTAACACTGCTGGGGTTCTTATATTAACACTGCTGGGGTGCTTACCTTACCACTACTGGGGACTTACCTTAACACTGCTGGGGTAATTATCTTACCACTACCGTGGGCTTATCTTAACACTGCAGGGGTGCTTACCTTACCACTACTGGGGTGCTTATCTTAACACTGCTGGGGTGCTTATCTTACCACTACTTGGGTGCTTATCTTAACACTGCTGGGGTGCTTACCTTACCACTACTGGGGTGCTTATCTTACCACTACCGGGGGCTTATCTTAACACTGCAGGGGTGCTTACCTTACCACTATTGGGGTGCTTACCTTACAACTACTGGGGGCTTATCTTAACACTGCTGCGGTGCTTACCTTACCACTACTGGGGGCTTATCTTAACACTGCTGGGGTGCTTACCTTACCACTACTGGGGTGCTTATCTTAACGCTGCTGGGGTGCTTATCTTAACACTACTTGGGTGCTTATTTTAACACTGCTGGTGTGCTTATCTTAACACTACTGGGGTGCTTATCTTAACGCTGCTGGAGTGCTTACCATACCACTACTGGGGGCTTATCTTACCACTGCTGGGGTGTTTATCTTATCACTACTGGGGTGCTTATCTTAACACTGCTAGGGTGCTTATCTTACCACGACTGGGGTGCTTATCTTAACACTGCTGGGGTGCTTACCTTACCAATACTGGGGTGCTTATCTTAACACTGCTGGGGTGCTTACCTTACCACTACTGGGGTGCTTATCTTAACACTGCTGGGGTGCTTACCTTACAACTACTGGGGTGCTTATCTTAACACTGCTGGGGTGCTTACCTTACCACTACTGGGGGCTTATCTTACCACTACCGGGGTGCTTATCTTACCACTACTGGGTGCTTATCTTACCACTACTGGGGGCTTATCTTACCACTATTGGGGGCTTATCTTACCACTACTGGGGGCTTATCTTAACACTGCTGGGGTGCTTACCTTACCACTACTGGGTGCTTATCTTACCACTAATGGGTGCTTATCTTACCACTACTGGGGTGCTTATCTTACCATTACTGAGTGCTTATCTTACCACTACTGGGGGCTTATCTTACAACTACTGGAGGCTTATCTTAACACTGCTGGGGTGCGTACCTTACCACTACTGGGGTGCTTATCTTACCACTACTGGGGTGCTTATCTTAACACTGCTGGGGTGCTTATCTTAACACTACTGGGGTGCTTATCTTAACACTGCTGGGGTGCTTATCTTACCACTACTGAGTGCTTATCTTACCACTACTGGGGTGCTTATCTTACCACTACTGGGGTGCTTATCTTAACACTACAGGGGTGCTTATCTTAACACTGCTGGGGTGCTTATCTTAAAACTACTAGGGTGCTTATCTTACCACTAATGGGGTGCTTATCTTACCAGTACTGGGGTGTTTATCTTAACACTACTGGGGTGCTTATCTTAACACTGCTGGTGTGCTTATCTTAACACTACTGCGGTGCTTATCTAAACGCTGCTGGGGTGCTTACCATACCACTACTGGGGGCTTATCTTACCACTGCTGGGGTGTTTATCTTATCACTACTGGGGTGCTTATCTTAACACTGCTGGGGTGCTTACCTTACCACTACTGGGGTGCTTATCTTAACACTGCTGGGGTGCTTACCTTACAACTACTGGGGTGCTTATCTTAACACTGCTGGGGTGCTTGCCTTACCACAACTGGGGGCTTATCTTACCACTACCGGGGTGCTTATCTTACCACTACTGGGTGCTTATCTTACCACTACTGGGGGCTTATCTTACCACTATTGGGGGCTTTTCTTACCACTACTGGGGGTTATCTTAACACTGCTGAGGCGCTTACCTTACCACTACTGGGTGCTTATCTTACCACTACTGGGTGATTATCTTACCACTACTGGGGTGCTTATCTTACCACTACTGGGTGCTTATCTTACCACTACTGGGTGCTTATCTTAACACTGCTGGGGTGCTTACCTTGCCACTACTGGGGTGCTTATCTTACCACTACTGGGGTGCTTATCTTAACACTGCTGGGGTGCTTATCTTAACACTACTGGGGTGCTTATCTTAACACTGCTGGGGTGCTTATCTTACCACTACTGGGTGCTTATCTTACCACTACTGGGGTGCTTATCTTATCACTACTGGGGTGCTTGTCTTAACACTACAGGGGTGCTTATCTTAACACTGCTGGGGTGCTTATCTTAAAACTACTAGGGTGCTTATCTTACCACTACTGGGGTGCTTATCTTACCACTACTGGAGTGCATATCTTAACACTGCTGGGGTGCTTATCTTAACACTACTGGGGTGCTTATCTTAACGCTACTGGGGTGCTTACCATACCACTACTGGGGGCTTATCTTACCACTGCTGGGGTGTTTATCTTATCACTACTGGGGTGCTTATCTTAACACTGCTAGGGTGCTTATCTTACCACGACTGGGGGCTTATCTTAACACTCCTGGGGTGCTTACCTTACCACTACTGGGGTGCTTACCTTAACACTGCTGGGGTGCTTACCATGCCACTACTAGGTGCTTATCTTACCACTACTGGGGTGCTTATCTTACCACTACTGGGTGCTTATCTTACCACTACTGGGTGCTTATATTACCACTACTGGGGGTTATCTTAGAACTACTAGGGGCTTATCTTACCACTACTGGGGTGCTTATCTTAACAATGCTGGGGTGCTTATCTTAACACTGCTGGGGTGCTTATCTTAACACTGCTGGGGTGCTTACCTTATCACTACTGGGGTGCTTATCTTACCAGTACCTGGGGCTTATCTTAACACTGCTGGGGTGCTTACCTTACCACTACTGGGGGCTTATCTTAACACTGCTGGGGTGCTTACTTTACCACTACTGAGGGCTCATCTTAACACTGCTGGTGTGCTTACCTTAACACTGCTGGGGTGCTTACCTTAACACTGCTGGGGTGCTTACCTTAACACTGCTGGGGTGCTTAATTAACACTGCTGGGGTGCTTACCTTAACACTGCTGGGCTGCTCACTCAACAACTACTGTGGTAATTACCTTACCACTATTGGGGGATTACCTTAACATTCCTGAGGTGCTTACTTTGCCCTTACTGGGGTGCTTACATTACCACTGCTGGGGTGCTTACCTTTACATTACTGTGATGCTTAATCTACCACTACTGGGGTGCTTACCTTAGCACTATCAGGGTGCTTACCTTACTAACACTAGGGTGCTTACCTAACGACTACTGGGGTGCTTACCTTACCTGTACTCTGGGCTATATCACTACCGGGGTGCTTACCTTACCACTACTGGGGTGCTTATCTTAACACTGCTGGGGTGCTTACCTTTCCACTACTAGGGGCTTATCTTAACACTACTGGGGTGCTTACCTTTTCACTACTGGGGGCTTATCTTAACACTTCTGGGATGCTTACCTTTCCACTACTGGGGGCTTATCTTAAAACTGCTAAGGTGCTTATCTTAACACTACTGGGGTGCTTATCTTACCACTACTGGGGTGCTTATCTTAACACTGCTAGGGTGCTTATCTTACCACTACTGGGGTGCTTATCGTAACACTGCTGGGGTGCTTATCTTACCACTACTGGGGTGCTTATCTTAACATTGCTGGGGTGCTTATCTTGCCACTACTGGGGGCTTATCTTACCACTACTGGGGGCTTATCTTTCCACTACTGGGGTGCTTATCTTACCACAACTGGGTGCTTATCTTAACACTGCTGGGGTGCTTATCTTAACACTGCTGGGGTGCTTACCTTACGACTACTGGGGGCTTATCTTAACACTTCTACGGTGCTTATCTTAACACTGCTGGGGTGCTTACCTTACCACTACTGGGGTGCTTATCTTAACACTGCTGGGGTGCTTTCCTTACCACTACTGGGGTGCTTATCTTAACACTGCTGGGGTCCTTACATTACCACTACTGGGGGATTATCTTAATACTGCTGGGGTGCTTACTTTACCACTACTGAGGGCTTATCTTAACGCTGCTGAGGTGCTTACTTTACCACTACTGAGGGCTTATCTTAACACTGCTGGGGTGCTTACCCTACCACTACTGGGGTGCTTATCTTAACACTGCTGGGGTGCTTACCATACCATTACCGGGGGCTTATCTTAAATCTGCTGGGGTGCTTACCATGCCACTACTGGGGGCTTATCTTAACACTGCTGGAGTTTTTACCTTACCACTACTGGGGGCTTATCTTAACACTGCTGGGGTGTTTATCTTACCAAAGCTGGGGTGCTTATCTTACCACTAATGAGGGCTTATCTTAACACTGCTGGGGTGCTTACCTTACCACTGCTGGGGGCTTATCTTAACACTGCTGGGGTGTTTATCTTACCAATGCTGGGGTGCTTACCTTACCACTAATGGGGGCTTATCTTAACACTGCTGGGGTGCTTACCTTACCACTACTGGGGGCTTATCTTAACACTGCTGGGGTGCTTACCTTACCACTACTGGGGGCATATCTTAACACTGCTGGTGTGCTTACCTTACCATTACTGGGGGCTTATCTTAACACTGCTGGGGTGCTTACCTTACCACTAATGGGTGCTTATCTTAACACTGCTGGGGTGCTTACCTTACCACTACTGTGGAGCTTATCTTAACATTGCTTGGGTGCTTATCTTACCACTACTGGGGTGCTTACTTTAACACTGCTGGGTGCTTATCTTACTACTGGGGGCTTATCTTACCACTACTGGGGTGCTTATCTTACCACAACTGGGAGCTTATCTTAACACTGCTGGGGTGCTTACCTTACGACTACTGGGGCTTATCTTACCACTGCTGTGGTGCTTATCTTACCACTAATGGGGGCTTATCTTAACACTGCTGGGGTGCTTACCTTACCACTACTGGGGGCTTAACTTAACACTGCTGGGGTGTTTATCTTTCCACTACTGGGGGCTTATCTTAACACTGCTGGGGTGCTTACCTTAAAACTACTGGGGGCTTATCTTAACACTGCTGGGGTGCTTATCTTACCACTACAGGGAGCTTATTTTAACACTGCTGGGGTGATTATCTTACCACTACTCGGGGCTTATCTTACCACTACTGGGGTGCTTATCTTACCACTACTGGGGGCTTATCTTAACACTGCTGTGGTGCTTATCTTACCACTACTGGGGGCTTATCTTAACACTACTTGGGTGCTTATCTTATCACTACTGGAGGCTTATCTTAACACTGCTGGGGTGCTTATCTTACCACTACTGGGGTGCTTATCTTTACACCGATGGGGTGCTTATCTTACCACTACTGGGTGCTTATCTTACCACTACTGGGGGCTTATCTTAACACTGCTGGGGTGCTTATCTTAACACTGCTGGAGTGCTTATCTTATCACTACTGGGGGCTTATCTTAACACTGCTGTGGTGGTTATCTTACCACTACTAAGGTGCTTATCTTAACACTGCTGTGGTGGTTATCTTACCACTCCTGGGGGCTTATCTTATCACTGCTGGGGTGCTTATCTTACCACTACTAGGGTGCTTATCTTAACACTGCTCGGGTGCTTATCTTATCACTAATTGGGGCTTATCTTAACACTACTGGGGTGCTTATCTTAACACTGCTGGGGTGCTTATCTTAACACTACTGGGGGCTTTTCTTAACGCTGCTGGGGTGCTTATCTTACCACTACTGGGGGCTTATCTTAACACTACTGGAGTGCTTATCTTAACACTGCTGGGGTCCTTATCTTAACACTACTGGGGTGCTTATCTTATCACTTTTGGGGTGCTTATTTTAACACTACTGGGGTGCTTATCTTAACACTACTGGGGTGCTTATTTTAACACTACTGGGGTGCTTATCTTAACACTACTGGGGTGCTTATCTTACCGCTACTGGGGTGCTTATCTTAACACTACTGTGGTGCTTATCTTAACACTACTGGGGTGCTTATCTTAACACTGCTGGGGAGCTTATCTTAGCTCTGCTGGGGTGCTTATCTTAACACTGCTGGGGTGCTTATCTTACCACTGCTGGGGAGCTTATCTTACCACTGCTGGGGTGCTTATCTAAACACTGCTGGGGTGCTTATCTTAACACTGCTGGGGTGCATATCTTAACACTGCTGGTGTGCTTATCTTAACACTGCTGGGGAGCTTATCTTAGCTCTGCTGGGGTGCTTACCTTAACACTGCTGGGGTGCTTATCTTACCACTGCTGGGGAGCTTATCTTACCACTGCTGGGGTGCTTATCTAAACACTGCTGGGGTGCTTAACTTAACACTGCTGGGGTGCTTATCTTAACACTGCGGGGGTGCTTATCTTATCACTACTGGGTTCTTATCTTAACACTGCTTTGGTGTTTATCTTACCACTACTGGGGGCTTATTTTAACAATGCTGGGGTGCTTATCTTATCACTACTGGGTGCTTATTTTAAAACTGCTGGGGTGCTTATCTTACCACTAATGGGGTGCTTATCTTATCACCGCTGGGGTGCTTATCTTACCACTACTGAGGGCTTATCTTAACACTTCTGGGGTGCTTATCTTAACACTACTGGGGTGCTTATCTTAACACTGCTGGGGTGCTTATCTGAACACTGCTGGGGTGCTTATTTTACCACTACTGGTGGCTTATCTTAACGCTGCTGGGGTGATTATCATAACACTACTGGGGTGCTTATCTTAACACTGCTGGGGTGCTTATCTTAACATTACTGGGGTGCTTATCTTAACACTGCTGGGGTGCTTATCTTAACACTTCTGGGGTGCTTATTTTAACACTGCTGGTGGTGCTTATCTTAACATTACTGGGGTGCTTATCTTAACACTACTAGTGTGCTTATCTTAATACTGCTGGGGTGCTTATCTTAACACTGCTGGGGTCCTTATCTTAACACTACTGGGGTGGTTATCTTAACACTACTGGGGAGCTTATCTTAACACTACTGGGGTGCTTTTCTTAACACTGCTGGGGTACTTATCTTAACACTGCTGGGGTGCTTATCTTAACACTGCTGGGGTGCTTATCTTAACACTGCTGGGGTGCTTATCTTAACACTGTTGGGGTGCTTATCTTAACACTGCTGGGGTTCTTATCTTAACACTACTGGGGTGCTTATCTTAACACTGCTGGGGTGCTTTTCTTAACACTGCTGGGGTGCTTATCTTAATACTGCTGGGGTGCTTATCTTAACACTACTGGGGTGCTTATCTTAACACTACTGGGGTGCCTATCTTAACACTACTGGGGTACTTATCTTAACACTGCTGGGGTGCTTATCTTAACACTGCTGGGGTGCTTATCTTAACACTGCTGGGGTGCTTATATTAACACTGCTGGGGTGCTTATCTTAACACTACTGGAGTGCTTATATTAACACTGCTGGGGTGCTTATCTTAACACTACTGGGATGCTTATCTTAATACTACTGGGGTGCTTATCTTAACAATACTGGGGTGCTTATCTTAACAATACTGGGGTGCTTATCTTACCACTACTGGGGGCTTATCTTAACACTGCTGGGGTGCTTATCTTACCACTACTGAGGTGCTTGTCTTACCACTACTGGGGGCTTATCTTAACACTACTGGGGTGCTTATCTTACCACTACTGGGGGCTTATCTTAACACTGCTGGGGTGCTTATCTTACCACTACTGGGGTGCTTATCTTACCACTACTGGGGGCTTATCTTAACACTACTGGGGTGCATATCTTACCACTACTGGGGGCTTATCTTAACACTGCTGGGGTGCTTATCTTAACAATACTGGGGTGCTTATCTTACCACTACTGGGGGCTTATCTTAACACTGCTGGGGTGCTTATCTTACCACTACTGGGGTGCTTATCTTACCACTACTGGGGGCTTATCTTAACACTACTGGGGTGCATATCTTACCAATACTGGGGGCTTATCTTAACACTGCTGGGGTGCTTATCTTACCACTACTGGGGTGCTTATCTTACCACTACTGGGTGGCTTATCTTAACACTGCTGGGGTGTTTATCTTACCACTACTAGGGTGCTTATCTTACCACTTCTGGGGTGCTTGTCTTACCACTACTAGGGTGCTTATCTTAACACTGCTGGGGGCTTATCTTAACACTGCTGGGGTGCTTATCTTACCACTACTGGGGTGCTTATCTTAACACTGCTGGGGTGCTTATCTTACCACTACTGGGGTGCTTATCTTACCACTACTGGGGTGTTTATCTTACCACTACTGGGGTGCTTATCTTACCACTACTGGGACTTATCTTAACCCTACTGGGGTACTTATCTTAACACTGCTGGGGGCTTATCTTAAAACTTCTGGGGTGCTTATCTTACCACTACTGGGGTGCTTATCTTACCACTACTGGGGTGCTTATCTTACTACTACTGGGGTGCTTATCTTAACACTACTGGGGTGCTTATCTTAACACTACTGGGGTGCTTATCTTAACACTGCTGGGGTGCTTATTTTTACACTGCTGGGGGCTTATCTTAACACTGCTGGGGTGCTTATCTTACCACTAGTGGGGGCTTATCTTAACACTGCTGGGGTGCTTATCTTACCACTACTGGAGGCTTATCTTAACACTGCTGGGGTGCTTATCTTAACACTACTGGGGTGCTTATCTTAAAACTACTGGGGTGCTTATCTTAACACTACTGTGGTGCTTTTCTTAACACTGCTTTGGTGTTTATCTTACCACTACTGGGGGCTTATCTTAACAATGCTGGGGTGCTTATCTTATCACTACTTGGTGCTTATTTTAACACTGCTGGGGTGCTTATCTTACCACTAATGGGGTGCTTATCTTATCACTGCTGGGGTGCTTATCTTACCAGTACTGGGGGCTTATCTTAACACTGCTTGGGTGCTTATCTTACCACTACTGGGGGCTTATCTTAACACTGCTGGGGTGCTTATCTTACCACTACTGGGGGCTTATCTTAACACTTCTGGGGTGCTTATCTTAACACTACTGGGGTGCTTATCTTAACACTGCTGGGGTGCTTATCTGAACACTGCTGGGGTACTTATTTTACCACTACTGGCGGCTTATCTTAACGCTGCTGGGGTGATTATCTTAACACTACTGAGGTGCTTATCTTAAGACTGCTGGGGTGCTTATCTTAACATTACTGGGGTGCTTATCTTAACACTGCTGGGGAGCTTATCTTAACACTACTGGAATGCTTATCTTAACACTGCTGGGGGTGCTTATCTTAACATTACTGGGGTGCTTATCTTAACACTACTAGTGTGCTTATCTTAATACTGCTGGGGTGCTTATCTTAACACTGCTGGGGTCCTTATCTTAACACTACTGGGGTGGTTATCTTAACACTACTGGGGTGCTTATCTTAACACTACTGGGGTGGTTTTCTTAACACTGCTGGGGTGCTTATCTTAACACTGCTGGGGTGCTTATCTTAACACTGCTGGGGTGCTTATCTTAACACTGCTGGGGTGCTTATCTTAACACTGTTGGGGTGCTTATCTTAACACTGCTGGGGTTCTTATTTTAACACTACTGGGGTGCTTATCTTAACACTGCTGGGGTGCTTATCTTAACACTGCTGGGGTGCTTATCTTAATACTGCTGGGGTGCTTATCTTAACACTACTGGGGTGCTTATCTTAACACTACTGGGGTGCCTATCTTAACACTACTGGGGTACTTATCTTAACACTGCTGGGGTGCTTATCTTAACACTACTGGGGTGCTTATCTTAACA
This sequence comes from Cherax quadricarinatus, assembly GCF_026875155.1. NCBI lineage: Eukaryota > Metazoa > Arthropoda > Malacostraca > Decapoda > Parastacidae > Cherax > Cherax quadricarinatus. Next base: position 18,591,679 of record NC_069409.1, on the reverse strand, counting down.
CTGCTGGGGTGCTTATCTTAACACTGCTGGGGTGCTTATCTTAACACTACTGGAGTGCTTATATTACCACTGCTGGGGTGCTTATCTTAACACTACTGGGATGCTTATCTTAATACTACTGGGGTGCTTATCTTAACAATACTGTGGTGCTTATCTTAACAATACTGGGGTGCTTATCTTACCACTACTGGGGGCTTATCTTAACACTGCTGGGGTGCTTATCTTACCACTACTGAGGTGCTTATTTTACCACTACTGGGGGCTTATCTTAACACTACTGGGGTGCTTATCTTACCACTACTGGGGGCTTATCTTAACACTGCTGGGGTGCTTATCTTACCACTACTGGGGTGCTTATCTTACCACTACTGGGGGCTTATCTTAACACTACTGGGGTGCATATCTTACCACTACTGGGGGCTTATCTTAACACTGCTGGGGTGCTTATCTTACCACTACTGGGGTGCTTATCTTACCACTACTGGGTGGCTTATCTTAACACTGCTGGGGTGGTTATCTTACCACTACTGGGGTGCTTATCTTACCACTACTGGGGTGCTTATCTTACCACTACTGGGGTGTTTATCTTACCACTACTGGGGTGCTTATCTTACCACTACTGGGACTTATCTTAATCCTACTGGGGTACTTATCTTAACACTGCTGGGGGCTTATCTTAAAACTGCTGGGGTGCTTATCTTACCACTACTGGGGTGCTTATCTTACCACTACTGGGGTGCTTATCTTACCACTACTGGGGTGCTTATCTTAACACTACTGGGGTGCTTATCTTAACACTACTGGGGTGCTTATCTTAACACTGCTGGGGTGCTTATTTTAACACTGCTGGGGGGCTTAATACTGCTGGGGTGCTTATCTTACCACTACTGGGGGCGTATCTTAACACTGCTGGGGTGCTTATCTTACCACTACTGGAGGCTTATCTTAACACTGCTGGGGTGCTTATCTTAACATTATTGGGGTGCTTATCTTAAAACTACTGGGGTGCTTATCTTAACACTACTGTGGTGCTTTTCTTAACACTACTGGGGTGCTTATCTTAACACTACCGGGGTGCTTATCTTAACACTGCTGGGGTGCTTATCTTACCACTACTGGGGTGCTTATCTTACCACTACTGGGGTGCTTATCTTAACACTGCTGGTGTGCTTATCTTAACACTGCTTGGGTGCTTATCTTACCACTACTGGGTGCTTATCTTAACACTGCTGGGGTGCTTATCTTAACACTTTTGGGGTGCTTATCTTACCACAGCTGGGGTGCTTATCTTAACACTACTGGGGTGCTTATCTTAACACTGCTGGGGTGCTTATCTTAACACTGCTGGGGTGCTTATCTTAACACTGCTGGGGTGCTTATCTTACCACTGCTGGGGTGCTTATCTTAACACTACTGGGGTGCTTATCTTAAAACTGCTGGGGTGCTTATCTTAACACTGCTGGGGTGCTTATCTTACCATGCTGGGGTCTTATCTTAACACTACTGGGGTGCTTATCTTAACATTGCTGGGGTGCTTATCTTAACACTGTTGGGGTGCTTATCTTACCACTACTGGGGTGCTTATCTTAACACTACTTGGGTGCATATCTTAACACTACTGGGGTGCTTATTTTAACACTGCTGGGGTGCTTATCTTAACACTGCTTGGGTACTTATTTTAACACTGCTGGGGTGCTTATCTTAACACTACTGGGGTGCTTATTTTAACACTGCTGGGGTGCTTATTTTAACACTCCTGGGTTGCTTATTTTAACACTTCTGGGGTGTTATCTTAACACTGCCTGGGTGCTTATTTTAACACTGCTGGGGTGCTTATTTTAACACTGCAGGGGTGCTTATCTTAACACTGCTGGGGTGCTTATCTTAACACTACTGGGGTGCATATCTTAACACTACTGGGGTGCTTATTTTAACACTGTTGGGGTGCTTATCTTAACACTGCTGGGGTGCTTATTTTAACACTACTGGGGTGCTTATTTTAACACTGCTGGAGTGCTTATTTTAACACTGCTGGGGTGCTTATTTTAACACTGCTGGGGTGCTTATTTTAACACTGCTGGGGTGCTTATCTTAGCACTGCTGGGGTGCTTATCTTAACACTGCTTGGGTGCTTATTTTAACACTGCTGGGGTGCTTATCTTACCACTGCCGGGGTGCTTGTCTTAACACTGCTGGGGTGCTTATCTTACCACTGCTGGGGTGCTTATCTTACCACTGCTGGGGTGCTTATCTTAACACTACTGGGGGTGCTTATCTTACTACTAAATATTTGCAAATTATTTTCATATTACTGATTTAGTTTACAACTTTAGGAATAATTTGTTGTTAGATAAGAATGGAAAGCGTCGTACATCTCTAGTCACAATACTTTATTCTGAAGAATGTTACACTTTCCTATTTTATTCTCCTAGATATTCGTTTTGCTATTTTTGCAAATGTTCTCTCTATTTATCCCATGTGAAACACGTGTTAATTCACTATTTACCGTGTGTGTGTTAATTACCCAAGCATGACGTGTGTTAATCACCCAAATATTACCTATTACTAGACTAGGTATTGCCTGAGTTCATTCTTCAAGCTTTACTTATCTTTATTTACCTTGGTATTCTGTATTAATCCCTAGGTATCATGTGTGCTAACGTTGTGGTATTATCTGCAGTAATCCCGAAGCTATTACTTGTATTTACCACCTAATTATTTACTGTGTTGACTACTCAGGTATATCCTGTGTTATCTCCCAGGTATTACATGTGTTTATCTCCCAGGAATGAAAACAGACCATTTATAACTGGCACTAAAACCGAGCCATGATTAAGTTAGTTAATTTTTTGATTAGCAGCCTCATGTCAGTGTTAATGATAATGATGTAGTAAAATGCGCCTCTCTGTATCTCTCTTAAATTTAATTATTGTTGGAAAATCTCTTTGTTCAAGGTTTGTTTACTGTACATCTGTTTGCTGGAAGTCTCTTTACTGGAAATACGGTTGCTGGAAGACAGAGGTATGGGCGTGTGAGAAATAGATGTGGGTAGCAGCACCAGGAATGAAAACTGAAAAATTTGCCAGAATATGTCAGGGATATTTTCAAAATGCGTTATTCGTCATATTGTTACTAATAACAGCAAAGGAACTGGTCAACAACAACAACAAAAATAAAGTAGAGAGCAGCGAGTAACTCTCATAAGGCTACTTTATTAATAATAATAAGTAATAAGACGGACGAGCTAAGATTAATTACATATTACCAAATTATTAAAATTAAACCACCCTAGGGCAGCACTTTTATTCTTACAACAAACACTAAACACGTCTTTAACACCTTAGGTTTGACCCTTAAAAGGACAGATAAACACACTTTAGGAAAATAAAAATATGTTATTGAAAACTATATATTCAACACAAACCTGTCTTCAGCTCGTGTCACAAAAAAAAATAATGCACTAATAACCTTTACTTGTTTATTAAAGTTAGGGCATAGGAAAATTAAACATTATTACCTACACCAGTGGGCCGCCATACTCTCCAGCCGGCTTCCAGACTCCTGGTAAATGCACTGTTATTTCTGATAAGATTCATTAATTAATTTATGCCTTTCAAGATGGCTACGAATTGCCTCGGCAATTATTGATTCCAAAAATTTTCCCACTATGGAGGTAATTCTTAATGGTCTATAGTTCGAAGCTAACGATCTGTCTCCTGCTTTGTAAATAGACAAGCACACCAAGAAAATATTCTTTGTATAAAACACAACAGCCTTGTATAACAGCTGGGAAAATAAAATTAGTGGGTCAAAAAGGGCTGTCTTGGAGGACAATGCTCCAGAGGGTGCTGGTGTTGTCCTGGAGGACAGTGCACCAGATAGAGATAATGGTGGTGGTGATGAAACAGGTAAAGACAATGTTATACAATAACCAGAGTTACAAAGTAGCAATGCTGGAGATGGAACAAAAGAAGATGATGCCTCAAGGAATAGTGTTGACACATTACCAGTAAAAACTGGTAGAAACACTGATGTCCGTACAGGGACGGTAGGTAGTGGGGAAACAGAAAAAAGTGCACCAGTAGAGAACGCGGTCACAAAAAACCTGGCAAACAAAAATCAAGTCTATGCAAATTTTATGTCTTGGGCATATGCAGACATGTGTAAAGGTTCAAAAGTCTCAGATCCTCAAAGAGTATTTGATATGGCCGATTCCTCCTAATGGAAATGAAAAGATAGAAAATTCAACGATAACATAACAAATAATTTTATTAATAATATGTTGAACTTGTATAGAATATAAAGCACTTAAACATGAAAATAATTAGTGACTCAAAGCTAATATGTACGCAATAAGTAATTAATATAACGGTGCCGTGCTGATGTTCTGGGCACGTAGCTCTGAATCATGGTTTGGAATACTGAGTCCTTGTTGATGTCGTTGGGGGGAAGGGGATCACAGGTGGACGCGACTGTTGCAACATTTGAAGTAAATAGAGAGTGACCCCAACATCAGTAGGGATTCTGAAGAACCGACGTACTGAGATCATCTGACAACCACAACACTTCCGAAGCAGTGGAGTCGCCAGTCGTCAACCACAATGAAACTTTGGTAGATTGACAACTGGAGAACGGCTGTAAGATGGTGTGTAGCTGACTGCGTGTCAGCTACGAGTGGAGGGGAGCAAGTTCAGGTGCAAAAGCCAGATTAAATCTCAGATCAGTGCATGACCTATTCTGCTCCTCTTATCTTTCCTGTGTTGGATGACCTGAGCAGACAATAAAGGCTAAAATAAAGAAACAGATAATTACAAACCATTCGAGAAACCACTCGCATGATAGGCATATGGCCTTTAAAAGAAATGGCGAGGATAAAAATGATTACGTTACACTACGTAAGTCCAAATCAGGTCAGGTTGAGTTAGCAGAATAGAAACCTAAACAAGAGTGACGTTCTTGTTTAAACCAGATTAACCAAAACACATTATATATTATTAAACAGGAGTGAATTGAATACTTAGTCTTGATGGAAGCCAAAAACCAAATGACTGACAACAGGTCGGAGAAACGCACGTCAGCTCCCACCAGGTGGAGAATGGGGGAGGGTGAAGGGAGTAGCAGAAACGATGAATACACCTTACAGAGTAAACATACCGCCCAACAAACTACCACCACCACCACCATTCATTCATACATCCACTTCCATCTAATGAACTTTTCCCTCACAGCATGGTATATCTGGAAAAACAGGTGAGCCATGCATTTTTGACCATCATAAAAAATGCCGCACCTACATGACAACAGGAGGGTGCAACTCTACTTGTAATTTATTTCACCCCGAAATTTGTCACTCGTCAGTCCATAAAAGACAATGCTACAATGTATACTGTCAGGCACATCTTCTATAGGGGACACGAAGATACACCAGCTGAAAACACTTCTGGAGTAGAGGCACAGTCATCTGCGTCCACTCCAGAACAACAGATATTAATGCCAGCAAAAAAAATTTCCCCTAAATTAGAATCAATATAACGACATTTATCTTTGCAAACATACAGGATCTAAAGCCATCAACAAACAACAAAATATCTTACATCAAGGGACTGCTCATGGAGTCAAATGCAATATTTGCGACTTTCACAGAGACCCACATAAAGGATCATTTTGACAACGAAATATGGATCCCAGGTTATAACATATTCAGATGCGACAGATTAAACAGGCAACAAGGAGGGGTTAACCTGTATGTCACAGAGTCGCTCATTTGCCCAGAACTACTAAACATCTCAAATGATGTAGTTGACATTTTGGCAGTAAAGATCGAAAACCTTGTCATTATGCTGGTATACAAGCCTCCGGATTCAACTTCCCAACAATTACAGTAACAACTTTTTAAAATTGACAGTATGGAAAAATCTCCCAACTCCTGCCCTAAACATCTTGTTACTGGGGGATTTCAACTTGAGACACCTAAAATGGTAGGAGTGTAGCAAATAATGATTTAACAGAGATCACCCGAGGAGGCAGTTCAGATGAAAATTCACACACACACACGAGCTATTAAATCAATGTATTAAATTCATCTTAAACCAGCAAATAATAGAGCCTACAGGACAAGAAAATTCACTGGACCTCATCTTCACTAACAACGACGATATGATACGTAAAATAAATGTGTCAAAGACAATACACTCAGATCACAACATAACAGAGGTACAAACATGTATGCACAGGGCTCCTGACCAGCAAAATGTGATAAGTTATGAGGGTGCCTTCACAAAATTCAAGTTCAGTAACAAAAACATACAGTGGGAACAAGTCAACTGTGTCCTAAATGAAGCAAGCTGGGAAGATATCCTAAACATCACGGATCCGAACCTTTGCCTAGAAAAATTAATTCTGTGGCACTTGAGGTCTGCTGAAGGCACATTCCATTAAGTAAAAAAAAGAGAAGATCTAAACTAGAAAGAGAGAGACGCTCCCTATACAGGTGAAAACAAAGAATCACAGAGCTGCTGAGAGGGGCCAGTATATCTGAAATACGAAGGGAGGCACTGGTCACAGAAATAGCAAATATCGAACTTAAGCTTTTGGAATCACACAGGAGATAAGAATCTCAGGAAGAACTTAAAGTCATAAAGTAAATTGAAAGAAACCCAAAATACTTCTTCTCTTATGCCAAATCTAAGGGAAAAACGACATCCAGCACTGGACCCTTGCTTAGACAAATTACAGCAAAGAAATACTAAAATAGCAATACGACTCAGGGTTCAGCGAGCCGTTAACCAGACTAAGGGTCGACAATCTTAATGATTTTTTTAAGATGAGACCCAAAATTTGGTAATTTTAAGATCTCTGATATTATCCTTACACCACAAGACTTCGAAAAGGCAATAAATGACATGCCGATGCACTCTACCTCAGGCCTGGACTCATGGAAAACCGTGTTCATCAAGAACTGCAAGAAGCCCCTGTTACGTGCCTTCAGCATTCTATGGACAGAGATCATAGACACAGAGATCATAAAAACAACAGACACAGCCCCACTCCACAAAGGTGGCAGTAAAGCTTATGTAAAGAACTCCAGACTGATAGCACTAACATCCCATATAACAAAAATATTTGAAAGTGTTCTAAGAAGCAAGATCGCCAACCACCTAAATACCCTGACATAGCAATAGCTCCGCATCTTCCTTTGCGGATGACACCCGAATTGTCATGAGTGTCCTCCAGCGCTGACACCACAAGACTCCAAGAAGATATCACCCAAATCTTTAAATGGGCCGCGGAAAACAATATGAAGTTCAGTGAAGAGAAATTTCAACTACTCAGATATGGAAAACTTGAAGAAATTAAAAGTGTATCAGGGTATACAACAAATTCTAACGACACAATAGAGCGAGAAACTAATGTGGCGGACCTGGGAGCGATAATGTCAGAGGATTTCACCTTCAAAGACCACAACAATGTATCTACCTCATTTGCCAGAAAAATTATATGATGGCTAATGATAACCTTCAAAACTAGGGACGCCAGGCCCATGATGATTCTCATCAAATTGCTTGTTCTCTCTAGGCCTGAATACTGCTGTATGCTAACTGCCCTCTTCAAAGCAGGAGTAATTGCTGACCTAGAGAGTGTACAGAGAAATTTCACGGCACACATAAGTACGAAATAGCACCTAAATTACTGGGAATGGTTGAAGTCCTTTGATTTGCATTCCCTGGAATGCAGGCGATAAAAATACATGATAATACACATTTAAAAAATCGTAGAGAGACTAGTCCCAAATTTGAAGAAGAAAATCACTCCCTACGAAATAAAAAAACTCAACAGGAGATGTAACATTTCCCCAGTGAAAACCAGGGGCGCCACGAGGGCACTAAGAGACAACACAATAAGTGTCAGGGGCCCAAGACTGTTCAATTACCCCCCAGCATACATAAGGGGAATTACCAATAGACCCTGGCTGTCTTCAAGATGGCTCTGGACAGGTACCTGAAGTCAGTACCTGATCAGCCGGGCTCTGGTTCATACGTCGGTTTACATGGTGCCAGCAGTAACAGCCTGGTTGATCAGATCCTGATCCACCACAAGGCCTGGTCTCAGACCGGGCCGCGGGGGCGCTGACTCCCGAAACCTTCTCAAAGTATACTCTAGGTATACCTCTCTGCAACTGTAAACATGGTCAGAACATACTTAATATATATTTACAGGATATCCGTAAATGATTTGCAAATATCCCTGTTACTGTAAATGTCGGAAATTAATTAAAGATATGTATTAGAAGTGTGATCATTCTCACATGTTGACATTCTATTAATAGTGGTTCCAATAGATTTCACTAGACTAGCTGATTAGCTGTAATAAAGGGTATAAATTCATTTTTATGTGTCAGATTATTTATAACTATTAGTATTCATTGAAATAATTATTGTGAGTAGTTGAGTTCCTGTTGAAAAGGTTGTAAAGAGTTTATGTTCTGCTGTTTAAAACACTTTGAAGGATCACGTGGGAAAGACTGTAAGCAAGATTATTATTATAATCAAGGGGGAAGCACTAAACCCGGAGGATTATACAGCGCCTGGGGGGGGGGGATGTGGAAGGCATTCAGGCTTAATTCGGGGAACTGGAGCACAGATCCAATTCCCTAAATCAAGAGCCCCTCACCAACATCAAGGAACCTTCCTTGAGGGGACTGTAAGCAAGAACCACTTCACGCCTTCGTGCACTTGTGTAGCATTTTTAACTATCCATGTCGATTATCTTGTGCTAACAAGTGAGTTCATAACCTGTGCTAATGTGTGTGTAAGTACACAAACCCAAGTATTGATAAATGCGCTTTTTTGTGAGTGTGTACCTTGTAACTCGTCTTATTATAGCATAAATAATGTGAACATTAAAAATGGTATAAAATACCGACAGGTTGTTAGGTAAGACACATATGTAACAGTTAGGTATCTTTATTTCAAAACGTTTCGCCTACACAGTAGGCTTCTTCAGTCGAGTACAGAAAAGTATCAACTTTTCTGTACTCGACTGAAGAAGCCGACTGTGTAGGCGAAACGTTTTGAAATAAAGATACCTAACTGTTGCATATGTGTCTTACCTAACAGCATAAATAATACCTGTATGTTGTATGATTGGAGTCTGCTGTAAGATCACTGCTAATTTAAGATGTAACTCATGTGACTCCCTTCCGCCAATTTTGTGCTATCTATATACTAGCCTATTTTAACCTAACTAATTTCAAACCTATTTTCCTTTCAGTACTTTACTAGATTTCTGCTGTTAGTTATCTGAGATGTGGGATAAAACTAGATCTCTGGTAATTTTGTCTTTAACTTGTAATCTACCCTAATATTCTCCCCATTTCTAACCTGTAACTTCTCTAATCTATCTTTTATATTAATATTATTTTATTAAATATCTGCTACTTATGCTTACTATGTTTTTTTCAGTAATTTGCCATCTATCAGTAACATAAAGTAGCTTTGCACCTAATTTTGCTATATTAGTTACATAACTGTTTGTGTCTTTTATTTTCCTGTCTCTTATTCCATTCATGGTAGCTTGTGTTTCCTGTTTTTTGTTTATGTGTTTGTTCAATTTTTACATACTTGATATATGCTTGAATATGTTTATTCTTTGGTGTCTGAGAAGTGTTCTAAATTTTGTCGTGATTTTACTTAATCATAGTTAGATCTCTTGTTTTTGTGTTAGTATAATAGTCTTAAAGTTCTATAAATGAATTATTTTTGATATGTCATTTTATTGTTTGTGATGACTGTCTCTCCTCTGGTGGCCTGGTGGCTAACGCTCTCGCTTCACACGGCGAAGGCCTGGGTTCGATTCCCAGCCAGAGTAGAAGCATTGGGCGTGTTTCTTTCCACCTGTTGCCTATTTTCCCCATCAGTAAAATGGGTACCTGGGTGTCAGTCGACTGGTGTGGGTCGCATCCTGGGACACTGACCTATTAATAGTATTTGCTTGTGAGTTTTGTGACTAAACCAGAAAATACTCTTATAGGTTTAGCAGCAACCAGGCATCCTGAAGGTATGCCGGAGAGTGGCTAAGTTCAACCAAACCAGCCACACTGAGGAAATGCCATTGAGTTATCAGAGACTGATAATTCTAGTCCGGGAAGATCTGACCAGGCATGTAATCCGGAAATCTGGAGATCTCTGTGCTAGCCTGAAGAAGGAATGTATAGGCCAGCTTCATATGGAAAATATTCAGAGACAGCATGTTAAAGCAAGGAAGTAGGGTGGCATTCTTTGAAAATGATGTAAGAGATACATTACAGTATCTCACAGTATTAATGCTCTTAAACATTTTTCCTTGCTGGCGTCCGAAATTCGGACACCAGCACCACATTCAGAATTTCTTCTAGCTGTTCCCAATTCCTCTCTGGGCACTCGACTCGACCTACAGGCCATTCAGATTGGTGTTGCTCTTCGCCTAGCTTCCCCCATACTCACCGAACATAGGTGTATTTGCGGCAGGACGACGGCTGATCAATTTGGACTTCATGGTACATTAGAAGAGAAGGGAGGTATGCGAGACATGAAGAAGTCAACGACATTATAAAGAGAAGCCTCGCCACAGCCCGTTGCCCAGCCCAACGGGAACCCCAGAGTCAAAAGCCAAGAGCGCCCTGATGGAGCCACTATGCTACCCTGGAAAGATGGTAAGCAGATTGTCTGGGACTACACCTGTGCCGTCACACTGGCAGACACCTACTTGCCAGGCTCCGTAGCTGAAGGAGGTGGAGCTGCCAGTCACAAGGAGATTCAGAAGACCCGCAAAAATGAAAGCCTTCCCACTTGCTATAACTTCATTCCAATAAGGTCAGAGACCCTTGGAGCATGGGGCAAGTGTGCTCTGTTCCTCAAAGAGCTAGGTGAAAAACTCATCATAGAAACCAAGGATCACAGGGCAGCCAGCCTCCTCTTTCCGAGACTCAGTGTTGCGATCCAGAGGGGAAATGCCTGCAGCATTCTGAGCGCGCGGCACATTGCCAGGGAGCTGGACGAAGTATTCGAGAAGTAGCTCTGAGAAGTTATCTATGTTGTTCAACTCCTTACTGTATTTTTGTCAATGTATTTTGTCTTTAAATAGACTACATACAATACCGAATATAGGGGGTTGTAAGAGAAGACAATATTCAAACAGCTTCAGGGAGAACCTTGAATTTTTCCTGAAGTTTATTATTTTCTCTGTATATATATATATATATATATATATATATATATATATATATATATATATATATATATATATATATATATATATATATATATATATATATTATATATATAAATTTGCAAGAACTCATTTAAAATTAAGTCCTTTCTAAAAAATTTATACGTTTAAAAGATTTTTTTTTTCACTTACGTTAATGTAAAAATTAATAATTTTGTACAAAAAAAAATTAGAAAACTTGCCTACCCTTATTATAACAAGCGCAATTTAATTTAGCTTACTCCATCTTAATATATTGTAGATAAGTTTACAATAATTTAGTAAGCAAACAAAATGAAATATATTTTTTCCGCGTGGTTCGTTCAGAATGATTTTTGTGAAATCATTGCATACACAAATTTTCGTTGTCTTATTCGGCAAGAAGAGCTTTGCTATTTAAGCCAAAATCGCAAGTTCTACCTATTCGGCACGACATATATATTATAACCAAACTTCTTTCCTGGAGATGTGCCTACTGCTCAGTTTCCAGGTCCATTGGATTTTTTCAAATTCCATGTATCTCCCTTCTACTGTGACGTTAGCTACTTTCACCTCTTCCACTGTTAAAAAGAGTAGGTGTTGGCAGCATATATACTTAAACCGAGAGAATCAAGTGCTACCTTCATTTCTCTCATATTCTAGTTACAGTATTTCTCCTTTATTAGTTGTTTCCCGTATTCTTACATTTTTGTCCACTCCGACTTTCAGCCTGTGGGAATAGAGACAACATGGCATCGTTTGGTGCTGTGTAGACACTAGGGTGGGACTGGGTGTCGTTTCAAGACACAAATGCAACATCTGGGTACCTTCATTTGTAGACGTTTCGCCATCCAGTGGCATTATCTATACACTACAAGGACACAATGTGAAGAATGTAGAACTATGTATAAAACATCATAGGATCTTGGTACAGAGGACATCTTCGCAACCTTCTTGCTGACTCCTGACCCATCCCTTGGGAATGACCTGGGAAATCCCGCCTACCAGTGACACTACCTTCGTCTACAGCACGTCCCTCATCTGACACCAGTATATAAGCGACATTCTTACTGCCTGTGCTTCAAATTCTTTAAGACTACGGTGCTGAATTATATTCTTTCCATTATGTTCTTGTATTGGTAAAGCCAATGGATGGCGAAATATTTACAAATAAAGACGCCCAGATGTTGCAAATGTGTCTAGTAGTTGTACACGAATATACCATTCATGTACAACTGTTAGACACATGTATCTCCATAAACAATACAGGCTTCACTCAAACAGGGCCAGGCACCTGCCAGGGCCATAAGCGAAAAACAAAACTCAAACACAACCTATGACCTGGGTATCACCACCAAAAAACAACTACTTATCTGGTACCACCTGGGCGCCAAGTCATCCGTCACGGTCTCTCCCTAGTGACGCTATGACGTCACTTTCTAAAGCGTTCAGCAAAGCTCCGATATTATTTATAAAATTATGACATACTTTTTTCATTCTTTAAATACCTTATTTTACAATTTATCTTCACAATATAAGCACCTTATAATACAATTTACTACAACAAAGCAGTCGCCTGCATAACAACCTCCTCACTCCACAGGTCACACTCAGCTAGCTGTATCTAATTGGATGAGGCTAGTAAAAAAAAAAAAAAAGAAAGTAACTCCAAAGATCTGGGGAAACGGGAATAAACAACAAAGACAAGAACAGTGTATCAGTACAGCAAACACTCATTCTTACCTTACTTGGCCTTGGTATACAAACAGAAAACAAACCAAAACCCAAATATATAAACCCAGCACAACCACTATCACCACAATATGAGCTCTGCTAATCAACAAACTTGTGGAACTTGTATAACGTAATAGTGATGAAGTTTTACGCTTAAGAGCCCACAGTCACGCATATAGTCATACTGTTACAGAAACACTAAAACTAGGAAAATGCACCAGCACAACACAGTGCTGGCGAAGCCTTGATAGATTTTAACTATACACCACACACCCTGATACACTACTGAATGGTTTACTTCTGTACAACATATTGTCACGTAAGAGTAACCTGGTTTACATTAGTACAAAAGAGTTAAAAAATGATAAACTCTCATCTCTTAATACAACATTTTCTGTAAAGTACCAGTACCACAAATACCTATTTACAGTAGACACCAGCAAGGTTGCCAAAAATTCGGCACAAAACGTAAGTGACTCTTCATATAAAGAGTAAACATCAAAAACTCTCCCGTAATTTCGTAAGATTTGACGACTATAGATATTAATTACTACAGTGAAAAAAAAATATCACATTATCATCCTGGTGCGTCACAACGGCTTTTCGTATAAAACTGGCTACACATAATAGGATAGCACACGAGGAATAAAGTATAAGATGAAAAAACTGAGTGACAACGCTTACTACTGTTGTATTTTATCTGTCTGCAGTCACAAGCCCAGTCGGGCATATGCTTTATTCTCATCAAGATTGCTGGTCAGATTACGTTGATTCCAGGCTGATGGACTGATTACTTCAAACTCCTTCTTTGCTGTATAATCCCTGCAGGTTTAGCCCTCCCGCTGATTACAATAATAATAATGAAACTCCTTCTGATGCTTAACCATTCTTCTCTGTATTGGACTGAGGAAGAGTTTCCACAATATGAATTCCCAAGTGTTGCACATGTGTTTAATTTATCAACTTGTTGGTTCTCTGAACCATTTATCTACACAAAAAAACTTTGTTGGTGGAACAGCGGGCGTAAAGAAAACAATGGAATCATCACTGAAGACCCTCCGAAGGTGGGCCTCCGAGACCTTTACCTACACTGTCATTCCTGGGAATCCTGGAGTCATCCCACATTAGTGGTAAAAAAAAGGTGGGTCCTGGACAAAAAAAAAAACTTGATCTTTCACGACCCAAAATAATGATGAGATATCACCCCCAGCACCCTGTAAACTGAAACCTTATGGTCCAGCAGCTCAAAGGACGCCAACATAAAGCACACAGGTGAGGCATAGCAACCAGCATCTAGAAAAGGTTAACATACGTTTCCTAGGTCTGTAAAACTGACGTGACTACCGCCAGAACACTGACACACCAAGGAAATCTGGTACCTCCAACACCAGCTCAAATCTCTCCTCTCGTCTAGGTGGTCAGAGACGCCATCTATTAGCTCACTGCAAAACAAGAGCAAATAAGTGATCTACACACTATGCACCTTATGTACATTATTTATACATGAGATAATGCATCAGCAACCACATTCTCTGTTCCCTTCACATAACGAATCACCAAGTTCAGAGGCTGGAGGTACAAAGCCCACCTATTTATTCTTTAATTGTGGTTCCTCATTAGTGAGGAAACGTAAAGGATTGTGGTAACTATCCACAGTAAAAGATAAGGAGATCCTGAGACACAGAGAAAAATGATGCACTGCCAAAAGCAAATCTAACTATGAGTTCTTTCTTAGAGAATGAGCTCATAGTTAGTAACAATTTTGTGACTTTTCTCAACAAAACAGGGTGGCTCTTGGCCTGGTTGGCAAGGCTATCGCTTCACACGTTGGGTCCGGGTTCGATTCCCGGCAAGGGCGAAAACATTGAGCGTGTTTCCTTACACCGGTTGTCCATGTTCATCCATCAGTAAAATGGTTACCTGGGTGTTAGTCGACTGGTTGGGTCGCATCCTGGGACAAAATTGACCTAATTTGCCCGAAATGCTCTGCTCAATTAGGAGCTTTCTGTATAGTAGTATGTCAAATGGTATACAATACCGACATGTATTGTATACCATTTGATATTCACTCTGTCAGACACTGCAACACAATGGCATCTTGGTACAGAAGAGAAAACACCTTGGACAACTTTTTCAAGTGAGAATTGTTTGATCTGAGAGGGACATGACCTCCCAGTGGCTACATTCTCACTACTACTACTCTGCACCTCTCCTTCCGACAGTATTTAAGTCTCAACACTGTCGCTTGATCTTCAGTTAGTTCCAGACTTTGGAACAGAACTTCTCCAGGCTGAGGGACTGGCAACCTCAAATCTACGACTTCAAGGGTGATGGACTGATTACATCGTCTTCACGTCTCTACTGCTCCTGCCTACTTTCTGTACTCGACTGAAGAAGCCTAATGTGTAGGAGAAACGTTTCGGAATAAAGTTGCCTAAATGTTGTCTATGTCTCTTATCTACCAACCATAGTAGTATGTCATTGATGTCAACTGGGCCTGTATACCTTGTACATGTACTTGTAGAAAATTAAGAAATTATTAATACCAGGCTGTGTAAACCAAGTTTGTACACTTGCAAAAAAAAAAAAAAATCTACATTTCACGTCCTACACAAATCTAGAATACAAAAGAGCCCAATTTTGCTTACAAACATAGAGATGTCACTGGCATACCTGGTCATGGAAATCAGATAACCCTGTCACATGTCTAGTTGATTTACGAATTTTGCTTATCCTAGTGCATCAGTGACATCATCTTTTCTAAGGGGAACCTCTCAACCTTAGTTATTAAATTTACCTTGCGGCATTCAGTGGACATGCTCAGTGTGCCATCTGGTTTGAGACACGTTAAACAAATCCATGTCCACTGACTCTCGTTGGGTACAGTCAAAATATCTCGAGGGAAAAAAAACATCACCTCTTCTTTCATACACTACTTTTCACTCAGGTTCATTCCGAACATGGAATGTTGAATTTGCTCAACTTCCCTAACGTTTACCTCATGGAAATTTGACTTGCCCCTTTTTATAGACATACCAAACCAACTTTATAAAATTCTACGGTGGTTGAACCAACTTTCCAACCCTTATATAAGAACATAAGAAAGAAGGAACACTGTAGCAGGCCTACTGACCCATGCGAAGCAAGTCGATGTCACTCCCGGCTTAGAACAATGACCACCTAATCAGGTCACTTCCACTTAAGGAAGGAGCACGGCTCCAGACCTGGTAGCCAAAGCTAGTCAGGTCCAACTCACACCCACCCACACCCACTCATGTATTTATCCAACCTATTTTTCAAACTACACAACGTCTTAGCTTCTATGACGGTACTCAGGAGTTTGTTCCACTCACCCACAACTCTATTAACAAACCAGTGCTTTCCTATGTCCTTCCTGCATCTGAACTTTTCCAACTTGAAACCATTGCTGTGAGTCCTGTCTTGCCTGGATATTTTCAGCATGCTATTTAGATCCTTTTTATTTATTCCTGTTTTCCATTTATACACCTCAATCATATACCAACTAATTCTACGCCTTTCTAGAGAGTGCAGATTCAGGGTCCTCAGTCTATCCTCATGGAGGCCTGGTCACAGACCGGGCCGCGGGGGCGTTGACCCCCGGAACTCTCTCCAGGTAAACTCCAGGTATAGAGAAGATTTGTGATACATGAGATCAGCTTTGTCATCCTCCTCTGTAAGTTTTCCAGAGCATTTATATCCATTCTGTAATACGGTGACCAGAACTGTGCAGCATAATCTAAATGAGGCCTAACCAAGGATATATAGAGTTGAAGAACAACCTGAGGACTTCTATTATTTATACTTCTTGATATGAAGCCAAGGATTCTGTTAGCTTTATTGCGAACAGTTATGCACTGTTGCCTTGGTTTCAGATTACTGCTAACCAGAACTCCTAAATTTTTTTCGGAATCAGTAGTATTAAGATCTATACTATTCAGTTTATAAGTGGCATGGTTATTGTCCTTTCCAACATTTAGAGCTTTGCATTTATCTATATTAATTAAACTGCATCTGCCACTTCTCCGACCACTGCATCAGTCTATTCATATCATCCTGGAGTGCACTAATATCCTCAGTAGAATGAACTGGACGGCCTATTTTGGTGTCATCAGCAAATTTGCTTATGTCGCTATTTATTCCCTCATCTATGTCGTTTATGTAGACTGTGAACAACACGGGACCCAACACTGACCCCTGTGGAACACCGCTCGTGACGTGCCCCCATTCTGATTTCTCCCCATTTATGCAAACTCTTTGCTGCCTATTTGTCAAACATGCCTCTACCCAGGAAAAAAATTCTCCTCCTATTCGGTGTGCCTTAAGTTTCCTTAAAAGTCTCTGATGTGGTACTCTATCGAAAGCCTTACTGATGTCCATGTACACAATATCATATTCATTATAATGATCTACCTCCTCAAACACCTTAGTGAAAAAAGTTAGTAAATTCGTAAGACAGGAACGCCCCTTAGTAAAACCGTGTTGAGATTCATTTATCAATTTACGCCTATCAAGATGGCTACGAATTGCCTCGGCATTTATTGATTCCATAAATTTTCCCACTATGGAGGTAAGGCTTATTGGTCTATAGTTCGAAGCCAAGGACCTGTCACCTGCCTTGTAAATAGGTATTACATTTGCCATTTTCCACTTATCATGCACTATGCCAGTACGTAGTGATATGCTGAAAAGATTAGCCTAAGGTTTGCTAATTTCCTCTTTACATTCCTTTAAAAACCCTTGCAAACAGTTCATCAAGGCCTGGGGATTTGTTAGGGTTTAATTTCTCTATTTGTCTGAGGACCCTGACACCAGTGCATAGTTTATTATCGTCTTATTCTACATAATTCATTATTTCTGGAATTTTATTGGTATCTTCCTGAGTAAAACCTGAGTGGAAGTAAGAACTGAAAATTTCACTCATATCATATCACTGTCAGTGATCTGACCCGAGTTACTCTTAAGTGGGCCTATCTTGTCCCTAATCTTACCTCTGTATACCTGAAAGAACCTTTTGGGTTAATCTTCGAATCCCTTGCGACCTTAGCCTCATAATCCCTTTTTGTTTTTCTTATTCCTTTTTTTATTTCTCACTTTAACTGAATATATTGATTTTTTAACTGCCCATCCCCTGTTTTGATACGCCTGAAAATGCCTCTCTTTTGACTAATGAGATGCTTTAATCTATTGTTCATCCATTTGGGATCATTTTTGTTAGATCAGCAAGGTCAAACAGATATTCTAAGCTCTTTTAAAATATTGTCATTTCTTAAATACACACCTGTCATTATAAATGGATTACGGTTTAAAACTGGCCATTCGAGATCTTTGATAAGGCTTTAAATACTGTAAACCGTTGATATACACATTATACAATCTTTTTTTGCTCAGGTGTGTGGATTTTATAATTTACATCTGAGACGTTATCCAGCACCATGTACGAGTCGCTTCGCCTTGTTGTCAACATATTTCCAGGAATCAGTTCCAATGCCAGCCCCTATCCAGCCTCCAGAGTATGTAACACCACCATACGGTCTCACAGTGTCATCTTGGTATGGCTGGCAAGATGGTTCATTGGTGCCATCCACTTCATATGAGTCAAACGGTCCCTGAAACTGAGAAAATGCTCCGTGAGGGAAGCATCATCATCTTCACCCAGCTATTGCTTCCCCAAAATGGTCAATGGTTCTCTTACATGGTGGCCACGGATCAGATCAAAAGACAATGACTCAATGAAGCCAGAGTGCTTCCTTGCAATGCAAATAAAAGGAGGGGTAATCCCTCATCCCAGTCCATCTGGTACTGGGTACAACAAACGTACGGCATCGTCCTGAGAGACTCGTAAATCCACTTTCATTCATTCATTCATTAGAGGTTTGCCGGTACTTCCGGCCCGGGTCTTCTCCAGATGGTGACCCGGCGAGCCATATACATTAATTTTAAGAATGGGTATGGTCACTGGAGACCTGGTAGAAAAATAGGTGATTAGTAAACACTGATTATCCAGTTTTCCCTTCTCAATACTCAAATGTCCTCCCATAGGAACCTGTAAAAAAAAATTAGAATTTGACGTTCAGATGGCTCTGACATGACCACTTGGTCCATCCGGCAACACTCCCTCAAAAAGAGTTTTTCTCGTTTGTTCAACTTCGCAAAAGAAAAAAAAGTGTTAAACTTGGGAACCACCGTCGCCAAATCCCTGGGCCTCAGTCCTACTGGTTGCAGTCAGTTTTCATTCCAATGCCATCACACAAGCCTCCACTCAAGGTGGGTTCCACCTGGGCCGGATCATCACTGCCTGAGCCTCCTTCAACAGTTATGAGGCCCAAGGCCTAAGGACCCAGGCCCAAGACATCACCGGATTTAGTAGCAGGATCAAGGGGAGGCACTGAAGTTCTTTCCCTTTGATATCTACCTAGTAACAATACATACAGAAAACATCTCTAGTTTTTTACTTGCAAATTTGTACATCAGGGTCTCTCCAAACCACAAATTTTTCACTCTGGAGGAGGCCCAAAACATGTTTCCTAAAAGAAGGTCAGCACCTTCAGAAGGTATATCCTCAGTAATACCTACATGCAGGCGACCAGAATGGTACCAAGACAACACTCACAACTTATGAACTGGAGTCATAATAGTGGATCCTGTAATACCTTTAAGAAAAATGTCCAACCCAGTGTAGGTATCTTTTAACACTGGTAATACACCCTTGTGTAACAGAGTGAAAGCGCTGTATAACACCTACCTTACCGTCACTGTAGACTTACTTTATACCTTACCTTACCGTCACTGTAGACTTACTTTATACCTTACCTTACCGTCACTGTAGACTTACTTTATACCTTACCTTACCTTCACTGTAGACTTACTTTATACCTTACCTTACCTTCACTGTAGACTTACTTTATACACTTACCTTACCGTCACTGTGAGACTTACTTTATACCTTACCTTACCGTCACTGTAGACTTACTTTATACCTTACCATTACCGTCACTGTAGAACTTACTTTATACCTTACCTTACCTTCACTGTAGACTTACTTTATACCTTACCTTACCTTCACTGTAGACTTACTTTATACCTTACCTTACCTTCACTGTAGACTTACTTTATACCTTACCTTATTTTCACTGTAGATCTACTAGAAAAGACCTTCATTCGAAGGTCTAAGTCAACTGAATTTCTTAGTGTATACTTTGGGGCAAAACTGCAACACAAGCTACAGCGTGTGTAGCTGGTGTACTTACCTGAGAGGCCTCTACAGTAGCCTGGTCCCTAGCCATCTCTGCACTCTTGCTGCAGGTGGCCATTTTTATTACAATAAATACAATAATAAGATTGAAAGATTCCATGCCACATTTGCAGTAGGCTGGGTTCCTTGTTTATGGGAAACTGATTTTTTTCTACCTGTTCCCTTTTGTTTCAAACGTGGAGCTGACTACTTACCACTTCCCTGGACAGGTACTTGAGAAGTAGACTTAAATCCCTGGGAACCAGGGTTCTGGTTGTAAGTAGGCTTTAAATTCTTGTAGTTATGAGGCTGAAAGAAATTTGGCTTGAACTTCTGAAATTTCTTACTCTTACTGGTTGGTAGAGGAAAATTATTACTAGTATGTTCTGGGCGATAATTTCTTCCCAGTTTTTGGCTGGCTAAGCACCTATCACCCAACTCTAAAGCATGGCTAAAATCAATGAAATCCTTTTCAAGATATGTCTTAGGGTAAGGAGGTACATTATTCAAAAGATCCTCTAGTAAAATTAGGGTAATTATATCCTAATAATTACCAACCTAACCTTTGAAGTGGCACCATTTCGTCAACAGTGACATCTCCTTACTCTCCTTTCTTTATTTCACCAAAGACTGACCTGCCTGAAACTTTAGTCATCAAAACTTCTGCCTGTATCATTCTGGCAACATCTGATAAGCAAGCAAAACTACCTCCTTCACTTTCTCATAAATTTATGCTCTCTATAGAACTAACCGCATGTAATCCTTTACCAATTAACTGGGATCGTGCTAGTGTCACCCATTCATTGTCTGGCCACTGCTGTGACCAACCAGTTTTCTAAAATAATGAGAAAAATTGTTTGTTTGAATCTTTTTCCAAAAATTGGAGAGCAAATCTTATAGCTTTCTCCATATTAAATATTTCTTCTTTTTAACCTGTTCCCTGTTGAGAAGCAAATTCTCTCTCTCTCTCTATCTCTCTCTCTCTCTTTCTTCATCTCTAAATTTTTTTAACTCATATTCCTCCTGGATGTTCGTACGTTTAATCCTCAGGTCATTTTCCTCCCGAATTAGAGTTAATTTCAGCCTTAAAATCTCGGCTTCGTTACTTCCATTATAAGCAGTGGTGTGTGAACCAGGAATTTTTTCCCGAGACCCGAGTCACCACTAGGATCCCCAGTGCTTCCAGACATTTAGTAAATATTAAAAATTGTAGGAAAAAGAAGGTTTCTTATTATTACAGCAGAAAATTAATTATGCAAAATAATAAAGCCAAAAATTTCAAGGACACTATTTACTACCTTCTCGAAAAAATTGTGACACAAAATTATATTACATTCACAGAAAATTACTATCATGAAATAACTCCCTTAAACTCATCGAATTTACACAGGCAGGCAATGTTTTTTTTTTCATCGACACCATGCCCAGCCCTTCTAGGGTAGGGTAGGTGCCTGAGCCAGAGCTTGCAGCTCACAAGACTGTCATTCCCATTAGCTCCCTTGTGGCGGGGATGGCTGACCAGAGAGACCTAGCTTCTCCCTACGAGCCCCGTGAGGACGGGGACTGTGGCTAGGCCTGGGGACAGTTGGTCCCAACGATGAGGGGGTAGTTGTGCCTCCTCCCATGGGAGACCTAGGTCTCAGACACTCCCAAGACAGGGAGCCAAGGCCGGGCCACCACTTGGAAAAGGCCCGGGCCGGGAGATACCCGTGAATCTTTAATAATAATAATTATAATAATATGTGTTTTTATTACACCTGGAAAAAATGTTAATTATTATTTACTGTAAATATTCCTGGGACCCTGTGCTCCAGATATCTCTAAATTAAAAATAAATATTGAACTTCCCAGGTGGCAAAAGTGAATTGTCACAATAATGTGATAATTTTCCCATGTAGGCGAAACATTTTTACAATAAAGATACACAACTGTTGTTCCTTTCTTATGTTGCTATTTGCTGGAATCCTTTTCCTGAATCATGTTAGTTGGAAGCCTATTTTTTGGAATGTGATTTGCTGGATAGTTCTTGTCTGTAAGACTATTTACTGGATAGATGTTTGCTGGAAGCCTGTTTGCGGGAACAATGATTCCGGGGAACTTGATTACTGGGAGTTTGTTTTTTTGGAAACCCGGTTATTGGAAGCCTGTATGACTGTTGAAATTAGGATATACTAAACATGTATTGTTAAGGTTTTTCCAGTCTGCTGGACAATTGCTGTTCTGAGAATTGTTTGTAGATTTTATCATAGTTTTCAGGAAATCATAATGACACGATTGCAAACAAACCACGGTACGGGCGGGGATTAAACTCGTGGCTAGTAAGTTCTGAAACTCCAGGACGGCTCGTTAGTCACTGGGCCAGCTGGCTACAATAAGATTCGTCCATCTAGGTATATTAATAAACCACAGGAAGGTTAGCATAGGCACCACTGTGTCCACAAATGCAAGTTTTTACAAATGAATTTTCCGCCAGCGTTTCCGTGACGAACTGTAACTCAGGTCCACTCAAAGCCGTCATCATGACTCAAGAAATCGAAGTGACACGATTGCAAACAAACCGCATTACGGGCGGGTACTGAACTCGCGGTTAATGAGTCGTAAAACTCTAGATCGGCGCGTTAGTCACTGTGGCCAGCTGTCTACAGTATGGTTCATTGTTTTGTTTATTGTAGCCAGCTGGCCCATTGGCTAACGCACCGGCCTGGAGTTTCACGACTTACTAGCCGCGAGCTCATAATTGTTGCATAGAATTGTGTATACTCCTGCAGTTATTGAACTATATTGATGGTGTCCGGTGATGTCTTGGAGTGTAGATTGGGTTACCAGTAGCTATGCTATAGTCACTGAACTACACTAGAGCATAGCTACTAGAGCATAGCTGCTAAAGTGACTAGTAGCTATGCTACTAGTTACTCAACTACACCAGTTGTCGGGAAGGTCTATGTATTTCTTGTTAGTCTGTGCAAGATGATGATGATGTTGTGGGCACGTCGTCTGCCATCCCTCAGTTGTCCAGGGAAGTGTAGTTGGTTGAAGATTTGGTCGAGGAAAGAGGGTTCGTCGAAGAATTTATAACTAAAGACTCGAATGCCTCTATGCTGAAATTGTTTGCTGAAAGCCAGTTTGTTCGTAGTAATATTACTGTAAAGGCTTTTGCTAAAAGGCATTTTGCTGGAAGGCCGTTTACTGGAAAACCGTTCGCTGGAAGTCCGTTTGATAGAAGCTTGTTGGAGAATGAATGTTTGTTGGAAGAGGGTTACTGAAAGATTGCTTGATGGAAGCTGTTGGCTGGAGGCTTGTTTGCTGGTAGCTTATTTGCTAGAGCTGTCTGCTGAAATTTTGCTTACTGAAACCTTTTAGCTGAAAGCCAATTTGCTTGTAACGCGTTTACTATTTGCCATTTTGCTTAAAGCCAGTTCACTGGATCATAGGTTGCTGGAATCCAGTTAGCCGGCGGCCAATTTGTTCTAAGCCGCTTTGTAGAAACCTAGTTTGCAGGAAGGCAGATTCCTGGAAAGTCAGTTTTCTGAATCTTAAATTGCTGGTAGTCAGTTGACTTGAAGCCAGTTTACTTGAAGTTTCATGCCTGGAAAAATGTTCCATGGGGGCTTGTCGGCTGGACGTGTGTTTTGCTTGATGTATATTTGCTCGAAACCTTCATGCTGGAGGCTTCCTTTACTGGCCGTTGGAAGTCTCCTTTCTAAAAACACGCTTCAGGGAAGCCTCTTTCCTGGAAATATACTTGCATGCTTACTGAGTGCCTGTTTACCGGAAACCTGTTTACAGAAAGCCTGTATACTGGAAGTATGTTTGCTGGAAACCAATATATTGGAAACATGTTTCCTGGAAGAGTGTTTGCTGGAAACTTGTTTAGTGAGATCTCGCTTGCTGGAAGTCGACTTGCTCGATGCTTAAAGTCTGTTTGCTGAAAGTGTACTTTCTGGTTGCTTGTTTGCTGGAAGTTTGTTTGTTTGAAGTCTGTTTGCTGAAAGTCTACTTTCTGAATGCCTGTTTGCTTGAAGTCTGTTTGCTGAAAGTCTAATTTCTGGATGCCTGTTTGCTTGAAGTCTGTTTGCTGAAAGTCTACTTTGTGGATGCCTGTTTGCCTGAAGTCTGTTTGCTGAAAGTCTATTTTCCGGATGCCAGTTTACTGGAAGTCTGTTTGCTGAAAGTCTATTTTCCGGATGCCAGTTTACTGGAAGTCTGTTTGCTGAAAGTATAATTTCTAGATGCCTGTTTGCTGGGAATCTGTTTGCCTAAGGTATGCTTGTTAGAAGTCTGTTGGAAGTATATTTGATGAAAGTTAGTTTACTGAATATTTGTTTGCTGAAGGTGAGATTGCTAGAAGTGTTTGTAGATGCTGGATTCCAAAGGGAGATGTAAAAATATAATGGTTAGAGCACACACATAACAAGCAATATAACCGTCAAGGGTAAATTCATTACAACCCGAGTAATAATTTATTCTTCAGTGGTTCCGTTCATGAAAACAACTGTGTGTGTGTATGTGTGTGTGTGTGTGTGCGTGTGTGTGTGTGTGTGTACGTGTGTGTGTGTGTGTGTGTGTGTATGTGTGTGTGTGTGTGTGTGTGTGTGTACGTGTGTGTGTGTGTGTGTGTGTGTGTGTGTGTGTGTGTGTGTGTGTGTGTGAGTGTGTGTGTGTGTGTGTGTGTGTGTGTGCGTTTGCACGTTCACCGATTCATACTCTCCGATTTGTGTTTGGGGGGTCGATGCTTAGCTCCTGACCCTTATCTTCTAGATCATCTTGATTATCGTCACTGACTTCTGGCCTCTTGGGCCTTATTATATCCACTCGTGAAACTGTGTATTGAATTTGCCGTCAACAGAGTAAAGTCCGAGGCAGCTACGGTGAAAAGCTCTGTTCCACAAGGCACAGTACTAGCTCCCATCTTGTTCCTCATCTTCATATCCGACATAGACAAGGATGTCAGCCACAGCACCGTGTCTTCCTTTGCAGATGACACCCGAATCTGCATGACAGTGTCTTCCATTGCAGACACTGCAAGGCTCCAGGCGGACATCAACCAAATCTTTCAGTGGGCTGCAGAAAACAATATGAAGTTCAACGATGAGAAATTTCAATTACTCAGATATGGTAAACATGAGGAAATTAAATCTTCATCAGAGTACAAAACAAATTCTGGCCACAAAATAGAGCGAAACACCAACGTCAAAGACCTGGGAGTGATTATGTCGGAGGATCTCACCTTCAAGGACCATAACATTGTATCAATCGCATCTGCTAGAAAAATGACAGGATGGATAATGAGAACCTTCAAAACTAGGGAGGCAAAGCCCATGATGACACTCTTCAGGTCACTTGTTCTATCTAGGCTGGAATATTGCTGCACTCTAACAGCACCTTTCAAGGCAGGTGAAATTGCCGACCTAGAAAATGTACAGAGAACTTTCACGGCGCCCATAACGGAGATAAAACACCTCAATTACTGGGAGCGCTTGAGGTTTCTAAACCTGTATTTCCTGGAACGCAGGAGGGAGAGATACATGATTATATACACCTGGAAAATCCTAGAGGGACTAGTACCGAACTTGCACACGAAAATCACTCACTACGAAAGCAAAAGACTTGGCAGACGATGCACCATCCCCCCAATGAAAAGCATGGGTGTCACTAGCACGTTAAGAGACCATACAATAAGTGTCAGGGGCCCGAGACTGTTCAACTGCCTCCCAGCACACATAAGGGGGATTACCAACAGACCCCTGGCAGTCTTCAAGCTGGCACTGGACAAGCACCTAAAGTCAGTTCCTGATCAGCCGGGCTGTGGCTCGTACGTTGGTTTGCGTGCAGCCAGCAGCAACAGCCTGGTTGATCAGGGGCTGATCCACCAGGAGGCCTGGTCACAGACCGGGCCGCGGGGGCGTTGACCCCCGAAACTCTCTCCAGGTAAACTCCAGGTAAACTGTATTTTCCAAGTGATTGCACTTTTTAACCACCCAGAGGCTCCAGAACTGTTGATATTATGCATTTTAGAGATATTAGCCTATAATTCATTACCTCTTATATGTACTTTTTAATATAAATGAAAGACGTATGCCGTTTCTCAATTTTCTGGCAGCTGTCCTGACTGGAGGCACTGGCTCCATACCTTTGCTTTAGATCAAATAATTGTTTCACTCCTACTCTCAGCACTCAAGGAGATATGTTATCTGTTCTTATTGCTTTTTGTCTTGTAGATGAATGGTTGAGAGAACCATTCTTGTTGGAGTCTCATCACTTTTCTTTTGTTGTGCTTATACTCTTCAGTACTGTTGGTCTGTTCTGTTTACAGTGTTTTCAGCTAATTCTCCACTTTCCTGTGATAACACGTTTTGAATCTTTTACCAAGCATTTTATACAGTACTCTTGTCTGTTAGTGTCATTTCCTCCTTCCACACCCTTATAACTTCCGCCTTTACAGTTGTCAATTTTCTTATGTGGCTATGGAGTAATATCAGCCGTGTTTTGGAGTTTAATGTTATATCGTTTTCAAACTATTTTATCGGTCACCCATATTGTTCTTGCATATTCGTGTCTAGCTCTCCTGGTTACCTTTCCGTTTACCGTATTTCGATTTGCTACATAATTTTTTCCAGGCTGTTCCCTTTGGCCTCTCTGCACTCTTGATTAAACCATTGGTATGAATTCCGCCTTTCCCTATTGGCACTTGGACTCTGTTATCTCCATCCTTTTTTGTACAGTTCTGCCTTCCAGTTCTCTTTCCCATTTATGTTCTCTGAGAAAAATTCTCCTGTCATCATAGTCCCCTCTTCTGTAGTCCACTTGTCTGTTACTTGCTTCTTCCCTTTCTTTCTCCATTCCTTACCATCGTGCACTCAAAGCATAGTACCACATGATCACTGGCTCTTATTAAGTCCCCATTAATAATTTTTGCCATGTCATATTTATTTTGTGTGAAAACCAAATTAAGTCTCGCTATCTCGTCTCTTATTACCTTTGTTGTTTCCTTCACATATAGACTACGAACGTTCTTCATTACTAGGTATATAAATATCACTCTCCATGTTTCTGGTCCTCCATGCGGGTCCCAGTTTTTCCAGTCAGTCTCCTTGAGGGTGAAGTCTCATTGTACTAGTAGTTTAACTGACTCACGAAATCGTAATGACACGACTGCAAACAAACCATACCAAGGGTGGGGCTTGAACCTGTGGTTAGAGAGTCGGTCTGGAGTTTTACGACTCTTCAACCGCGGGTTCATACCCCGCCCCCCGTGGTATGGTTTGACTAGTAGTTTCGTTTCATTTCTTTTCGCCCTTTCATCTTCTGTTTCTAGTACATAAATCGTTGTCCTAATATTTTAGTTATACTCCTCCATTGGTCTTTTATTTGTTGGAGGATTATATCACTGCAACTAATATTTTGGTCTCTCTGGTTACTAAAGAGCATGTTACCTAGTCCCTGAGTTCTCTTGTTTTCAAGTTTCCTAGTTCTTCAATTCTCGATTGATTTCTGACCATTAATACTGTCCCTCCTCATCTTTTGGTTGCTCTTTCCTTTCTTACTCTTTGGTAGCCCTCTTGAGAGTTTTGCCTCAGTTATAGCTACTGTATCAGGGTTTCTTCCCCAACTCTTTCTTTCATGGCCTCACACTAGTTAGTTACCTCATCTAATTTTGAGTACCAACCTTTGCTTCTTTTTTATCCTACTGTTTTCCGAACTTGTTTATGTTTTTTTACTGCGTAACATAAATAAAAAGTCCTGGCTCCTAAAGGGTATACCTGCCGAGTCTAGGGGCATTTATATTATTTAAAATAGAAAAAAAGCAACTCTAGGGCCAGCTTGCACCTTCACATTAAATGTGGAACGTTGATTAGTCAATATTATTATTATCAGGAAGGACAAAAAATTCACTTATAAAAAAATACATAATGTATTAATAGTAACATATATACAATCTACAATCTACTCCACTACAACCAACATACCATACCCCCGGCCGGGATTGAACCCGCGGTCATAGAGTCTCAAAACTCCAGCCCGTCGCGTTAGCCACTAGACGGGCTGGAGTTTTGAGACTCTATGACCGCGGGTTCAATCCCTGCCGGGGGTATGGTTTGTTTGCAATCGTGTCATTACGATTTCTTGAATACAACCAACATCACCACACTCCAGTTCACCTTTACCCAGTACTCATATTAGCTCACTGGCACACTGCTACTAGTAAAACAAAATATATAAACAAAGAGGCTCCATAACACCCCTCATCCCTTCTTCTGCCGGGCTGTCTACCATCAGGCAAAAACACCATACAAGTACTCTCCCAAAACTTACACAGGTCTCTGCACACTAGGCCCTTACAGGTAAACATGAGAGCATTAAACACAAATAAAAATACCTGTAGTATACACTAAAAAAAAAAACTCACCTACTGTGGCATGCAAAGAGTACGTAACCTTTATTCGGCACATGTACACACCCTCATTTACAGGCTATCTCCCCCAACCAGCAAACCAGGGACTAAGGGTTGACGATGGGGCCCCATCGTTCAATCAGTACCAGGTTCCAGCCAATGAGAAGATGGTTTTGGCAATTGCAGAGGTGATGTGGGTACCACTCGCCTGTCTGCTGGTTGAAGCACGGTCTGCTCTCTAGTGGCTTCTATTCTGCCTTGCTTACCATGGAGTGCACTTATACCTATTGCTGTACATAGTGTATATAGTGTACATACTTCCGTTCTAAATTGGTGAAGGATAATATAAGTCAAAAGTTTTTCTGCTGTGTTTATTTTGCACCCTTTACACCCAGGATAACAGGCCTTTGGGACTTCTAGACGAAACCTCTTGCACAGACGAAACATTTCGGCAATAAAGATACCTTTTCTGCTGTGCTTCTGCTGTGCTTCACCGACTGAACAAAACACCTCACTCTCCTCTCTCCTGGCCTCTCTGACTAAGAATAACACACGTCCGGTTTCAGAACATGTCCCAGAAAATGACATTATATATGAAGCGTTTTTTATACAATATTTTTACTACAGCACACTGAGTGATACTGCTATTTACTTATTTCATTTTTGGGGGTAGTGGGTTGGGAGTCTGTGTAGAGTGCTGGAGCACTGTACCCGTATTCCCTGTTACTTCATTAATTTTGCTGTAGGTGTTATGTTCCCCGCTTCCTTTCTCTGATGCTTCCTAATTCCAATTTCTCTCACTCTGCCCTTTCCTTTCCTTTTCATTTGATCTTCCTTGACCTATACAGTGTCGAAATTTTGAGACTCCTTCATATATAATGCCCTCCTTAATACTAGGTTTCTCATTTCAGTTTTGTAAATACAATTCGTTTTGGTCTTGTTCTTCCCTGTGCATATGCTCCTACCTGTAAATACTGACAGATGTCACTTGTCTCCCTTGCTTCTCCAAGTTCTTCCAACGTTTCTTAATTTTTTCATCTTTCTTTACACTTTTCTCTTAGTTTCTCATCTTTGCTTATCCAGAACACCATAACTTTATGTCTGGTGTCCCCCTCCTCGTGCCTCTTCAAGGCTGCTCTTCCTGGTGTACGTTTCTCAGGGTCATGTACCATTACTACTTTCTCCCTCCTAACCTTCTAAACATATATCGGCTAGTCACCTCCTGTGTTGTCTTATTTCATGTCCTTTCCTTCCTCAAGATTATCTAAATCTTTACTACTTTCTCTCGTAGCATCTTTACTTCATTTGTAAATTCCTTTTGTCTTTTATTTGTTTGCTCGAAACTTCTCAGTCAGATCTTCTTTTCTTTTCTCTGTTTCTTCCTTAAACTTACTAAATGTTTCCTCAGTCTCTTTTGTTTCTCAGTTATCTTCCTCTCTGCCTTATCAGGCATCTTTACCCAGGATTCAAGAGGAGATTTTTTCCATGATAACTACCATTTCCTCATTCATTTCATTAATCCTATGATACATGTTCCTAGTTAATGTACTCATTTACCACCAACTGTGGTGTACTCACCTAGTTGTGGTTGCAGGGGTCGATTCACAGCTCCTGGCCTCTGCCTCCTCACTGGTCGCTACCAGGTTACTCTTCCTGCTCCATGAACTTTATCATACCTCTTCATAAAGCTATGTATGTATCCTGCCTTCAGTACATCACTTCTCAGACTATACCACTTCCTGACAACTCCATTGCTGAAGAAATACTTCCTAACATCCCTGTGATTCAACTGAGTCTTCAACTTCCAATTTTGACCACTTGTTGCTATGTCCCTTCTCTGGAACATCCTGTCTCTGTGCACCTTGTCAATTCCTCTCAGTATTTTATATGTCGTTATCATATCCCCCCTGTCTCTCTTGTCTTTTAGTGTCGTCAGGTCGATTTCCCTTACCTCTCCTTGTAGGATATGCCCCTTAGCTCCGGGACTAGTCTGGATGCAAGGCTTTGCACTTTCTCTAATTTCCTTACGTGCTTGGCTAGGTGGGGGTTTAAAATTGGAGCTGCATACTCCAATATGCGCCTGACATAAACGGCGTACAGGGTCCTGAACAGGTGTGTGTGTATATTTGTGAGTTTTACTTTCAGAAGTTTGGTATGGCAATGGGAAAGCCTCTCTCACCTGTCCTTAGTAATTTGCACATCGAATATTTCGAAAAAAGTTTGCTTAACAAAATCCTTCCCGATAGACCTAAGTGGTACTGATATAATACCTGGAGTTACCTGGTGTGATGTTTTATGTCTAATGCTTAAGAATATAGATATAAATAATTTCCTTATTAAATTAAATAATCTAGCTCATTCCATAAGTTTTACTGTTGAGTTTGAACAAAATAATTGATTGGCTTTTCTAGATGTTTTAATTATTAAGGGGAACCATAATTTCAATTTTTAAATTTACAGAAAATCAACAAATAAGTGTTCTTATGTGCACTATTATTCTTCACACGTGATGGAGTTAAACTTTCTGTATTTTCTTCAGTGTTTTTGAGAACTTTGAATATTTGTAGCCAAGAGTTCATAGATGAAGAAATCTTGAAGATTTATGAAATAGCTAATGATGTAAAATATACCGAAACACATAATTGATATATCTTTTAAAATTGCTAGAAATGCAACCTTATTCAACTTAAAATATATTGGTTCTCTTTTACCAAGAAAACTTTCTTGATATACCTTCTCTACTTAAGAATTTTAATAGCAAAGTTGTGTTTAAAAATCTTGATACAATAAAATTCTTCTGATAAAAAACTCCACCACAAATGCTGATGGCTGTGTCTACAAAATTCCTTGTAAACAATGTGATAACTTTTATTTGGTCAAACTAGGAAAATCTTGAACTAAGATTAACACATAAATAGAGCATTAAAAGTGGACAATAGTCTAATGTTCTGTTTATTCATGTGAAAGATTTTAACTTTCCAAATGATTTTCAAAAAAAATCATAGAAAGTTGTATCAGGCAGATCAAATGGTTGAGAGAAATATAACAGAATCAAGTTTCATAAAAAAATAGTTTTGAAAATACGAATATTGAAAATATGAATATTGCTTTAGGATTATTAATAAAATTTGGGAAGAATTTAAGAAATATTCGACATGTTAAAATGGGTAATATATAAGGTGTGTTTGACATGTCCTTGACCACCTACGTACATCATCATTAACGGTCATGTGTCGTAAGTTTACCACGAGGTATTATCTCGTCCTTATATTCTTTCCTGCCTGAAATACCTAGACATGCTAGTGATATTCCTTTTAGTTATAGCCCATGGTTGATAATGCGAGAATTCACGAAAACCCTTGGAAATTCATATATTTAAAACAACGTTAACCTTACCAAAAGACTCCAGAAATTAATTGTCCCTCATGACTTTACCCTAGTGAGCTTAGATGTCACAGCTCTGTTCATCAAAGTCCCTGACTTAATTTCGTACCTTGAAGAGGAACTAGAAAAATTCCCCATGCCCTACCCCATGATAATTATAACTGAACTGATAAAACTGTGTTACTGATTGTAAGTTCGTGTTTGAAAAGAAATACTATGCTAATTCAGATACATAGATGATTTTCTTTGCTTATGGTCGAGAGATCACAACATTGATGAGTTCCTACTTAGACTCAGTACAGAATATGAAATAACAACACTTTGCCTTTCCTAGATGTTTTAATCCAACGTGTTGATCGAAAATTCAAATTTACAGTCTATAGGAAGTTCACCAATGTGTCGTCATACATTCACTATTTCAATCACGAAACTAGGGTAAAAAGGAGTGTGTTCCTCACAATGTTGTTGAGATCCTTGCGCATCTGCAGTCCAGACTACTTGAGGACTACTCAGTGTCCTCTCTCATATATAGGTCAAACAGGTAAAATTCTGGAAACCAAATAACCCAACAAAAATACTCAGTTAGGACAGAGCAGGAGTCGAACGCTATCTTTAACCATGTTACTTCCTGTAATCATCCACCGGGATGGGATTCTGCCCAAATTATTGTACCAAACAGTTCTGTCATAGAAAGAAACATAATTGAATCTTCTCTCTTGACACATGACAGGAATACCGTATATAACTCAAATTATGGATTATACAAGCTCGATAGCTATTTAGTAGAGTCTATTGTACACAACCCTAATAAACAATGCTATACAAAATCACAGGCTAGCTCATTATGCCAGGTGGTCTCATGATGGATTGGTGACTCTCGACCGGTGTCTACACACAAAAACACCATGCTACGTCAGCTAGTGTATGGTTATATAACTCGTTTAGCTGTGATTGTACCATACATTGAAAGGTGCACAAGATTGACTTGATAACATAGGTAGTGGAGTTAAAGGATATTATAAGTAGATATCTGGATCATATAGAAATAGTATAGGATTGGTATAGAAGAATCCCAGTTATGGCATATTAATCGATACTCAGAAGAATAGTAGAAAATGTTTAAGAAAATATGAAGAGATACTTCTCAGTACTCCTGAAAACATTGGAGTACCCCAGAACAGGACATTTAAACGAACAAAGATCACATTCATCTCCTTTCTTTTATAAATTAAAAAGATTACACAGAATAATAGCAATCCGTATATATAATATCCAGTGAGAAACATATTTTCTCAAGTCACATGACCTGTTCTAAACAGTTAGAAAAAGCTTGGGGCAGACTATTATTTCTTCTAATTTCATAATACTTGACTTCCCAAAACCCTCTTACCCCATACAGTGGGGAGGGGATGGGGATGGTTGTAGTGCTGGGTGTGACACCGACCATTGGCCCACATTCTGAGAGAGCCAGCAACAGGGGACAGATCCGCATTGCACTATTCTGAGAAAAATTTCTCTCGTTCCTTCAGCCCTGAAACATTGCATAGCTCCTGATGATGCATTGAGAAGTGTGAAAGAATTTGAGGTAAAGATTTAGACCCCCCATGGTTTGTCTTGCACACACAAACACACACACACACACAAACACACACGCACGCACTTTTCTCAACAAGTCGGCCGTCTCCCATCAAGGCAGGGTGACCCAAAAGAAAGAAAATCCCCAAAAAGAAAATACTTTCATTATCATTCAACACTTTCATCTCACTCATACATAATCACTGTTTTTGCAGAGGCGCTCAGATACAACAGTTTAGAAGCATATATAAAGATATATAACATATCCATCCAAACTGCCAATTTTCCCAAAACCCCCCCTTCAAAGGCAGGCATTGTACTTTCCTTTTCATACTCAAGCCCACATATAAAAATAATGGGTTTCCCTGAATCCCTTCACTAAATTTTCCCCTGCTCCACTAACAGTCGTCAGGTCCCAAAACCATTCGTCTCCATTCATTCCTATCTAACATGCTCACGCACGCTTGCGGGAAGTTCAACCCCCGGGCCCCCCAAAAACCTCCTTTCCCCTCCCCCCAACTTCGAGGCGCCCCTACCCCGCCTTTTTTTCCCCTCAGTTTTTATACGCTCTCCATGTATTCTACTTTTCCCCATTTCTCTAATGACCAAACTGTGGGGGAAAAGTAGGTGTAAGGGGGGGTTAAAGGGTTTTGTTGGGCAACCAGGGAACATTTGCGAGTTACGTTGCGCGGCACACACCCCCCCCCTCTGGGGGGGTGGGAAAAACTAGTTCCCGGTGTCCCATTTGTTAAATTTTTACT
Source organism: Cherax quadricarinatus (assembly GCF_026875155.1). Lineage (NCBI taxonomy): Eukaryota > Metazoa > Arthropoda > Malacostraca > Decapoda > Parastacidae > Cherax > Cherax quadricarinatus. Next base: position 18,557,358 of record NC_069409.1, on the reverse strand, counting down.
CCTGGTTTTTTGACCCTTCCGGTGGGATTTTAATTGGAGAGTCATTCCCTCCACTCTTCCCTAAACATAGGGGGATTACCAGGGGGATTAATGTTTGTTTTTTTTCTGTGTTTGTGGTTCCATAATGTTTTGGCTTTTCATTTTTTTTCTTTCTTAAAAGTTAATTTTCATGCTATGGGTAACCAGTTTTTTTTCTCTTATTTACCCGCTCTGTTCCTGGCGTGGTCTTCCGGATGACGCCAGTAAAGGGGCAAGATGTTAATAATACTTTTAAAAAATTTTTCACTTTACCGGCCCTTTCCATTCATTTTCCATCCAAGTGGAGGGGGATTCCCGAACATGGATTTCCATCTGCCCAGGTAACCTACTTAAAAAACATCAGAGGAACTATCCAGGGCCCTACCTACTCCTGCCCACTAAAAAATGAAAGGCCTTTTTTTTTTTTTAAATTTAATAAAAATTCTAAACATTTTTTTATTTTTCCCTAAGTTATTTCTTTTTTTATTATTTTTCCCTTAAATTTTTTTTGTTCAGTTGGGAAAGGGGTTCCACTGACACAAACCCTCAACAAACCCTCTTCACCCCTGACTAAACTTTTATTAAAATCCAACCTTCTCCTAATTTTCACACTCCAATTTTCTGCATAATTTTTACACCACAATTGTCCTAGACAAAAATCCACTGCTCCAACCTCCTCCCCGCTGAAAAAAAATTTTCAACCCAGGTTTCACACCCCAAAATTTCTTTCATAAATTCCCTTTTTGCCTTTTATTGATGTTTTTTTTTTTTCTCTGCAATTTCTCAATGCACCACTACCTTTTTTCCTTTACATTCTATCTTTTAAACCCTTTTCCTTCTAAACCCTCCACTGACACGTCAACTCCCAAATTCTGAAAAAATTTAAATTTTTCCAAGTGATATCTAATTTTTCTTGATTTTAAAATTTAAAAACATTTGATACCCTATACTTACTCTAATCACATTCACTTTAAAATTTCTCCTTTTCACACATTCAAATTTCCCCCTTAACCTTTTCAACTTTCTTTAGAAACCCCAAAGCACAGATCATCAGCAAAAAATAACTTTAACTTCCATTTTGTATTTGATTCCCCATAATTTAATCCCACTCCTCTCCCCAACACTCTAGTATTTACTTCTTTTACAACCCAATCTATATATATATTAAACAACCATGGTGACAATTCACATCCCTGTCTAAGAACCTACTTTTACAGGGAAGTAGTCTCCCTCTCTTCTACACACCCTAACCTGAGCCTCACTATCCTCATAAAAGCACTTTACAGCATTTAGTAATTTATTACCTATTCCATATACTTGTAACATCTGCCACATTGCTCCCCTATCCACTCTATCATATGCCTTTTCTAAATCCATAAATGCAACGGAAACTTCCCTACCTTTATCTAAATACTGTTCACATATATGCTTCAATGTAAACACTTGATCTACACATCCCCTACCCATTCTAAAGCCTCCTTGCTCATCCTCTAATTCATTTAATAACCCTACCGTACACTTTTCCTGGTATACTCAGTAAACTTATTCTTCTATAATTTTTACAATCTCTTTTGTCCCCCTTCCCTTTATATAAAGGAACTATACATGCTCTCTGCCAATCCCTAGGTACCTTTCCGTCTTTCATACATTTATTAAACAAAAATACCAACCACTCCACCACTATATCCCTCCTCCCCCCTGCTTTTAACATTTCTGTCATGATCTCGTCAGTTCCAGCTGCTTTACCCCTTTCATTCTACGTAATGCCTCACGTACCCCCCCCCACACTCACATCCTGCTCTTCTTCGCTCCTAAAAGATGGTGAACCTCCCTGGCCAGTGCATGAAATTACCGCCTCCCTTTCTTCATCGACATTTAAAAGTTCCTCAAAATATTCTCGCCATCTACCCAATACCTCCATCTCCCCATCTACTAACCCCCCTACTTTTTTTAAACTGACATACCATTCTTCCCCTAGGCTTTCTTAATTTGTTTATACACACACACACACACACACACAACACACACACAACACACACGCACACGCACACCATATGTATATGTATATGTCTGCCTAAGGAAAAACTGGTCAATTAGGGGTACGGGAGTTATTTCTTGGGTAGCTTGGGTAGAGGTCGTTTTGAAAAGGGACCCCCTCGCATGGGCCATACCCTTTCTACAGTGTTCCTCCATGTAGATGAAGGTTCAGGAACCGACTGTTGTAAATTAACACATGTGCAACGGCAAGAAAGGTAAAAAATACCGACAATATGCAGTTAAGCACATGTGCAACATCGGAATCTTTATTGTAGTAGACTTTCGCCACCCAGTGGCTTTATCAATACAGATTCTAGGACATAAAGGAAGCAGTAAATTATATACAAAGATGGGGTAACAGTCCCTGGGCCCTTTGAGTTAGGGTTCACAGCAGTGGGGAGGAGGTTGGAGCAAAGGCAAGAAGAGGCGCTTTTTATAGGCTCAGGAAGGGGGAGGGCAGCAGACGAGGAAACCCACGGAGGGGGGGATCCCCATGGAAGTAGGCCCTTTCCCCAAAAGAGTGGGTTTGTTGCAGCAGCCGTGAAAAAGGGTCTTGTAGATGTCCCTGAACCAAGACCATGATGTTCAGTGTCTGACAAGTTTGAAGAAGGTAAAAAAACCGACAATTGCAAGTTAAGACACATGTGCAACATCTGGATATCTTATTTTAGTAGACGTTTCGCCACCCAGGGGGTTTTTATCAATACAGATTCTAGGACTAATAGGAAGACAGAGAATTATATACAAAAGATGAGGTAATCAGTCCCTGGGCCTTGGGAGTTAGTGTTCACAGCTCGGGGGAGGAGAGTCTGAGCAAAGGCAAGAAGACGGGCGTTTTTTTATGGGTCAGTGAAGGGAGGGGCAGCAGAGGGGGCAGTCAGGTAGGGGGGACCCCCCTGGAAGTAGGTTTTTTCCAAAGAGAGGGGTTGTTGCAGCACCGTAAAGAAGGTCTTGTAGATGCCTCTGAACCAAGTTTCCCAGATTTCAGTGGACATTGTGCAAGAAAGGTAAAAAAAACCGACAAAGCAATTAAGACACATGTGCAACATTGGATATCTTTTTTGTAGTAGAGTTTCGCACCAGGGTTTTTATAAATACAATTCAGGACATAATGGGGAAAAAGTAAAATTTAATAAAAAAGATGAGGTAATCAGTCCCCGGGCCTTGGAGTTAGTTTTTCACAGCATGGGTGGGGGAAGTTGGACAAAGGCAAGAAAAAGGGCGCTTTTTATGGGTCAGTAAAGGGGGGGACGGGCAGCAGACGGGGCAGTCAGGGTAGGCGGGATTCCCCAGTGGAAGAGGCCCTTTCCCCAAAGAGATGGGTTAGTTGCAGCAGCCGTGAAGAAGGTCTTTAGATGTCCTCTAAACCAAAGATTCCATGTGTTGCAGTGTTGACAAGTTGTGCAAGAAAGGTATAAAATACCGACAATATGCAATTTAAACACATTGCAACTTGGGATTCTTTATTGTAGAAACCCGTTTCGCCACCCAAATGGCTTTAAAAATAAGTTTCTGGACTAAATAGGAAGACAGTAGAATTTATACAAAAGATGGGGTAATCTCCCTCGCCTTTGGGGTTTAGTGTTACAGCACGGGGTGGAGGAGAGTCTGGAAAAAGGGCAAAGACTGGCGTTTTTTTATGGGCGTAGTGAATGGGACGGGCACAGACGAGGGCAGTCACTGTAGGGGGATTCCCCAGGGGAAAAGGGGCCCTTCCCAAAGAAGGGGTTTAGTTGCAGCACCCGTAAGAAGGTTTTGTAATTCCTCTAAACCAAGATTCCCATGATGTTGGTGTCTGACAAGTTTGCAAGAAAGTTAAAAAAAAAGACAATAGAAAGTTAAGACACTGTGCAACATCTGGATTCTTTATTGTAGTAAGTTTCCCCACCCCAGTGGTTTTATCAATACTTTCTAGGACATAATGGGAAGACAGTGAATTATAAAAAAAAGATGAGGTAATCAGTCCCTGGGGCCTTTGGGAGTTAGTGTTCACCATCGTGGTGGAGGAAGTCTGGAGCAAGGCAAAAACTGGCGCTTTTTAGGCGTCAGTGAAGGGAGGGGAGCAGCGAGGGCAGTCACTGGGGGCGGGATTCCCCAGGGAAGGGTCCTTCCCAAAGAGAGGGTTTTTGTTGCACAGCCTAAAGGAAGGGTCTTGTAGATGCCTCTGAACCAAGATTCCATGATGTTGCGTGTCCTGACAAGTTGGCAAAAAAGGGTTAAAATACCGACAATATGCAATTTAAGCACTGTGAAACTCGGGATTTTTTTTATTGTAGTAGACGTTTCCCCATCCAGTGGCTTTATCAAACAGATTCTAGACAAAATGGGAAGACAGTAAAATTAAAATTACAAAAGATAAAGGTAATCACCCTGGGCCCTTGGGGTTAGTGTTCCAGCTCGGGTGGAGGAGAGTTGGAGCAAAGGCAAAAGACGGGCGCTTTTTATGCGTCGTGAAGGACGGGCAGCAGACGAGGGCATCACGGGTAGGCGGGTTTCCCCCGTGGAAGTAGGCCTTCCCAAAGAGATGGGTTGTTGCAGCACCGTGAAGAAGGTCTTGTAGATGTCCCAAACCAAGTTTCCATGATTTTGCAGTGTCTGACAAGTTGTGCAAAAAAGGGTATAAAAAACCCTACAAGTTAAGACACATGTGCAACATCGGGATACTTTTTTGTAGTGACGTTTCGCCATCCATGGCTTTATCAATTACAGATTCTAGGACATAATGGGAAAGCAGTAAATTTTACAAAAGATGGAAAATCACCCCGGCCCTTGGAGTTAGTGTTCACAGCATCGTGGTGGGGGAGATTGGGCAAAGGCAAGAAACTGCGCTTTTTATAGGCGTCGTGAATGGGAGGGGAGCGGGGGCAGTCACGGGTAGGGGGGATTCCCAGGGGAAAAGTAGGCCTTCCCAAAGGAAGGGGTTATTTTGCAGCAGCCGTGAGAAGGTCTTGTAGATGTCCTCTAAACCCAAAGTTTCCCATGTGTTGCATGTCTGAAAAGTTGTGCAAAAAAGGTATAAAAACCGACATTGATAAAGCCATGGAGGGCGAAACGTCTACTACAAAAAGATTCCAGATTTTGCACATGTGTCTTAACTTGCATATTGCGGTATTTTATCCCTTTCTTGCACAACTTGTCAAACACTGCAACATCAGGAATTTTGGTTCAGAGGACATCTACAAGACCTTCTTCACGGCTGCTGAACTAACCCATCTTTTTTGGGAAAGGGACCTTTTCCCACTGGGAATCCCGCCTACCATGACTGCCCTCGTCGCTGCCCGTCCCTTTCAGCGCCTTAAAAGCCCCACTTCTTGCCTTTTGCTCCAACTCCCCTCCCCCAGATGCTGTGAACACAAACTCCAAGGCCGAGGGACTGATTACCTCTTTTTTGTATAAAATTCTACTGTCTTCCTATTATTCCTAAATCTGTATTGTAAACCACGGATGGCGAAAGTTACTACAATAAAGTTTCCCAGTTTGCACATTGTCAAAAATTTGCATATTGTCGGTATTTTTACCTTTTTGCACAATTTTCAAACTGCAACCGGAAAACTTGGTTCAGAGGACATCTAAAGACCTTCTTCACGCGCTGCAACAAACCCCTCTTTTTGGGGAAGGACCTACTTCCTGGGGGAATCCCCCAACCAGTGACTGCCCTGTCTGTGCCCGTCCCCATTCAGAGCCTATAAAAGCGCCAGTTTTCTTGTTTTGCTCCAGACTTCCCCCACACGATGCTGGAACACTAACTCCAAGGCCGAGGGATGATTACCTAAACTTTTGTATTAATTTACTGTCTTCCTATTAGTCCTAAAATTCTGTATTATAAAGCCACTGGAGGGCAAACGTCTACTACAAAAAGATATCCAGATGTTGCATTTTGGTCAAACTTGCATATTGTCGGATTTTATACCTTTCTTCACAACTTGTCAACACTGCAACATAGGGAAATTTTTGGTTCAGAGGAAATCTACAAGACCTTTTTCACGGCTGCTGCAAAACCCATCTCTTTGGGAAGGACCAAAATTCCATGGGAATCCCGCCTACCAGTACTGCCCTCGTTGCTCCCCGTCCCATTCACTACCCTAAAAAAAGCGCCAGTCTTCTTCCTTTGCCCCAGACTCCCCTCCACCACGATGTGTGAACACAAACCCAAGGCCGGGGGACTGTTCCCTTTCATCTTTTGTATATAATTCTACTGTCTTCCTATTATTTTCCTAGAACTGATTGATAAAGCCCGAGGGCGAAACGTCTACTACAATAAAGATATCCAGATGTTGCAAAGGTTTAACTTGCCTGTGCAACTTTTGGGGTATTTTTATTGAGGAAACTTTCCCCACACAGTGGCTTCATCGTCCAAAGGAGAATAAGAACATAAGAAAAAAAAACAAAAAAAGAGGAACACTGCAGCAAGCCTTTTCCCCCATACTAGGCGTCCTTTAAAATTCATCCCCAAAACAAAATTTGACCAACCCAAATTTTTCAATGCCACCTAAGAAACATCTCCATTGCAAGCCCCTCTCAAACCAAACCCCCCCCATAGTATTACCAACCTAAATTTGAAACTACCCAAGTCTAGCCTCAAAAACCCCAACTAGGTAGACTGTTCCACTCTCAACTCCCTTTTTCCCAAAACCAATATTTTCCCTATGCCTTTCTAAATCTAAACTTATCTATTTAAAACCCTTTCTGCGGGTTTTTCCCCTTTGGAGAGATAAACCCCAAAATTGTTAAATTTTCCCCCTTTTTTAAAACCTATTTCCACTTAAAACTTCGATCAGGTTCCCCTCATTCTTCGTCTAACAAGTGAATTTAACTTTAAAATCTTCAATCTTTTTTCAAAAGGGAAAATTTCAAAACTATGTATTAATTTTTTCATCCCACCCGAAAAGTTTTTTAACGAATTTAGTCCCCCCTGTAATATGGGGGAAACCCGAATTGAGCTGAAATCTAGTGAGGGGCCCTTATAAAGATGTAAAGCTGCTATGACCCCTTGGGCTTCTGTTCTTACCTTTTGATATAAATCCCCTTTTATTTTCCTTATTAGTACGCTTAGGCATTGCTGTCTTGGGGTTAGGTTTCTGCTTACCATAACCCCCAAGTCCTTTTTTGCAATCTGTATGGCTAAGTTTACATTTTTTAAAATTATAAATGCTAGTTATGGACACTCCCGGCTTCAGAACCTTTCATTTTTTCTCATTGAAAGCTCTGCCACTTTTCTGACCAAGATAAAATTTGTTAAATCCCCTGAAGTTCCCTAACATCTACGTTTGAAACAATTACCCACCCATCTTGTGTCTCGCGAAATTTGCCTATCACTAGAAAATTTCCTTTACAAGATCATTGAATAATTTTAAAAAAACAACGGGCCCCAAAACTGATCCCCTGTGGGAAAGCCACTTGAACTGATTTCCCCCCCTGGATTTAACCCCATTTAGGACCTCTCTGCTTCCTGTCTGTGAGCCATGATCGTCCCCGAGAGCAAACCCTTCCCCCCAAACCATGACGCTACTTTCCAACATCTTTTGGGCGGGAAATCTATCAAATGCCTT
>NC_069409.1:18504848-18549254 GCF_026875155.1 Cherax quadricarinatus | reverse complement strand
GACCCTTTTTATAATTAATAGAATTGGGAAAAAATTTAAAAATACACTGGAAAAATAATTTTAAAAATTTTTTATTTCTTGGGTGAATAGTTTGTGGGGTGATTTGGGCCCAAAGGGCCCTTTTTCCAAGTTGGCTCGCCCGCGCGCACGTTTTTAAAAACCGTTGTGGGTTTGTAGTGAGGTGCCGCCAGCCCCCTTATATGCTTCCTTGGATGTTTACTTTCATATTTCCCCTTTGATATGTGAGTAGTCCGAAAGCGTTTGGGGAATTTCTCTTTCTTTCGGGGGTTTGTTTTGCAATTCTGAAATCACCTGTTTACTGGATCGTATTGCATATATATATTATATATAATTATTATATATTATATTTTATTTATATATTAATATATATATTTTTATATATATATATATATTATAATAAGTATATATATATAATGTATATATATAAGTATTTAAAATTAATATATATATAATATTTTTATATATATATATATTATAATATATATATTTTAATATATATATATATGTATATATTAAGTATATATATTATATATTTTAATATATATATATATATATATATATATATATATGTATATATATAAGTATATATATATATATTATATATATTATATATATATTATATTTATATATAAAATATATAATATATATATATATAATTTATATATTAATATATATATATAAGTATATATATATATATATATTATATATATATAATATAGGGAAGTACCACTGTATATATATAAGTATATATTAATATATATATTATATATATATATGTTAATAATAAGTGTATATATTATATATTATAATATATATATATATATGTATATATTAATATATATATATAAATATTATTATATATTATATATAAAATTAATATATATAATTAAAATTTTAATTTTTAAAATTATATATAATAAATAATATATATTATAAGTAATATATAAATATATAATATATATTATATATAATATATATATATATATATTTATATGTATATGTAATCGCAATTTTGTATTCGCGTGTGATAGGCATTCTTAAAAGAGTAGCATTTTAATGTATAGTGTAATTTACATTAATCAACTGGTCTTATCTGCTCTGATAACTGGGGATATCATGCTGACACTCTCACTCGTTCACCTCTTCTTCAAAGTTCTTCCCTCAGTACCTAAACATGAAGATTCTTTCTTCAGTTCCCTGGCATCAAAATACTTCATCTATGCCCTGCATTAAGATTTTTCCTTCAGGATTCCTGCTTCAAGATCATTCTCTATTGATCATTCCTTCAGAACCTCTGTGTGAAGGTCATTCCCACAACATCACTTTCTCAAAGTCCTTGTGTCAACTCTTTTGCATAAAGGACCTTCCTTCAACCCCATTGCATCAGTTGAAATGCTGCTCCCATCCCAGTCCCACCCTAGGGACGACAATGCACCAGACAATGCCATGTTATCTGTTCACTCAGGTAGATACTAGGAGTGGACAAAAGTATGAGGATATAGGACACAAATAACAAGTGAGAATTACTAGAATTTGAGAGAATGGAAGGTAACACACTATTCTCTCAAAAGTAGGCTGCCACCACCTGCTCTTTTAATAGTGGAAGAGATAGCCGTAGCTTTAGTCATAGGAGAAGGGGGGAGATACAGAGTTTAGGTTAGAGGAGGAGAAAATCCAGGAAGACGGACATACAGGATAGTTATAAGTACTGGCTCTTAGGGTAACTTGACCTGAAAATTGAGCAGTAGGCACCTTATCAGAGGCTTGACTCTCCAAAAAAAACGATATCAGTATATTATTCAATTTAACCTCGGACAAATGGACCTTATGTACATGGCTCAAAGAGGGAAGTAAAACATACCCAGATAAAACCACTTACAGTTTAATAGACACATTACACGACTATCTGAAATTTGTTGGCACCGAAGAAAAAATTTACTAGCAGCAAGTACCTATGATCTTAGGATCAAACCCAGTATTATAGCAGAACCTTCTTGCTGGTATTAAAACTACATCCTCATACAGTTCCCAAGGAACTCCCTTTTTTACTATGCAGTCTGGGGTTACCTCCCTTGGTTTAAATGCCTTGATAAAATTTTCTTCGGGTTTCTACTAAGACCCTCCAAGTCCCAGATTGCAAGCCTGGTCAGATCTTCCAGGGCCAGGGTTTTCAAGGTCTCTAGCACTATATCCTCTCCTCAGTACCTCTGATTGATCCTGGTATCTCCTCTTCCTTTCTTCGGGGATACCTGGTTTGGCCAACCCATAAGCTTCTAATTTGGAGGCATCTTTTTTTTGTGGGGGGGGTGGACCTGGTTGCTGCTAAACCCTATAAGAATATTTTCCTGGCTTAGTCACAAAATATACAAGCAAGAACTTCTACAAAAAATGAAGATCTTGCAAAAAAAAAAAAGAAAAAAAGAAAGAGAGGAACATAATTAACAAGACATTACTTCACATTCACCAAAACAATAATGGCATCAAAATATTCATTATAACACTCACAATATATAAAAAAATAGGGACATGAGCTACAGTAAACAGACATTATAACTTAACCCAATTATAGGACACAAAAGAACAGAAATGTATTATATATATATATATATATATATTATATATTATATATATATATATATATATATATATATATATATATATATATATATAAAATTGCTCCAATGCACAAAATAAAACATAAAAAATGTAAGACAGAGAAAAATAAAAAGTTATAGGATAGCAGAAATACAGGTAAGCTAGGTTAAGTTAATTTACAAGTAACAGGCAAATTACAGAAAATAAACTAGTTAAACATAAGTAGTACATATAGTAAAAGGGTTTTAGCATAAAAGATAGGTTAAACGAGTCATAGGCTAGAAATAGAGTTTTAGGGTATATCACAGGTTAAGAAAAGATTTACCCGAGAGATAGTCTTACTCACGTCTCTGATAACTAACAAAAGAAATCTAGTAAAATATTAAGAGGAAAATAGATTTGAAAAGAGTTAGGTTAAAATAGGCTAGTGTGGAGATGAGAACAAGGCTGGCATTGGGTAGTCACATGAGTCATAAATATCCACATTTACACCTTAAATCATAACTATTCTTACAATTGACTCTAATCCTTCAATATAATATCATTTAAGCTATCACAGTTAGATAGGCCGGCTGGAGGCTGGTTCCTCCGATAAAAAATCTACCTGTATTAAAATCTAGGCTTTCTCTACTTATCTCCCTTTTCCCCGGGTTATGAACTCACTTGTTAGCAGCAGATTAATCAGTATGAGAAGTTGAAAAAGGCTGCTTAAGCCAACAAAGGTGTGAGAGTGGTTACGGGAAATTCCTCCTCGTGTTCCCTCTCTTGTTTGAACAGCCTGATACATTTAGACCGATCTCCTTAACTAGTTGTCTTTGTCAAACTTTTGAAAGAATGATATTAACAGATTGTACTTTAGAATCAGACACCAACTTTCCCCTTACCTCTATGGGTTCATGAATGGTAAAAGTGTGCAGAACTGTATTTCCACCTTTCTCACCGCACACACCTCTACTAGTTTTACCACTTTCCATGATCTAAAATCTGAATTTGAAATCACAAAACAGAACTATTATGCTACATGATCTAGCCAAAATGAATATTGGTGGTAGCCTACTCTGTTGGACAATAGAATACCTGTCATATAGAATATCCTCTGTCCTCTACCAAGGCTTTAGAAGCGAATCTAAAGAAATGTCCCTAGGTACACTGCAGGAAGGAGCTCTCAGTCCCGTGCTATTTAATGTTCTGATTAATGCTCTCCTAAATGCTCTACCTGCCTCACCTAAACATATAGCTATAAGCTGTGCTGATGACATCATGATCCATAAAACAGGGCATAAAAAGATGAGTACCATTCTTAATGAAGTTCAAGCAATTTGTAATCGACTATGCCTCATAATATCTTCCTCTAAAACGAAGATATTAACATCCCCCACCCATCTATTTGCAGGGTGAAAACATTAGCTACGTTAAAACTTACAGATATCTTGGGTAGATGTAGCCTTTAACAAATCCACTATACCACAACTAAATAAGAAATACAAAGACAGGCTAAATGCTCTCAAAACTGTTGCTGGCTACAACCCTAACTATGGTGCTAATGTGAGAATCGTGAGAATGATGCACATAGCCTGTGTTAGGTCCTTAATTGATTATGCTGCTCCCATGTTGATATTAGCTAGAGAAATTCTCTACGACCCTTGGAGTTAATGCAAATGAAGCTCTCAGAATTATTCTTGGCTGTCCCAAATCCACAAAGGTTCTTAACATGAGGAAGGAGCTTGGTATTTCTATTAGGATTACTGAGACTGACACTGTACTCAGTGTTTAAAAAAATTAAGAAATGAACCAGACACTGTCACAATAAATCTTACTAAATGTCTAGAAGTAAATACACACAGATCTAAATGGATTGTGAAAACATGCAATTACATTAAGTTTTATAACCTGCATGAACTGTATCACTGTAGACAACAAGAGCATTTCACACCTCCATGGAAGATGTGTTCATTTAATATCACATAACCTGCACACCCCTCCCAAGAAGCTCATTGCTAGTAATCCCTTCCTTATATTACTTGTTAAAGCAACTGCTCAAGAAGAAAATTCTCGCCTAGCTGGATGTAATTAGTTAGCACAAGTTATATACACTGATGGATCTAAACAGGAGTTTTCTGGCAGGGCTGCATCTGCTTTTGTTGCCACCTCCCTAGTTAAGAACGATAATAAATTTGTTGAAATAGGCATAAGAATTAACAACTGGGCATCTACACTGCAAAATTAATTGTTTGCAATCTTAATGGCGCTAAAGCTAACTTATGACACTGAGCTTGACTCTATTATTATTACTGAAGGCTCTTAACTCATATAATGACTTCAACAACATGCTCATTGGAGAAGCCAGGTGTAGATATGTACAACTGCTATGGATCCCATCACACATTGGATTACTCCTTCATGATAAAGTTGATATGTTAGCCAAGAAGAGTACCCAGAAGGTGAATGTAGAATATAACTTTGGTATAACTGTGTCTAGCATTAGGAATAATATTAGGAGAGAATAAATAATGAAAATGATTGTAATAGGAATGCAGTTAGAAGCCTGAGTAGATCTATAACCCACTATGATAACATGAACGTAGATAAGTATGTTTATGAAGCAACTTCCATTGTGAACAGAATGACTGATGATGTAGTGGCCAGGCTTAGGCTTGGTTACAAGTACTTCTGGCAGTTTGGGAGACACAGAGATCATGAAACTAAATGCAAATTATGTGATCAGGCATATGGTCACTGTCTTGAACACTATGTGCTTAATTGTCCAGTTATTTAGGAATACAGAGATAGACAATATAATAACCTATGTGACATGTCAAGATATCTTATTAATGAAAATAAGATACCAGATATACTAAGTAAATTTTCTAAATTTGCTTGTAATCTGTTTTTCTTCTGCACGTTTTTCCTAATCGGTATTCCTTTTCCACAATTTATTACCCAGCGTTACTTGATAGCTGTTGTTCTAAGATTCATCATATCAAAGTCTAATTAAATATTTCAACACTCATTAGTATCCCTTCCTAAATGCCAACTTCCAACCCCAGTTTAAAGCTCTGACAACACTCAAGTGAGCTGAGAAAACCCACACATGACCTACATAGGTGAACCACATCCCTGGCATACATGTTATTTGTTATAGAAGTAGTCTCTCCACAAGATGGATATGGGGTGCACAATAAACTAGCCACTTCGGTGGCAAAATCTAAAAAAATTTAATCTTGAACCGAACTCCAACCAGTGTACAGTAGTGTAGAAAGTGGCTCAGTGGCTTATGGCTGAGCAGCACAAAATGGCAGCAGTTTCCCCACCCCCACATCCGGTCTTGCTTTCCAGCTTTGCCCCACCCCCACCTCACAACCCACACCCTATCAGATGCCCCAATCCTCCCACTACCCCTTCCGCTGCTCCTTATTCTCGAATCGCCCCAACTCCTAGAATACTTCTTTTTCGAATTTTTCGATTTTTTTTCTCGATTTAGGTAAAGGTTGCCAGTACAGGTACCCCATGAAATTTCTTTCAAGAACAAATACTTCCACCCCTACTCCAAGGTAGACATAATTTTTCTCGATATTGGTAAGTCATCAAAAATGATCTATGGTGTTTTGAGTTGCCAGATTTACCCTTTTCCGATTTTCGGTTTTTTTTTCAATTCCTCGGATCATGTTTTACAGGGTTGCCAACTATTAATTTATTTCTGAATTTTTTAGTTTTACTCACTTTTTGAGAATGCTGCCAAATTTTTTTTTCACATTTTTTTGGAATCTCCACCTCCTCGGATCAAGTTTTTCCTCGAATGTTTTGTAGTCTCCATTTCCTTGGATTAAGATTTACTCCAAGGTACATTTTCTCAATATCAGTAATACAATAAAAAAATTGGGTCCCTTCCTATGAGGGTCAGAGGTAAGCTCCCCCACTAATGAGTTATGGTAAATTTTCTCTCCAGGTTGAATCAAGAGAGATGTGACATCACTGTTACTTTCTCTTGTTAACTTAAGTGAACTAAAAGTGCAGGTTTGATCAAGCCAGGTGGTGTGTGACGTCATGAGTGTCCACCAAGAACATGCGTGCACCCCCTTTCCCTACACCGTGTCTCCTGCCCCTCACTTTTACCAATGCACAGTACCATAAACCTCACACACCCAACTCCCAGCACCTCACTCCCCCTCACTCATAACCCACAACATTACCAACTCTTAAATACAAGTCACAATACACACTAACACACTTATGTACCATGCTGTACAAGTTACCCCAACAACTATACACAATTTTTCGCTAATACAAGAAAAAAGATACAAGTCACACATTACCCACGTTTATTTTTCACTTGTCTGAGTAATACAACTCACAACATATAACACATTTATCTCGACTCCACATTACCCACAAGTCACAATTTTACATATCAAATTAAGATATAGATTTCACTAACACAAGAAAAAAATACAAGACACACACGCAATATCCACTAACATTTTTTTCACTCACAATAACTACTTACATTTTATTTTTCACTCATAACCCACAATTTACCCTGTTTTTACTAATTCTTCAAAAAGTCACTCCTCTCTGCAGCATCTTAAATTTCACTAAAATTCTAATAAAATTCTCTCCTACCCCAGTTCCTTGAATCTACAAAGAGAGATTATTATAATCAGAGGGGAGTGTTATACTCACAACTCATCACCCACAAAGGCACAATTTTTTCGATAATGGAGAAAAAAATTTTCTCAAATGTTTAATGACACTAATACACTCACAAGGTAGTGCTTACTGAGGCCGACCACACCACCTGTATCTCTAGACGGTGGTGCCAAGCAAGGTGTGAGGTCACTCTGTGACCTCACCTTGATCTGTGACTTCACTTTGGGTAGGTTAGATTAGAGTAGGTGAGGTCACAGATTGACCTCACCTTCTCTAATCTAATCATATACACACACACAAAAATACCACTTGTCTCAATCCCCAATTTTTCTCGTTTTCAATAATAAGCTATGCTCATCTTTTGTCACAACACTTACAACATATAACCTCTTTTTCGGTAAATACAACAAAAAGATACAAATTTCACTCATAACCCACAAAGACACCTCACCCCCATCTCCCCAACACCTCACCTCTTCATATCCACACACCCATCTCCCTACACCTCAATTCCCCTCATGACAAACCAATACCTAAGAACACTCATCTCAAAACCACTAACACACACATTTTATACACATTCCCTTAAAGCATTATAACCAAGATCACCAAAACTAAGATCACTCATCTCAAAACCATTAAGATCACTCATGTCAAAACCACTAAGATCACTCATGTGAAAACCACTAAGATCACTCATCTCAAAACCACTAAATCACTCATCTCAAAACCACTAAGATCACTCATCTCAGAGCCACTAAGATCACCAGAAACTAAGATCATCAACACCATCTAACCCCATTTTTATACACATTCCCTCTAAACACTTTAACCAAGAACACTTTTACTAAGATCATTTATGACAAGATCACTAAAACTATGTAGACTTTTACTAAGATTGCATAACATTTGACATCTCTAACTCACCCACCAAATTACATTCTCAAACACACTTATATATTTCATTAACTGAAATTACATCTCATCTCAATAAAAAAAAAAATCTAAGATCACATTTTTCATGTTCAACTCCATACCATATTACAAGTATCTAAGATGACTCTGGACAAGACCACCAAAACTAAGATCACTCATCTCAAATCCGCTAAGGTCACACACATTTTTTATACACATCTCTTTAGAACACAAAAAACATCACGTTGACCAACTCCATATCACACACACTACCATGTGTGTGATATGACACTAATACACTCACACACTACCGTGTGTGTGAGTGTATTAGTATCATAAACATTTGAGAAAAAAATTGTCCTATTATCGAGAAAAATGTGCCTTTGTGGGTTGTGAGTTGTGAGTTATGAATTGTGATTTGTGCGGTATGGAGAGGATTTTATTAGAATTTTAGTGAAATTAAGGATGATGCTTGGAGGAGTGACTTTTTGATGAATTAGTATAAACGGGGAAAATTGTGGGTTATGAGTGGAAAACAAAATGTAAGTAGTTATTGTGAGTGAAAAAATGTTAGTGGATATTGTGTGTGTGTTTTGTATCTTTTTCTTGTATTAGCGAAATCTTAATTTGTGATATGTAAAATTGTGACTTGTGGGTAATGTGGAGTCGAGATAAATGTGTTATATGTTGTGAGTTGTATTACTTAGACAAGTGAAAAATGAACGTGGGTAATGTGTGACTTGTATCTTTTTTCTGGTATTAGCGAAAAATTGTGTATAGTTGTTGGGGTAACTTGTACAGCATGGTGCATTAGTGTGTATTGTGACTTGTATTTAAGAGTTGGTAATGTTGTGGGTTATGAGTGAGGGGGAGTGAGGTGCTGGGAGATGGGTGTGTGAGGTGTATGGTACTGTGCATTGGTAAAAGTGAGGTGCAGGAGACACGGTGTAAGGGGGGGGGTGCACGCATGTGCTTGGTGGACACTCATGACGTCACACCCCACATAGCTTGATCAAACCTGCATTTTTAGTTCATTTAAGTTAACAAGAGAAAGTAATAGTGATGTCGCATCTCTCTTGATTCAGCCTATTGTAACTACAGTATAGGTGAAATTTACCATACCCCATAGGGGAGAGCTTACCTCTGACCCTCATAGAGGGGGACCCAGCTTTTTTTATTGTATAACTGATATCGAGAAAATGTAAATATTGATCCGAGGAAATGGAGACTACAAAACATTCAAGGAAAAATTTGATCCAGGGAAGTGGAGATCCCCAAAAAGTCGGAAAAAGGTATATCTGATAACTCAAAACACCATTGATCTTTTTTGACGGTTATTGAGAAAAATTATGTCTACCTTGGAGCTGGGATAGAAGTACTTATTCTTGAAGAAATTTCAAGAGGTACCCATATGCAAAACCTTTACTGAAATTGAGAAAAAAAATCGAAAAATTATGAAAAAAAATGTGCAAGGAGTGGGGGCGATCCGAAAATGAGGGGTCACAGCAGAAAGGGTAGTGGGGAGCTCGGTGCGTGGGACTGGTTGTGGGGCATGGGCTGTGTGGTGGGGTGGGGCAGTGTCAGATTGCAGGACAGGAAGTGGGGGTGGGGGGTTACAACCGCCATCTTACACCGCTCAGCCATAAGCCCCTGAGCCACTTTCTATACTACTGTACACAAACTCTTTTCAAAACTTCTACAAATGGAGCTCGACTCATCTGTATAATCGTTATTTCTACTCACAACAATTATTGCTATGAATACTAATTCTGGAAAAATAATCAGATACATAAAAAATGATCTTTATACATTATATTACAGATAAACAAAAATTCTAGTGAAAACATATTGGAACCACCAATAATAGAAAATCAACATGTGAAAGTGGTCACACTTCAAATACATTTCTTTAGTTGATTTACAGTTTTTGCAGTAATAATGATATTTGCAAATCCATTACAGATGACCTGTTTGTGTATCAAAAATACTCTGACCATGTTTACCCTTGCAGAGAGGAAAAGGGTGAGAAATGTTTTACAGTATCATTTACATAAACAGCAATAGTCACAATATTATCAATAACAATAATAAAAAATTCTGAAGCTCATGAGTAAAAATTTATACACCACATGTGACCAATTTAATCAAGGGGGGGGTATTTTATTACACGCCTCCCCAGTCATTGAAAACAAATTTCTTGATGAAAGCTTCAGAAATGACAACCTCGCTAACTGCTTTAATACTAATATATAGAACACAATACATACACCCTCCTTCATTTCTGGTGCATTTTTAGATATCTCAAGTTATCCTCATTGTTATATGGACTACAGCTGATAGTTATTTTAAACAATCCCACATAAGTAACCTCTTCCATTGACAGGTGTTCCATCTGCAACTCCTCCAATTCCCCCTATAGAGAACCCAGGTAACCAAGACCTGAGCTGGATGCCTTCAGGTTGCAGAGAAACAGCTTCTCATGACACCTTCCTAATACCCATCATTCAACATATATAAAAAAAAAAACTTCTCCCTTGTACCCGAAAGAGGCCCTAAAAATGGGAAATAACAATCCCTCAGTAGGGATGTCTGCTTCACAGCTGACATACTTTTGGCAACAGACACCGTTATGGTAACATCATAAATTAGGGTACACATTCCTGTATGGCAGTATTCGAGTAAAATAAAAAAAATGGAATACTTTCTAAGCTCAAAATCTTCCAAACACGTCCACTCTACGTCTTACTTAACAATTTTAATTGAACACTAAATTATCTTTGGAGCAAAAAAGTTTATCAGGAAAACAATTCCTCCCACAACACCACAATGCAATTACTACTCTCCTCTCTACATAGTCAGCTACAGGCTGGTTAAAGACTTACCTAATTCCATCCCAATCTCGAAGGGGGTCTTATAATTCTGGGTGGTAACCTTTCTTCCGGTTCTTCCTGGTTCAAACTTTCATCAAGTGCCACTACAATTTCTGCCTTTTCCTTATACAGTTTTACTTTTTCTGAAACCCTCTTTACTACCGTTCCATCAAGTGGGTTTATTAGTTCATAACCCTTTCCCTTACTCATCACGCTTTCCACATATGGGCCAATTCACTTGGAGTTCAGTTTTCAAGAAGTTCCAGGCTTAGGACATTCATTAGAAATCTAAACTAATACCCCTGGACCTATAATTTGATCTTGTCTTCCCCTACTGGCCTTGGTCAGATACTCTTTGGTTTTCAGCTTGAGGATGCCTTTAATAACCTATTTCCACTGATCATGGTGCATGGACAAACTCGGCTCGTCTTCTGGGATGTTCAAATCGCCAACTTCTCGGGACGGGTGGTACTCAAATTGAGCACAAAAAGGCGATGTACCTATAGAGGTATGGACAGCCTCATTTAAAGCCTTAACGATCTGATACAAGTGTTTTGGCCATAGGTTAGGATGGTCATTACACAATTTTGCTAACACTGATTTCAAGGTTCTATGAGTCCTCTCTAACACAGAATTTCCCTGAGGGTAGTAAGGTAAGCTGAACGCTTGCTTAATTAATATTTGCCCTCTTACAAAAGTCTTTAAATTCTGTACTGGTAAACTACCACTTTCGGCTTCCCAAACACGCAAGTATCCGTATGAAATTCTTTGAGGACAGCCTTCGTAGTTTTGTTCCTTAAGAGGGTACACTCTCAAAAACCTTGAGAAATAATCAATCTCTGTCAACCAATACCTATAACCATCCATACCCTAATGTAAATCTATTTGGCCTATTGCAACTCTTTTTCCCGTTTTCTTCACCAATGGCCAATTCCTGCCATTTTCTCACAAATGCACCTGTAGCCCTAAATTTCTGCCAAGTAGCACATGATATTACATATTTAACAGTATCAAGCCACATTGCTGGCCAATAAAAATTTTGTTGCGCTTTCCTGAATCATAGACCTTGGAACAACAACAGAATAGGTGAGATGTTTAAATTCTTCCCTTCTCATATATAAAACATCATCTTGTATCTCAAAACATGCTAGTGATCAATGTCCAGGAACTTTTTTAGGGATACATTTTCCCTCAAAATAAGAAAGGAGCTCCTTCCACTGGGGTTCTCTCCTCAGTTCTCGTATCAGTTCTTCCCTGGCAAGTGTAGACGCATCTATTCCTCTCACCCGGCAGGAATCATGAATTTTACTATCAGTGTAGTTGTGTCTACTCAAAGCATCTGGTACTCTGTGACTAATACCTTTCTTACATAGGATTTGAAAATTATAATCTCTCATCTCAGGTATGTATCTGCTCATTCTGGGACTATGGATCTTTTTCGTGAACACCTGGATCAAAGGCTGATGGTTCATTACAATTTTAAACGGTTTTCCCCAAGGAAAATAATGGAAGAACCTACATGCTTGTACAATTGCTAGTGCATCTTTATCTGTAAACGAATAGCGTTTCTCTGTATGGTTTAATTTCTTAGAGAAATATCCTACAGCCTGTAAATGAGTATCCCCTGACTCACGAAATAGCAATGACACGATTGCAAACAAACCATACCAGAACCCACGATCAGAGTCTCAAAACTCCAGACCGTCGCGTTAGCCACTGGGCCAGCTAGCCACAATAAGATTCATCCAACTAGGTATATTTCTACACCATAGGAAGGTTAGCATAGGCACCACTGTGACCACAAATGCAAGTTTTTACAGATGAATCTCAAGCTAGCGTGGTCGTGGCGAACTCTAGCTCAAATCCCCTAAAAGCCGTCAACATGACTCACGAAATCGTAATGACACGATTGCAAACAAACCATATCACGGACGGGGATAGAACCCGCGATCAGAGTGTCTCAAAACTCTAGACCGTGGCTAGCTGGCCCAGTGGCTAATGCGACGGTCTGGAGTTTTTAGACTTGTGGAATGCCATTAGGGACTAATCCCCATTCAGATTTGACCCCATTAATCGAAACTCTCTGCTTTCTATTGGTAAGCCATGCCTATCCATGCTAGAACTTTACCTCCTATACCATGAGCTGCCACTTTTCTTAAGAGTCTCTTGTGAGGTACTCTATCGAAGGCTTTACTAAAATCCAAATAAACAATATCATATTCTTTATCACTGTCAACTGCCTCAAATGTTCTATTGAAGAACGTCAGTAGATTTGTCAGGCAGGAACTACCTCTCGTGAACCCATGCTGAGATTCATTTATCAAGTTATGCTCTTCAAGGTGACGTCTAATAATGTCAGCTGTACTCGATTCTAGTAACTTGCCCACTATAGATGTCAGGCTTATTGGACGGTAATTTGAAGGCACGGATTTATCCCCTGATTTGAATACAGGAACTACATTAGCCAGCTTCCACAACTCTGGCACAACACCAGTAAGGATGGACGCATTAAACACACTCGTTAATGGCTGACTAAATTCCATCTTGCAATCTTTAATTACCCTGGAAAACAACTCGTCGGGCCCCGGGGACTTATTTTGCTTGATTTTGTCTATCTGTTTGATAACAATGTCCCTCGTGACAGTAATATCAGTCAATTTGAATTCGTCAGGAACTGAATAATTGTAAAATTTTTGGAATCTCATTTATGTCTTCCTGTATAAAAACTGACAAAAAAATAGTCATTAAATATGGAACACATTTCCAGATAGTTATCCGTCAGCTGTCCATTCCCAATTTTCAGAGGTCCTACTTTTTTCTTCACCTTCGTCCTATACACTTGAAAGAACCCCTTTGGGTTGGTCTTTGATTCATTAGCAACTCTAATTTCATAGTCACGTTTAGCCTTTCTAATCCCCTTTTTTACTTCTCTTTTAAGCTGAACATATTGATCAGTAAGGTTAACCTCTCCTCTTCTGATGTGTCTATAAATTCTCCTTCCCTCCCCTGATAGATGCTTTAGCCTCCTGTTAACCCATTTGGGATCGTTATTATTAGACCTAATTTCTCTCTGGGGAATGTATATACTCTGAGCACGGTGTACATTATTAAGAAAAAAAATCATAAATGGAGATCCCTTCGTAATCATGAGTATGATCATCGTCAATAGAATCATTAGCTAGATAACCCCAATCGAGATTTGACAGGTGTTCCCTAAGTCTATTATAATTGGCAGAAAGAAAATCAGGATTTTTACCGTATTATCATTGTTCTTGTATTTCCAGTTAATGCTAAAGGTGATGGATTTGTGATCACTTGCGCCAAGCTCTTCAGTGATCTCCAGATTATTTACGAGTGTTTCTTTATTTGACAAGACTAGGTCTAGCAAATTATTACCCCTGGTAGGCTCTGTTACACACTGCTTCAGAAAACAGTCCTGAACTGTTTCCATAAAGTCACTGGACTCCAGATTACCGGTCAAAGAATTCCAGTCAATTTGACTAAAGTTAAAATCCCCTACTATCACTATGTTATTGTGTCTAGAAGCCCTAACAATTTCGTCCCAAAGAAGTCTCCCTCTATCGTGATCCAAGCCTTGAGGTCGGTATATTACACCTAGAATTAGTTTTTCTTGATCTTCTACAAACTCTACCCAAAGAGATTCTGTTACTGTTCCATCTATTTTTATACCTGTTTTTATGCAACAGTTAATATTTTCTCGAACATATAATGTAACTCCTCCCCCCTTCAAATCACATCTATCCACATGGAAGAGATTAAACCCTTGAATATTACACTCAGCAATCATATCCCGACTCTTTAAATCACACCAGGTTTCAGTTAATGCAATGACATCAAAGTTCCCAGCACATGCTACCAAACGTAGTTCATTAATCTTATTTCTTGCACTTCGACTGTTAGCATAAAGTATCATCATATGTTTTTTCTTCTGCACATTTTTCCTATTCATCTTTGTTTTTACACATTTTCTGAAATTATCATTACCCAGAGTTACTCCATGACAGTTACTATTAAGATTCTTAATATCAGAGCAAAAGTCAATATATCCATACTCATTATTTATCATTTCTAAACCAGTACCTATAACTAATCCTAGTTTTAAAATCTTAACAACTCCCTCAACTGAGCTAGCAAGAAAACCCACACCTGCCCTGGATAAGTGAACCCCATCCCTGGCATACCTGTCATTTCGGCCATAGAAGTTGTCCGAGTTGTCATTGAATGGTACTGCATTATCCTTACAGTGTTTATCAAGCCAACAATTAATATCAATTGCTCTGGACAACCATTCATTTCCAACACCTCTTCTTGGTAAAATGTCACACATAACAGGGCGCCCTCCCCTTCTTCCTAATTATGTCTATTACTGTCCTGAACCTTCTAACTAAATCCTCACTTCCACACTTGCCTACATCATAGCCTCCAGCACTGAGGCAGATAATAGGATTGATCCCATTACCGTTCATGATGTTGCCAATCCGGCTAACAATATCCTCCATCCCAGCCCCAGGAAAGCAAACCCTTTGTCTCCTACTCCTGTCCTTCAAGCAGAAGGTAAGCTTGAAATCTTAGGTTATCTAATTTGTGAATGAGGACGTCGAGGAAAGGTAGCTTGTCATTGGACTCTTCTTCTAGTGTAAACTGAATTGCCGGTTCAACTGCGTAGAGCTTTGCCTGAACATTCCGTACATCAAAACGTTTGGGAGTTATTACGAGGACGTCGTCCACGTAACGTAACCAAGTGACGCTTGAAGGGATGATGTTGGCGAAGTGTTCAGACTCTAGGTGTTCAATGTACAAGTTGGCTAGGACGGCACTGATGGGGGACCCCATTCCCATGCCGTAGGTTTGTTTGTAGAGTCTGTTATTGAAAAAAAAAAAAACAGCTGAAATTAACATAGAGCTCAATCAAATCAACAAAATCTCCGGAAGGTAGTGGAAGATTAAGGTTCTGATTGACTTTACATCGTAGAACCTCGATGGCTTTTGTGCCAGGTACTTTAGTGAAGAGGGAAGTCACGTCCAAACTGCTTAGTTTCTTGTTATGAATGGAGATGTTTCGGATGCAGTTGAAAAGGTCGCCTGAATGCTTAAGAATGAGCGGGGCTGATGGTCCCCAGAAGGCAGGAAAGATGTTTGGCAAGAACTCCGGCTAGTTTGTGTGGTGCACTGCCTATACCTGACGTGATTGGTCTGAGAGGAATATTGTGTTTATGAGTCTTGGGTAAACCATACATGTGTGCTGGTTTAGGATTACAGGGTAACAAGTACAGAAGTTTCTTCCCTTCTCTAGTGCATTTCAGTATTTGTCTGCTTTGTATAGAAAATCTTTGAGTGTCTCCCACTGTTGAGTGCTGATGGGTTCGTATGTAGACTGATCATTCAAAAGGTCCATCATTTTGGTGTTGTAGTCACTGGTGTTGAGTATGACGACTCCACCTCCTTCGTCGGCGGTGGTGACGATAATGTTGGGGTCGTTTTCGAGGTCCTTAAGGGCAGTGATATATCGTCTAGGAAACCTACAAATAAAAATGATCTCACACACTTCTATTCCAGTCAAGATACTAAGACCATAAGAGGCATCATCATCTGATTTTTCCTAAGAGCATACCGAATTTGTAGTCCTGAGTTTCTTGACGAGGAATGTACATACATTCACCAAACCATCACTGATTTACATTTTCCTTCCATTTTCATGAAAGATTGCAAGAAAACAGCTCTTCAGATCATTAATTCTCTACGCACCAACACCACTCCTAACAAAATTATAATTCTTCCCAACAGACAGGTTGCACTGAAGGTTTCTAAAGTACTTTCACAAGCTAACACCAGAGTCGCCATCGCTTCCAGCACTTCGATAAAGGACAAAATCAAAGCACCACGAACCAGTCAACGCAGGAGTTTACACTATACCCTGTGGAGGCTGCAACAAGATATATGTAGGTGAAACAGCAAGAAACCTCGACACCTGCCTCAATGAACACATGCATGTAGGAACGACAACTTGAATAACGCCTGGGTACAACACCGAAATTCCACCAATCATCTCATGAAATTCAGGGACGCCCAATTAGTGATCAAAGAAACTAATTTCTGCAGACGCAAGTGCCTTGAATCATCACTAATCGCTGTTTCTAATACAATTAAACAAAACAAACGCAGCTTCACCATCTCTGAAGTTTTAGCAAGAATCCTCATGAAAACAGTAAACCCCGCCATTACATAGTCTCTCCTGTTAATACTACACAAGCACATTACAGAGAATGAACATTGAAACATGCCTTCTCTATCCAGCCTCCTATAGAAATATTTGTCTAACCTATTTTTATGTTACCCAAGTAATAGCTTATATATCCTTTTACTCGTGCGCACGTTAATTGTTTAGTGGTGACCTGTACTTAGCTCAGTGGTGACCTGTACATAGCTCAGTGGTGAAGATCTGTCCAGTGCGTTCTTGGTGAATCTGCACAAGATGTCCTCTCTTGAGCAACTCTACCAGCAGCTAAAAAAGGAGCTTAGGGTTGCTAAGCTTGAGATACGGCGATTGACGGAGGAGAACAAGAGTATTCGAAGTAATCCTGCTGTTGTGAGTCCTCAGGTCAAGAGAGGAACTTGGTCAGTGGCCGGCCAACATGGAATGAAGCTGAAAATCAAAAAGACTGTTGGAGTGGTGGAAACAACAAAGATCTAGAAGACTGCTGTGGAGACTTCCAATCCATTTTCGGTGCTACCAGACGAATGTGTGTTGTCTACTGGAAACGTCGCAATGAGTACCAAGGAATCACTGGCAGAGGAAGGTGAGTCGACATCCCTTGAAACTCCAATGAAGACCATCGAAAATGTCACTACAAACTCAACCAGTAAAGGTCAGAACATTGTTCTAGTTGGGGACAGTCAAGTGAATTTATGGATAGGTCATTTTGTCTTAGTGACAGGAAGAGGAGGCAGAGGGTATGTTTTCCTGGGACTGGGATGGGGGATATTGTTAGCCATCTGGAAGACATAATGAAAGGTAATGGAGCAATCCTATTATCTGCCTCAGTGCAGGAGGCAACGATGTTGGCAGATGTAGGAGTGAAGAACTGATTAGCAGGTATAGGACAGCAATAGAGATAATTAGGAAGAAGGGTGGGAACCCTGTGATATGTGGCATTTTGCCCAGGAGAGGAGTTGGAAGTGAATGATTGTCCAGGGCAATTCGTGTCAACTGCTGGCTGGACAAACAATAAGGAAAATGCAGTAACATTAATAGACAACTGGGACCTCTTCTATGGCAGAAATGACATGTATGCCAGGAATGGGGGTCACTTATTTAGGTTTGGGGTGGGAGCACTGGCCAACGTAGTGGAGGGAGCTGTTAGGTCTTTAAACTAGAAATAGATAGTGGTATGGGTTTTCATGGAAAATCAATGTACTCTGAGTGTAGCGATAGTGTGAGTTTTAAGGAAACCAGTTATAGGCAGAATGAGCAAGAGTTATTGGTGAATATAGGAAAGCCAATGGCATTAGGTGATAAGGAGAGTAACAGGCATAGTGGAGGAATAGAAATCAGGAAGAAAAAAGAAAAGGGAATGTTTCTGAAAATATATTATACTAATATTCGTAGTGCGAGAAATAAGATGGACGAATTGAGATTAGTTGCAAGTGCGGGTAACATTGATGTTTTTGCCATAAATGAGACGTGGTTTAATATGAAAAATAGGGACATGCCTGCTGAATGTCACATTCAGGGTTTTAAATTGTTTCAAGTAGACAGAAGTATTGGGAAGAGGGGTAGGGTGGCTCTCTATGTCCGTGATCGTTTAAATTGTTGCATAAAAACGGGTATAAAGTCTGAAACACATACTGAGTCTGTTTGGGCAGAATTTTCAGAGGGGCATGAAAAATTGATTTTAGGCGTGATATACCGTCCTCCAAACTTGGACAGAGACCAAGGAAGACTGCTCTGGGAGGATATTGTCAAGGCCACAAGGCACGATAATGTTATAATTCCAGGGGACTTTAACTTTAGTAATATTGATTGGAATTTTCTGACTGGGAATTTAGAATCAAACGACTTTTTAGAAGTAATTCAGGATTGTTTTTTGAAGCAGTTTGTGACAGAACCTACAAGGGGAAATAACCTGCTTGACTTTGTTCTGGCAAACAAGGAATCCCTTGTCAATAATTTAGAAATTTGAGAGGAACTTGGTGCTAGCGACCACAAATCAATTACATTTAGCATGAATGGAATTATGATAGTAGGGATAACTCAGTAACAGTCCCAGATTTTCGCTTAGCAGATTACGATGGGCTAAGAGAACACTTATCTGTTGACTGGGGTAACGAAGAGAGCTATCCATATGACAGTTTTCTGAACACTATACATCCTGCCCAAAGAACATTTATCCCGTATAAAGAAATTAGATCAAATAGAAATGATCCAAAATGGATGAATAGCAGGCTCAAATATCTATTAGGGCATAAGAAAGGATAGTAGATGAATGGTTCAGAGAACCGACACGTTGATAAATTAGACACATGTGCAACTCTTGGGTATATTGAGGAAACGTATGCTGTATTCTATTCAAGATTGATGGACTGACCACATCGATTCAAGGTTGAGGGACTGATTACCTCATTCTCCTCCTGTTCTTCACATTTTTCCTTTGTATGGACTGATGAAGCCACTGTGTGGGAAAACGTTTCCTCAGTAAAGATACCCAAGAGTTGCACATGAAAATAACCTTCGAAGCTATAAACTAGGTGAAGTAGAGCTTGATCATACAGAATGTGGAAAAAGACTTGGGAGACATGGTAAGCAGAAATCTAATGCCAAGACAGCAGTGGCTAAATGTGCACAACACGGATAACAGATTACTAGGATTTATCTCAAGAAGTATAGGTAACAGAAGTCCAAAAGTTATTTTAAGGCTCTATACATCACTAGTGAGGCCTCATTTAGATTATGCTGCTCAGTTTTGGTCTTCTTACTACAGGATGGATATAGACACATTGGAAAACATACAGAGAAGAATAACTAAAATGATTTACTGTGTAAGGAAACTCCCGTATGAAGATAGACTTGAAGCCTTAAATCTCCACTCTCTGGAGAGACGTAGAATGAGGGGAGATATCATTGAAGTGTATAAGTGGATGACGGGCATAAACAAAGGAGATATTAATAAAGTACTGAGGGTATCGAACCAGGTAAGAACCAGAAATAATGGATTTAAGTTGGATAAATTTAGATTTAGAATTAAATGGTGTTCAATCAAATGTAAATGAAAATCAAAGGGAATGGAGATAGCGCTGACCAAGTGATACAAGAAGAAATTGTAATAAGGCCTATTAGGAGAACAGCCACTCAAGCCAGAAATGGTTGGAACCGTCTCCTAGGGGAAGGAACAATTTAAGTCGTTTATCAACGAACTCTGCATGGCCACAGTGTGGAAAATTTTGATATATTTTTCCAAATTTATATTGTATAAATTTTATAATGTAAATGTGCATAATTAGTGTATTACTGTAGGTTTCACATTTAATTGAAAGTGAAAAAGTGAACCAACAGACAATATCTGTGCCTGCAAGAGGGGAGAGGAGAAGGTGCAGGAGTGGAATTGAATTGGGTTTACCTGGAGTTTACCTGGAGAGGGTTTTGGGGGTCGATACCCCAGCAGCCCGGTCTGAGACCAGGCCTCATGGTGGATCAGGGTCTGATCAACCAAGCTGTTACAAGTGGCCGCACGCAAGCTGATGTACGAACCACAACCCGGCTGGTCAGGTACTAACTGTAGGTGCCTGTCCAGTGCCTTCTTGAAGACAGCCAGTGGTCTATTGGTAATCCCCTTTATGTATGCTGGGAGAAAATTGAACAGTCTTGGGCCCAGGACACTTATTGTGTTGTTTCTCAGTGTACTTGTGGCACCCCTGCTTTTCATTGGGGAATGTTGCATCTCCTGCCGAGTCTTTTGCTTTCATAGGGAGTGATTTTTGTGTGCAGGTTTGGTATCTCTCTCGCCTGCGTTCGATGGAATACAGATCAAGGGACTTCAACCGTTCCCAGTAGTTTAGATACCTTATGTGTGTCGTGAAAGTTTTTTGTACATTCTCCAGGTCTACAATGTTGCCAGCCTTGAAGGGGGACGTTAGTGTACAGCAGTATTCTAGCCTAGAGAGCACAAGCAATTTGAAGAAAATCATCATGGGCTTGGCATCCCTAGTTTTAAAGGTTCTCATTATCCATCCTATCATTTTCCTAGCGGATGAGATAGATACATTGTTGTGGTCTTTGAAGGCAATATCCTCTGACATATTCACTCCCAGGTCCTTCACATTACTTTTCCGCTCTATTGTATGGTTAGAATTTGTCGTATACCCTGACACATTTTTCTGAGTAGTTGAAAATTTTCCTCGCTGAACTTCATATTGTTTTGAGTGGCCCATTCGAAGATCTGGTTGATGTCCGCTTGGAGTCTCGCAGTGTCTTCGATGGAGGTCACTGCCATGGTAATCCGGGTGTCATCCGCAAAGGAAGACACTGAGTTATGGCGTACATCCCTGTCTATGTCAGAAATGAGGATGAGAAATAGAATGGGAGCAAGTACTCTGCCTTATGGAACAGAGCTTTTTACTGTGGCTGCCTGGGACTTTACTCTGTTTACTATTACTCTTTGTGTTCTATTTGTCAGGAAAGTATAGATCCATCTTCCAACTTTTCCCGTTGACTTGACTTAAGAAATCGTAATGACACGTAATCACTCATTTTGTTCGCGATTGTGCCATGGTCACACTTGTCGAAGGCTTTTGCAAAGTCTGTGTATACTACATCTGTATTTTATCCTACAGCATCCAGGACCTTGTCATAGTGGTTCAGTAGCTGGGACAGGCAGGAGCAACCGGCTCTAAACCCGTGTTGCCCTGGGTTCTGTAATTGATGGGTATCTAGGTGGTTGGCTATCTTGCTTCTTAGAACCCTCTCAGAGATTTTTTATGATGTGGGATGTTAGTGCTATCGGTCTGTAGTTCTTTGCAATTGCTTTACTGCCACCTTTGTGGAGTGGGGCTATGTCTGTTGTTTTTAGTGTGTGTGGAATGACCCCTGTGTCCATGCTCCCTCTCCATAAAATGCTCAAGGCTCGCAATTCTTGATGAACACGGAGTTAATCGAGACTGGGCCTAGGGCAGAGTGCATGGGCATGTCATTAATTGCCTTTTCAAAGTCTTGTGGAGTTAGAATAATATCCGAGTTTTTTGGGCTGACCAGATTTTGGGTTTCGTTCATAAAGAATTCATTTGGATTGTCGACCCTTAGTCTGGGCAGCGGCTCGCTGAACACTAAGTCATATTAGGACTTCAGTATCTCACTCATTTCTTGGCTGTCATCTGTGTATGTCCCATCCCGCCTAAGCATGGGCCCAATACCGGATGTTCTTTTTCCCTTAGATTTGGCATAAGAGGGGAAGTATTTTTTTTTTCAGTTTCCTTTATGGCTTTTAGTTCTTCCTGTGATCCTTGTCTCCTGTAAGATTCCTTCAGCTTAAGTTCTATATTTGCAATTACATGACTAGTGCTTACCTTCGTATTTCAGATATATTGACCCCACTCAGTAGCTGTGACTCATCCCCTTCGTCTGTATAGGGTATGTCTCTCTCTTTCTAGTTTACATCTTCTCTTTTTTTTTTTTCTTAATAGAATGTGTCTTGAGAAGATCTCAAGAACCACAGAATTCATTTTCTAAAGCCAAATGTTTGGATCCGTGTTGTTTAGGATATCTTTCCAGCTTGTTTCATGTAGGACATGATTTACTTGATCCCATTGTATGTTTTTGTTATTGAAATTGAATTTCGCAAAGAGACCTTCAGGACTGCTCACATTTTGCTGGTCCGGAGCCCTGTGCATACATGTCTACCTCTATTATGTTGTGATCTGAGTGTGCTGTTTTTGATAGTTTTATTACATATCAGACCGTCATTGTTAGTGAAGACGAGGTCCAGTGTATTTTCTCGTCTTGTAGGCTGTACTATATTCTGGTTTAAAGTGAATTTGGTGCAGAGATTTAATAGTTTGTGTGTGTGAGAATTTTCATCTGAGCTGCCTCCCGGGGTGATCTCTGCTAAAACATTGTTTGCTATACTCCTCCATTTTAGGTGTCTCTAGTTGAAATCTAGTAGTAAGATGTTTGGGGCAGGAGTTGGGAGATTTTCCAAACAATAGTCAATTTTCTCAAGCTACTCTTGGAATTGCTGGGAAGTTGCATCTGGAGGCTTGTATGCTACCACATTGACAAGGTTTTGGTTTTCAATCTTTACCGCCAAAACTTCAACTACATCATTTGAGGGGTTTAGTAGTTCTGTGCAAATAAGCGACTCTGTGACATGTAGGCCAACCCCCCTTGTTGCCTGTTTAGTCTGTCGTGTAGAGACTGGTCGATAATAGGATTAGGACTTTGGCGTTTCTAGAGGCCTAATTTGGAATATTCGCCTCACTTCATAATAGGTACCATTGCAACTGTCCCTTGCATAAAATACGAGACAGGAAATTAACGAAACCACCATAATAGGGTGGTGAGAATGGAAAATAGTGAGGGACGCCTCCTTGGAGAGTGCGTAGGCGGTGATAATAAACTCGTCCACTTAAATCAAGTTTCATCGAAGACAAATTACAGTGAATCAACCTCAGATGAACAGATAATATTGCGGTAAACTGTGAAGAAAATAGTGAAAATAGTGAAACTGAAGTGATATTTGGTGAAATGAGGATTTCGCCATATTTAAATCCAAATGTGCGACTACATGGTAACGTGGTGTCAAATTTACGATGGTTCTGGAGGTGAATGGGCTCAACCTCCCAAATTACATCTTGCTGAAGGTATCTTCATTAACTTGGAAGAACATCCCTGTTTCGGATGATGAAACAGGGAAGATAAGGAATGCTGTCATCAT
This sequence comes from Cherax quadricarinatus, assembly GCF_026875155.1. Taxonomy (NCBI): domain Eukaryota; kingdom Metazoa; phylum Arthropoda; class Malacostraca; order Decapoda; family Parastacidae; genus Cherax; species Cherax quadricarinatus. The sequence continues at coordinate 18,525,262 of NC_069409.1, read as the reverse complement.
ACCCACAGCTAAGTAAACCTACTTATTATGTTAAGCTATCTGGCCAGTTTAGATTTTGCATAGTAAGATAGGTGGTGTGGGTGATCCTGCGACATTCAAGCAACCGCCAGACATCTTTGGTAAGTGGTGATATATTATATAAATATTTTTCTCATATGATGCATATGTATACGTGTAGCCCCCCATCTCTTTCCGTCAGTTTAATCTTAAATGATACAGTCCAGACAATTTTCAATATAAATATTAGTACAAGAATTGCTGGTCATGTTTCTTAAATTTAATGGTAAAATAATTTGGTCCAGGTTGGATGTGTTTAGAGAGTAGTGGGTGTCGAAGGGAAATACTCTCCTTGTGACCAGGTGTCTCAAGGTTTTACCACATACCTCAGACGTGTAACAAAATGTAAGTAATATATCAAAAACCAAAGTTACAAGCTAACAATACCACGGGAGATAGCAAACAAGGGGATGCTCCGAGAAATGGTGAAGATAAATTACCAGAAATAACTGATGAAGGCTCCATTGTTAGCACTAGTGCTGAAGATAGAAATGAGACAGGAAAATACACCAGTAGGGAATACAGTCACGAAAATCCAAGACAAACAGAAACCAGGCCTATGCAAATTCTATGCACTTGGTATCTGCAGGCATGGAATATCTGGAGAAACAGATGGGATGTGCAATTTTGACCACCCCAGAAAATGCCGTGCCCATATGACAACAGGAAAATGCAACCTTCCTTCCTGTAAGCTGTTCCACCTTGAAATCTGCCACTCTTCAGTTCAGGAAAGACAGTGCTATGACTTATACTGCCAGGCACACCACCTAAAGAGTACAAGAAGGCAAAGAAAATCCAGACCATGGGAAAACCTGGGTAGCGAAAGCCACTCCAGAGAGAGAGGTTTTTCAGCGTCAGGAAAAAAAAAATGGCAGGAAATGACAGAAATCGTACACCAACTACAATCATTTCTGGAGTGGAATCACGGTCGATGGCCTCCACTCCAGAACAACAGATATTAGTGCCAGGAAAAAAGACCTCCCCTCCCATACCACCAATACCACTTATCCGACGGCATTCATTTTTGCAAATATACAGGGTATGAAGCCAGTGACAAACAACAAAATATCTTACATCCGTGGATGTAAGGTATTTTGTTCTTCCCCAGTCCCCTTCCAGCCTCCTTCCTCTATTGTTCCACAGCAGGACTCTTCTATCTCTGCCGGCGCATCTCTCTAAGTTCATACTCCCCTCCCCTCTCAGACCTCTTTGGTTCCCTCCATAGTCTCCCTGATCTCTACTTGCTCTACCTCAACTGTGTCTGAAATCATGGTATCAGTATCTTCCTTGTTCGCTGAGAGACTTGACGCTGTCTCTGACTATACTGTGGAGACGAAACCCTTGATTAACACCGGTGCAACTTTTATTGCCCCTTCTTATTTTTCACAACCCTAGCAACAATCTTTTCCTTCACAACATTCCGATTCCTCTTTGCTTACATGCTTTCCGTTGGCTCCACACATTCATTTCATTGACCCCACTAGTCCATAGATTTTATTGCTTCTCATTGTTGGCATACCAGTCTTTGTGAATAATGACTTATTTACAATGGAATATTCGTGGCCTCTGGAGTAATCCGGGAGAGCTCCATGTGTTGCTCTCACAGTTTTCCCCAGTATGTGTTGGGTTATAGGAGCCCAAACTTCATTCAGCTGCTATCCATCCCAGTTCGGTCTATGTATTGTTGCATTTTCTGATCCCTTTCCTGATGAATCTTTTAATAACAGTGCGCTTCTTGTGTGCTACATAATACTGCAGCCCATATCTATTTGTACAGGTGTTGTGCAGTTTGTTCTCTATATCTCTCCCCTTCCCCTGCATTCTGTATTTCAGATATTGCATTCTTTATCTCTTCTTTGCTGTCACCCGTCTTGTTGTCTGGAGATTTCAACACTCACCATCATCTTTGGGAAGGGTTCCACTGACTCTCATGCTGATCAGTTGGAGACTCTTCTCACTTCTCATCCTCTTCATGTTTTAAATATGGGTGCTCCCACCCATATTTATTCTTGCACTCAGTCTCTTTCTTGAACTGATCTTTCTATCTGTTTCTCATCCACTGCAATGAATTATGCTTGGTCTGTTCTTCCGGATATGCACGACAGTGATCACTTTCCTATTATTCTTACTTCTTCTACATATTCCTGACCACCTTGTAGCCCCTGTTGGCAATTTGGACGAGCAAACTGGGACTTACATTCTCATCTTACAGCTTTTTGTGAGGACCCTTCTTCGTCCTGTATTAATGAGCTACTGCACCAGTTTTCGACTTTAGTTTTGACTGCAGTGTCAGGTTCTATTCCTCAAAACTCAGGTAGGCATTCAAAGACATGCATGCCTTGGTGGTCTCCTGCGTTTGCCCATACAATGCATTTGAAAAGTGCTGTGTGGGGCTGTTATCGATATAATCGGACCTTCGACAATCTTTTGGATTTTAAGCAGGCAAGGGCAGTCGCTCGCTGCGTCATAAGTGACGTTAAATGCACTTGTTGACAAGATTACGTTTCTACTGTTACCTCAACTTAGCCTATGCGTACTGCTCGGAAGAAGGTATGGAAGTTGAGTAGCAAGAACGCTCAAGACAACTCCCTGGTGTTTGTGTTGTGGAACTTCTTTAAGTTGCCATGGAAATTGAGAACTATCATGTCCATGTCTCCCAAGGGCTGCACTTCTGCCCTTCGTTTCTCGCTTCTAAGTCTACCAGGGAGCAATTCCCCTTGGATTTCTCTTCTGATGGAGTGGAGCCGAATAACGTACCTTTCACTTTCTGGTCATCTTCAGTTGGGCCTGATGATATTCATATCCGTATGCTACACCATTTGCATTCTACAGCCCTTACAGTCTTTTTGCATATTTTCAATCTTGTTTGAACGCGAGGGGTTCTTCCTCAACAATGGTAATCTGCCACCGTACTACTGTTTTTGTGAAGGTTTTTACTCAGCCCTCAAAGAACTCTCCAAAGATTGGCCCCTTCTCAGGAAAATAACTAATAGAAAAATAATAATAAAATACAATAATCAAGTTTTATTACAATAAAGGTAATAAGATAAAACAATTAAAAATGACCATTAAACCTATTTGAAGAAAAATGAAAAGCTAAATACATAATACATGAGCTCAAAGCTAATTTGTGCAGGTGGTAGTTGTAGAAAGACGTGTAGGTGTTGTTTTCACAGCTTTGTTGAAATTTCCGTTTTCGTCAAGGATGAAACGGGGGGGATGGGGTTACAGCTGGTGCGTGACAACCCAACGATAATTTAGCCACACTATGTCGAGCCTTGGACGATCAGTCAACATGACAGGAACGCAGGTCATTCCCCGCTGAAGAAATGAGGGGTAGCTGCCTGGGTTTAGCTACAATAAGGTAAGTAGATTTTGGGTGACGTCTCTTAACCAAATTGAGTTTCTAGTCCTTCAGGAATCTCTGCAGTAGCCAGATGACTCTAGCTGGCAGTTCATGCCAGAAAGAGAGACAAAAGTTAGCTACCGCTTGATAAATCACTCTCCATTATAAGAAGTGTATGATATTTAAAAGAAATGGTGAGGATTTACACAAAGTGCTCTTACTATAAAATGCAAGTCAGGGCAGGAAGAACTTAGTCTCAAAATTAAAGAAAAGTGAAGCTTTTAAATAAAATATAAATTAAGACAGGAGCAGAGGTGAATATTTACAGATGTGTTGGGAGCTGCTAGTCAAATGATTATTCATTGGTCGGAGCCCCACAAGTCACCTCTCGCCGGGTGGAGAAAGGAGGCGGGGGGAGGAATAGAGAGAGCTAGACACTCACCTTACGTTAAGAAGCAGATTACCATACATTCGCTCTCTACTTCTTTCAATTGAACTTTCCCCCACAGTTTTACAAACCAGGCATTTCAGGGCTTGATACCTGTCACTATCGTTCCATTGCTCTAACCAGTGTAGCCAGCAAGGTTATGGAACGATTGGTGAATAGACGCCTGATGTGGTATTTGGAGACTCACAATAGTTATCACAAGTTATGTACATTGATGGTTCTAAACAGGAGTCCTCTGGCAGGGCTGCATCTGCTCTTGTTGCCACCTCCATAGTTAAGAACGATAACAAATTTGTTGAACTTGGCATAAGAATTAATAACTGGGCGTCTACTCTGCAAACTGAATTGTTTGCAATCCTAATTGCCTTAAAGCTAACTTATGACACTGAGCTTACTGATTCTGTGTCATCATTGGAGGCTCTTGTTTCATAATAACTCCAACAACATGCGCATTGTAGATGAAGTTCAGAGAACCGACAAGTTGATAAATTAGACACATGTGCAATACTTGGGTATCTTCAATTAGGAAACGTTTTGCCACACAGTGGCTTCATCAGTCCATACAAAGGAGAATCGTGAAGAACTGGAGGAGTTTGAGGTAATCAGTTCCTCCGCCTTGAGTCCATGTAATCAGTCCATCAATCTTGAAAAGATACCCAAGTGTTGCACATTTGTCTAATTTATCAACATGCTCATTTGAGAAGCCAGGTATAGATACTCAAAAATCCGGGAAAAAGGAATTAATGTACAATTGTTATGTGTACTTGGCTCTGTGAAGACCTGTTTGCGCGCTCTCTAGAATTGAAGCAAGATGCCCTCCATCGAGCAACTTTACCAACAGCTTAAGGAAGAATTGAGGTTGGCGAATATGGAAATTCGGCGACTGACCGAGGAAAACAAAAAGATTCGGAGTAGTCCTCCTGTTTTGAGTCCTCAGGTCAAGAAGGGAAACTGGTCAGTGGCTGGACAGCAGGGAAAGAAGTTGACGATCAAGAAGACGAATGGAATGGTAGAAACGATAAAGAAGAAAGAGACTGCCGTGGAAACTGTTGTGGAAACATCCAATACATTCTCAGTGCTACCCGACGAATGCGAGTCGACTACTGGGAACGTCACGACGAAAGACATTAAGGAAGGTACGAATATTGTTGTTGTTGGGGATAGCCAAGTTAGGTATATGGATAGGGCGTTCTGCTTGAAGGACAGGAGTAGGAGACAGAGAGTTTGCTTTCCTGGTGCTGGGATGGAGGATATTGTTAGCCGTCTGGATGACATCATGAGAGGTAATGGGAGCAATCCTATTATCTGTCTCAGTGCTGGAGGCAACGATGTTGGCAGACGTAGGAGTGAGGACCTGATTAGCAGGTATAGGTCAGCAATAGAAATAATTAGAAGTAAGGGTGGGAACCCTCTCATATGTGGTATTTTGCCAAGGAGGGGAGTTGGAAATGAATGGTTGTATAGGGCAATTGGTGTCAATTGCTGGCTGGACAAATACTGTAAGGAAAATGCGGTAACATTCATTGACAACTGGGACCTCTTCTATGGCAGAAATGACATGTATGCTAGGGATGGGGTTCACTTATCTAGGTGTGGGGTGGGAGCACTGGCAACTGCAGTGGAGGGAGCAGTTAGGACTTTAAACTAGGAACACTTAGTGGTATGGGTTTGGCAGGAAAACAGTGAAGTCCCAGTGTAGTAATATTACGAGTTCTAGGGGAACTAGTAATAATAAGAACGAGATAGATATTGAAAAGCCAGGGACCTTGGGTGATAAGGACAGTAATAGGTTTAGTAGAAAAATAGAAATGAGCAGGAAGGGTAAAGAGAAAGTAGAGTTTTTCAATGTATATTATGCTAATTGCCGTAGTGCTAGGAATAAGATGGACGAGTTGAGATTAGTTGCTAGTGTAGGTAACATTGATGTATTTGCCTTAACTGAGACGTGTTTAATTCAAAAAGTCGGGACATGCCTGCGGAATGTCATATTCAGGGTTTTAAATTGTTCCAAGAAGATAGAAGTATTGGGAGGGGGGTGGTGGTGGCATTGTATGTCCGAGATCGCTTGAACTGTTGCATAAAAACGGGTATTAAGTCTGAAGTAACACATACAGAGTCTGTTTGGATAGAATTTTCAGAGGGGCATGAAAAACTGATTTTAGGAGTGATATACCGTCCCCCAAACTTAGATAGGGACCAAGGGAAACTACTACGGAGGAAATTGTTAAGGCCACAAGGCACGATAATGTATAATTCTAGGAGACTTTAACTTTAGTCATGTTGATTGGAATTTCTTGACTGGGAATTTAGAATCATACGACTTCTTAGAAGTATTTCAGGATTGTTTTTTGAAGCAATTTGTGACAGAACCTACAAGGGGAAATAACCTGCTTGACTTAGTTATGGCAAACAATGAATCCCTTGTTAATAATTCAGAAATTTCAGAGGAACTGGGTGCTAGCGACCACAAATCAATTACATTTAGCATTGAATGGAAGTACGACGGTAGCGATAACTCAGTAACAGTCCCAGATTTTCGCTTAGCAGATTACGATGGGCTTAGAGAACACTTATCATCTGTTGACTGGGGTAACGAAGAGAGCTATCAATATGACAGTTTTCTGAACACTATACATGCTACTCAAAGAGCGTTTATCCCATATAAAGAAATTAGATCAAATAGAAATGACCCAAAATGGATGAATAATAGGCTCAAATATCTACTAGGGCATAAGAAAGGAATTTATAGGCGTATCAGAAGAGGTGAGGGTCATCTTATGAATCAGTATATTGACATTAAGAGGGACATTAAAAAGGGGATAAGAAAAGCTAAAAGGGACTCTGAAACTAAAGTTGCTAATGATTCTAAAACTAACCCAAAAAGTTTTTTCCAGGTCTATAGAACAAAAGTTAAGAGATAAGATAGGTCCCCTTAAAAATAACTATGGGCACCTTACTGACAAAGAGAATGAAATGTGCTTGATTTTAAATAATTATTTTCTCTCAGTTTTTACACAGGAAGACACTAACAATATTCCAGTAATTAATTTTTACAGTGGGCTAGAAGAAGATAAATTATGTAACATCACAGTCACTAGTGAGATGGTTGTGAAGCAGATAGACAGACTGAAGCAAAATAAGTCGCCGGGTCCTGATGAGGTTTTTTCAAGGGTTCTTAAGGAATGCAAAATGGAACTCTGTGAACCATTAACTAATATTTTTAATTTATCTCTTCAAACAGGTGTAGTGTCTGATATGTGGAAGATGGCTAATGTAACTCCTATTTTTAAAACAGGGGACAAGTCGTTACCGTCAAATTACCGCCCAATAAGCCTGACCTCAATTGTAGGCAAATTACTAGAGCCAATTATAGCTGAGATTATAAGAAGCCATCTCGATAAGCTTAGCTTGATTAATGATACTCAGCATGGATTCACAAGAGGCCGGTCTTGTCTAACTAATTTATTAACTTTCTTCAGTAAAGCTTTTGAGGCTGTTGACCACAATAAATAATTTGATATTATTTACCTAGATTTTAGTAAGGCTTTTGATAGAGTTCCGCACCATAGACTGTTAAAGAAAGTGGCAGCTCATGGCATTGGTGGAAAAGTGCTCTCGTGGATCGAGTCATGGCTCACTGACAGGAAGCAGAGAGTGTCCATAAATGGGGTTAAATCCGTGTGGGGATCTGTAACAAGTGGCGTTCCACAGGGATCAGTCTTGGGCCCGTTGCTGTTTATAATATATATCAATGATCTTGATGAGGGAATTACTAGTGATATGAGCAAATTCGCCGATGACACAAAGATAGGTAGGATAATTGATTCAAACGTAGATGTTATGGAACTTCCGGAGGATTTAAACAAACTCTATTCTTGGTCAGAAAAGTGGCAGATGCAGTTCAATGTAGATAAATGCAAGGTTCTGAAGCTTGGGAGTGCCCATAACCCTAGTACTTACAAGTTAAATGATGTAGAACTTAGCCATACAGATTGCGAAAAGGACTTGGGGGTTATGGTGAGCAGCAACCTTAAACCAAGACAGCAATGCCTAAGGTACGTAATAAGGCAAATAGATTACTGGGATTTATATCAAGAAGTGTAAGCAACAGAAGTCCAGAGGTCATACTGCAGCTTTATACATCATTAGTAAGGCCTCACCTAGATTATGCAGCTCAGTTCTGGTCTCCGTATTACAAAATGGACATAAATTCGTTAGAAAACATTCAGCGTAGGATGACTAAATTAATACATAGCATTAGAAATCTTCCTTATGAAGAAAGATTGAAGACTCTTAAGTTACATTCACTTGTTAGACGAAGAATGAGGGGAGACCTGATCGAAGTGTATAAGTGGAAGATAGGTATTAATAAAGGGGATATTAATAAGGTCTTGAGGATGTCTCTCCAAGAGAACCCGCAGTAATGGATTTAAATTAGATAAGTTTAGATTTAGAAAGGACATAGGAAAGTATTGGTTTGGAAATAGGGTAGTTGATGAGTGGAACAGTCTACCTAGTTGGGTTATTGAGGCTGGGACTTTGGGTAGTTTCAAATCTAGGTTGGATAAGTACATGAGTGGGAGGGGTTGGATTTGAGTGGGACTTTCACATCAGAGCTTATTTCTTGGGTGGCATTGAAAATTGGGTTGGGCAAATGTTTTGTTAGTGGGATGAATTGTAAAGGACCTGCCTAGTATGGGCCAGCAGGCCTCCTGCAGTGTTCCTCCTTTCTTATGTTCTTATGTTCTTATTGGATTGCTCCTCAGAGGCGTCGTTAGGGTTGGTGTCACTCGGGGCGGAATCTTGGGTGTCACCCCCATGAAATCCAAAGGCGGGGAGATAGCGGGTAGTAAACTCCAGTCACGTCAGTACTGCATGCCCAGTAGCTAATGTTTAGCAATAAGAACGTTTAAGGGTCATAAACTGAACAGGAGATTACTTCTGAACTTTATTAATGATAAAATAAATAATCGTAGTAATATTGAGGAAACATAAACTCAAATACCACTTTGAGTACAGGCAACAGATCCTACATTAATTCGTCTTCAACAATGCCCCCCCCCCCCAAAAAAAAAAAAAAAAAAACTGAAAAATAAAGAAAAAATATGCAATATCAGAGAAACACTAGTTCCGATTTGACCTTGAGTCCTTGTAACATCTCAGTAAATCTGATCATGCATTTCTTTGCCTTCACTCCTGCGAAAACATCTATCACATCATCAAAATCAATGATTTTCCCTATATAGACTATATAGAAACGAAGGATTCTTCTCTTTTGTTGCTGTAGCGCTGTTTTGGGCATTAGTGTCACCTTCTTTAGAGGCTCTATGGTGTCACCCCCTAAATTGTGTCACTCGGGGAGGACCGCCCCCCCCCAACTAACGACGTCACTGTTACTCCTTCATGATAATGTTGATATTTTAGCCAAGAAAAGTACCCTAGAGAAAAATGTAGAATATAACTTTGGTATATCTGTGTCTAGCATTAGGAATAATAATAGGAGAGAATTAAAAAATGAAAATGAATATTATAGGAATGCAGTTAAAAGTCTATCTGTAACCCACTATGATAACATGATCGAAATAAGTATGTTTATGGAGTAACTCGGAATGTGAACAGACTGACTGATGTTGTAGTGGCCGGGCATAGGCTTGGTTACAAGTACTTCTGGCAGTTTGGGAGACACACAGATGATGATGAAACTAAATGTACATTATGTGGTCAGGTAAATGGTCACTATCTTCAACACTATTTGCTTAATTGCCCAATAAATGAGGAATATAGAGATAGTATAATAACCTAATTGACATGTCAAGATATATTAATGAAAATAAGATACCATGTATACTAACCAAATTCCCTAAATTTGTTTGCAACTGATAAGTGAACTGTAGATATGCAGATATAAATCTAAATATACACCTGTTAACCCTTTTGGGGCCTAGTTCCTAGCCACTTTGGTGGCAAAATCTTAATCTTATTCCAGTTAACTCAGTAATGTACAGCAATGTGATTTATTCATATTAGTGTTTAAAGTTTCGTTTGAATCTCAGGAGAGATTGTGTCTTAGAGCGTTTTGTTCTGTCCTCTTCAATAAACTCAGTGGAACATAACTAGTTCACAAAGATCTCATCACTCTTACTGCCTATATTATTATTATTATTATCACACTGGCCGATTCCCACCAAGGCAGGGTGGCCCGAAAAAGAAAAACTTTCACCATCATTCACTCCATCACTGTCTTGCCAGAAGGGTGCTTTACACTACAGTTTTTAAACTGCAACATTAACACCCCTCCTTCAGAGTGCAGGCACTGTACTTCCCATCTCCAGGACTCAAGTCCGGCCTGCCGGTTTCCCTGAATCCCTTCATAAATGTTACTTTGCTCACACTCCAACAGCACGTCAAGTATTAAAAACCATTTGTCTCCATTCACTCCTATCAAACACGCTCACGCATGCCTGCTGGAAGTCCAAGCCCCTCGCACACAAAACCTCCTTTACCCCCTCCCTCCAACCCTTCCTAGGCCGACCCCTACCCCGCCTTCCTTCCACTACAGACTGATACACTCTTGAAGTCATTTTGTTTCGCTCCATTCTCTCTACATGTCCGAACCACCTCAACAACCCTTCCTCAGCCCTCTGGACAACAGTTTTGGTAATCCCGCACCTCCTCCTAACTTCCAAACTACGAATTCTCTGCATTATATTCACACCACACATTGCCCTCAGACATGACATCTCCACTGCCTCCAGCCTTCTCCTCGCTGCAACATTCATCCCATGCTTCACACCCATATAAGAGCGTTGGTAAAACTATACTCTCATACATTCCCTCTTTGCCTCCAAGGACAAAGTTCTTTGTCTCCACAGACTCCTAAGTGCACCACTCACTCTTTTTCCCTCATCAATTCTATGATTCACCTCATCTTTCATAGACCCATCCGCTGACACGTCCACTCCCAAATATCTGAATACATTCACCTCCTCCTATACTCTCTCCTCCAATTGATATTCAATCTTTCATCACCTAATCTTTTTTGTTATCCTCATAACCTTACTCTTTCCTGTATTCACCTTTAATTTTCTTCTTTTGCAACACCCTACCAAATTCATCCACCAATCTCTGCAGCTTCTCTTCAGAATCTCCCAAGAGCACAGTGTCATCAGCAAAGAGCAGCTGTGACAACTCCCACTTTGTGTGTGATTCTTTATCTTTTAACTCCACGCCTCTTGCCAAGACCCTCGCATTTACTTCTCTTACAACCCCATCTATAAATATATTAAACAACCACGGTGACATCACACATCCTTGTCTAAGGCCTACTTTTACTGGGAAAAAATTTCCCTCTTTCCTACATACTCTAACTTGAGCCTCACTATCCTCGTAAAAACTCTTCACTGCTTTCAGTAACCTACCTCCTACACCATACACTTGCAACATCTGCCACATTGCCCCCCTATCCACCCTGTCATACGCCTTTTCCAAATCCATAAATGCCACAAAGACCTCTTTAGCCTTATCTAAATACTGTTCACTTATATGTTTCACTGTAAACACCTGGTCCACACACCCCTACCTTTTCCTAAAGCCTCCTTGTTCATCTGCTATCCTATTCTCCGTCTTACTCTTAATTCTTTCAATTATAACTCTACATACACTTTACCAGGTACACTCAACAGACTTATCCCCCTATAATTTTTGCACTCTCTTTTATCCCCTTTGCCTTTATACAAAGGAACTATGCATGCTCTCTGCCAATCCCTAGGTACCTTTCCCTCTTCCATACATTTATTAAATAATTGCACCAACCACTCCAAAACTATATCCCCACCTGCTTTTAACATTTCTATCTTTATCCCATCAATCCGGCTGCCTTACCCCCTTTCATTTTACCTACTGCCTCACGAACTTCCCCCACACTCACAACTGGCTCTTCCTCACTCCTACAAGATGTTATTCCTCCTTGCCCTATACACGAAATCACAGCTTCCCTATCTTCTTCAACATTTAACAATTCCTCAAAATATTCCCTCCATCTTCCCAATACCTCTAACTCTCCATTTAATAACTCTCCTCTCCTATTTTTAACTGACAAATCCATTTGTTCTCTAGGCTTCCTTAACTTGTTAATCTCACTCCAAAACTTTTTCTTATTTCCAACAAAATTTGTTGATAACATCTCACCCACTCTCTCATTTGCTCTCTTTTTACATTGCTTCACCACTCTCTTAACCTCTCTCTTTTCTCCATATACTCTTCCCTCCTTGCATCACTTCTACTTGTAAAAACTTCTCATATGCTAACTTTTTCTCCCTTACTACTCTCTTTACATTATCATTCCACCAATCGCTCCTCTTCCCTCCTGCACCCACTTTCCTGTAACCACAAACTTCTGCTGAACACTCTAACACTACATTTTTAAACCTACCCCATTCCTCTTCGACCCCATTGTCTATGCTCTCATTAGCCCATCTATCCTCCAATAGCTGTTTATATCTTACCCTAACTGCCTCCTCTTTTAGTTTATAAACCTTCACCTCTCTCTTCCCTGATGCTTCTATTCTCCTTGTATCCCATCTACCTTTTACTCTCAGTGTAGCTACAACTAGAAAGTGATCTGATATATCTGTGGCCCCTCTATAAACATGTACATCCTGAAGTCTACTCAACAGTCTTTTATCTACCAATACATAATCCAACAAACTACTGTCATTTCGCCCTACATCATATCGTGTATACTTATTTATCCTCTTTTTCTTAAAAATATGTATTACCTATAACTAAACCCCTTTCTATACAAGTTCAATCAAAGGGCTCCCATTATCATTTACACCTGGCACCCCAAACTTACCTACCACACCCTCTCTAAAAGTTTCTCCTACTTTAGCATTCAGGTCCCCTACCACAATTACTCTCTCACTTGGTTTTAAAGGCTCCTATACATTCACTTAAGATCTCCCAAAATCTCTCTCTCTCCTCTGCATTCCTCTCTTCTCCAGGTGCATACACGCTTATTATGACCCACTTCTCGCATCCAACCTTTACTTTAATCCACATAATTCTCGAATTTACACATTCATATTCCCTTTTCTCCTTCCATAACTGATCATTTAACATTACTGCTACCCCTTCCTTTGCTCTAACTCTCTCAGATACTCCAGATTTAATCCCATTTATTTCCCCCCACTGAAACTCTCCTACCCCCTTCAGCTTTGTTTCGCTTAGAGCCAGGACATCCAACTGCCTATATATCTTGTACATATACTTGGAGGAATGAAGATATTATTATTATTATTAATATTATTACTACTGAGGGTAAACAATTTAACGACATCAGGACAAAAACATCGTGGCCCGGTGGCCTGGTGGCTAAAGCTTCCGCTTCACACACGGAGGGCCCGGGTTCGATTCCCGGCGGGTGGAAACATTCGACACGTTTCCTTACACCTGTTGTCCTGTTCACCTAGCAGCAAATAGGTACCTGGGTGTTAGTCGACTGGTGTGGGTCGCATCCTGGGGGACAAGATTAAGGACCCCAATGGAAATAAGTTAGACAGTCCTCGATGACGCACTGACTTTCTTGGGTTATCCTGGGTGGCTAACCCTCCGGGGTTAAAAATCCGAACGAAATCTTATCTTATCTTACATGCCAGGCTCCACTTCCTTACTGACCTCCGAGCTCCCCTACTACTACTATAATAATAATCTTTATTTCTACAAGTAAATGATACATCTTATACAGACTTAGCTGACATCATACTATATAAAAAGCCCATGTTTATACAGAGCGTTTCGGGCAACTTTGGTTAATTTTTGCCCTCAGAATGCGACCCACACAAGTTGGCGAACACCCAGGTACTATTAGGCGAACAGGGATAGCAAGTGTCTTAACGACATACGACCATTTTTTTCACCCATACCGGGTATCGAACCACGGGCCTCAATGTGTGAGCCAAATGCGCTACCAATGAGCTACAGTGCTTCTCCACCAATCTCAAAGCAAAAATACAAATTACTGTTAACAGACTGTGTTAAGTGGTCTATTTATTAAATTATCTGTCATTTGAAATAAGGATGATAAAATTAAAATTAACTCAATTCATTTCAATTCAAGTTTATTCTCTGTAAGGGTTACAATGTGGGGTTTACAGGTTTTGGGTATTGTGTGGTTTACATGTTATGAAATACTAATTACAGAGGGGGCCACTAGGACACCTAGCATGGCTAGGCATTTCGAGCAGACTTAGATTAATTCTTAACAATAAATCCTTACAGATTATGGTATTAAGGCTAAGTGGCTACATCATAATTTGTGAGTCAGATTAGATCTGTGGAAGAGGAAAGCAAGTTCAATTCCCTGGAGCAAGAGCTTCCTTGGCGGCTTCAAGGAACTTTCCTTAAGGGAACTGCTCTGTGTACACAAACTCTGGTTAACATAATTTAGTTACTCATGACAATTTAAAAGTTTCGTAAGTTAACAATTATAGAAAATGGTACTTTTATATCACTAACTATAGTATTAATCTATATTATGTCATGGTAAGAAAGTAAATATATTTAGGTACAGGTACATATAAGTACAATTATCATACATAGTAACATATGTGTGGGAAATTATGGGGACGAGGTTCACAGGTACATTCCTGAAATAATGCATCCACATAATTGGAGGGGGCACAACCAAGCAACAATTTATTGTACTTACTACTACTAATAATAATATTTTGATTTCCTACAAGTACATGTGCCAGGTATACAGGCCTAGTTGACATCAATGACATACTAATATATAGAAAGCCGCTTGTTATGCTGAGCATTAGGATAAATTAGGTCAGTTCTGTCCCACGATGCGACCCACACCAGTCGACTAACACCCAGGTATTCATTTTAAACTGATGGTTGAACAGGTACAGGGAAGCAGGTGTCTTATGAAAACACGTACCAAATGTTTTCCAGGCGTACAGGAGAAGATTCGAACCCCTGACCTCAGTGTGTGAACTGAGTATGTTAGCGATCGAGCTACGGGATGAGCTACGACCTAGCTAAGTAGGATTTTAGAGTTACTAGGCTGCACCATGCCTCTCCTCAGAGATCCACAGACACTCTCCCACCCACAAACAAACTCGAGCCTATCAAATATTACAACGTAAAATTAATATAAATATTGTTGGTAAATTACTAGATATTGAGTGGACTGTATGATGGTTTATGACTAGAAAAGAAAGGGGAGGGATCTGTTGAGTATAGAACATTTTTCAAAAGATATATGCATATTATTTAATGAGCACTCACCATTTAATTGCTGGATAACAATTATTAATACAAAACACCCTAAAGCTTCCATAAGAGCAAGAATTTATTTACCATGGCCACTTTCTCTGTACAACTTTATTATTTGTCTTTTGGGAGCAATATATATTTTTTCCCAATTCATTCACTCCCTGTGAACTGTTACTTTTTCCTCCATCTGTGTTCTTTGAGTGTTGTGCTATCTACTTCATTTCATTATTGTGTATCATTAATTTTCTTTAATTTTCCTTGTATTTTCCTGCTAATTTTGTGTTAATTCATTCACTACTCTTTCTAACTAACCTAACTTTCACATTTTAATTAATGTGTAACATTCTTTTATATTAATTATTTTTATTTATCTAGTGTCTTACCTATTTTAAATTTTGTAGATTGTAAAATTATGTAGTGTGCCAGCAAGAGGTTCATTTTCATTTTTGTCTCTGCAAGACCTTGTGCAAGAACAATTGAAATTTAACTATAGTGAGTGTTCCCTTGATGCTCATTGTGTTTCTGCAACTTTGTAAGAGTTAAAATTTCTTAGTTTTGTATATTGTGTCATTTTTATTCATATTATTAATCCTTCTTTGAACAAATTCACTCTTAGTGTATCTTTTTTATAGTAAAATTGTTGTTATTGCTCTGTTTTGAGTAATTGTTTTCCTAATTTGAAATTAAGAGTAAAAGTGTTCCAACCAGCTATTTCTTGATATTATGTTATTCTTCTTGGTTATATTTTCTGTGTGTGCAAATTTTACTGATTAATTGACCAATTCTGTAATTACCTTTGTGCAATTTGTTCTTTCACAAATTATTATAGTGTTAGTGCTATATTTTTGTTCAGTAACTGATCATTACTTACAGTCTGATAAATCATTATTCAGTGAAATATTCTCAGTTATTCAAATATATTCATTTAGTTGTGTTCTCGGTGTACAATATTTAACTTGTTGTGTGCCATATTTTTTTTTCTTTTGACAATTGTTTTCTCAATCCATTTTACTGAATACGATTTATTGATTCTGTTTTATACTTTTCTTGCATTAATTTGCCATTTTATTAGTAAATTTCTTTATTGAAGTAAAGGTAAAGACAGCTCAATTTTTCCCTAATTCACAGTACCGTAACATTTCCCTTTTCTTGCATTTTCAATGTGTTTCTTTATCTTGTAAAGTATATTTCAGTAAGTTGTCCTTTCTCATGCAGTGTGTCTTAAACATTTTAATTACCTATTCAGAATTAGTTAAATATCTTTCATTTCAATTTTAGCTACTTGTGTTATATCTTTTTTATTATTCATTATTCTTGCTTTAGTTATTTTTGTGCAAATTCTTTGCAATTATGTCTCGCATACCTTCGAGTGATACTTTGTCTCACATACTTCGATACTTTAGTGAATGACATCAATCAGGCTACTCAGGCTAATGCTGCCCCTGTGAGCACTCCGCATAATCCTTTATCGACTGCTAGACCACGACAGATACCCTCTGGATGCCATACCCTTATTCAGTGGCAATGTGGACAATCTTGAAGCATGGTTTACTGCCATTCGTTCCAGAGCTAAAGCCCTGGTGGAAGGTCCTCCGTCAGAGGAAAGTCTTATCAGGCTTGCACTGAAGAGTCTGGAGCGATCACTAGCGGCTGTGAATATCACTAACCTCCTCCAAATGAGTGACTTTGAGAACCTTACTAAGTGATCGGAATATAAGGATTTGATTCGTTCTTTTCTTGTACCAGTGAGTGTGTCTGTGGCATGCAAAGAGTACATAACCTTTATTCGGCGCATGTACACACCCTCATTTACAGGCTATCTCCCCCAACCAGCGAACCAGGTGACTGAGGGTTGACGATGGGGCCCCGTCGTTCAACCAGTACCCAGGTTCCAGCCAATGAGAAGATGGTTTTGGCAATCGCAGAGGTTATGTGGGTACCACTCTCCTGTCTGCCCTTGTCATTCCCATTCTAGAGCTGGTTGAAGCACGGTCTGCTCTCTAGTGGCTTCTATTCTGCCTTGCTTACCATGGAGTGCACTAATACCTATTGCTGTACATAGTGTATATACTTCTGTTCTAAATTGGTGAAGGATAATATAAGTCGAAAGTTTTCTGCTGTGTTTATTTTGCTCCCTTTACACCCAGGATAACAGGCCGTTTGGATTCCTGGGTTGTAATAGTGTCTGATCCGTATATTGTCCTTAGGGAACTAATGACTGCAACTCTTATGCCAGGTGAATCATTGGGTGACTTCGCGCTTCGATTAAATAAACTTTTGTCCTCATTCGTTAAAGCAGCACAATCTTCAGATTTTATATATGACGAGGATAATAGATCCACTGCGACGTTTGCTAGATTGGCAGCTTTCGGAGTCATCAAGGAGTTAATGCCGCCTGTTTCCTTGTATGTTTATACCTCCAACGCTCTAACAGTCAATATGGCACCCCTTACAGCCCTTATTCACTTATGTGCCTTGTGTCCCAAAGGTGCTTTTCCTTGTGTCAAACCTACATTGTCTACTATGAGTAATCCGGCACCACCCCTTGTTTGTGTAACAGCGAAAAGTCCTGATAGAAACCAGTCATATCAGTCAGCCAAGGCTAATGTAACGAGTCGCTGTCCTCGTAGTGCTCGCAGTACATTCAGTAACCATAACCATAGAACGTGTTGTAACTGTGGTTACCGAGGTCATATAGCTGTCAATTGCCCAGATCAATATCCCAGAAAGCGTCGTACCAAGGATGATTACCAGTTAGATTTGCCTTATTGTACGTATCATAGAATTCATGGCCATGATACATCTGAGTGCAATGCTCTTTACAATAGTAGACATTCCAGTTTTTTTCGGGGTCGTTACTACCGCAGTAACAGACATGGAAATCGGAGTCGTGCGTCTAGGACTAATCAAAGCCAGTCCCAAGCGCGTCCTTCACCTTCGGGGGGAAGCCAAACATCCGAGTCCCAACGTCCCGTGGTGATGATAGGCGATAACGATTACTCTATTCCTGTCCAGAATTCCTTCGAGACTGTGTGTGATCTCAAGGAAGAGACTCTTGTTAACGACGTTGATTCAGTAATTGACGAAGACAATCTTGTTGATGATGTTGCATCAAATGTTATCGACGAAGATAATTTTGGGGATGAAGTGGAAAATGCCTTCTCTGATGACGACCCTCCTTCATGTTTACATATAAATTCTGATACGAAGATAGGACCCTTAGTTCAAGCATCTGTTCTTTCAGTGCCAGTTTGTCTTCATGGACTCTGGTGCACAAGTCAATATCGTCAGGTCTAGTTCGTTCAAAGATAAGCAGTTGCGACATGTCTTCCTCGTAGAACCGACTCGTGTAACTTCCCTTAGTGGTGTGTCGGGTTCGAGCCTCCGTGTCCAAGGAAAGACTTCCCTTACCTTCTCTATCTAAGGCTGAGATTTTACTGCTTCCTTTCTTGTAGTTGATCAGATTAGTTTTCCTGGCGATTTCCTCTTGGGATTCATGTCCATGAGAGATTTGTGAGTCGTGATTGATACCTATAGATAGCATGCCCAGATGGATTTCATTGTGCCGCATTGAAGTTATCAGCTTGGGTCTGACATCTGCCACACTGCCACAGAATATGAAGCGAAGATTACGTTCTTGCAGACCGGTGCCTTTTCTAGTAGTGTTACCAAGCAATCAGGCACTGGTCATCCTATCAGTCTTGTCTATATTTCACCCATAGCTCCAGACATATAAGACAGTGTTCAGTCACCTCAAGAGTCAGAGGAATCTCAGACCATCTTCAGTGTTAAGCCCGTCTATGTAACGTCAACTAGTTCAAGTTGTAGTTTTTTCACAGGGGACGCCTTGTCAGAAAACCACCACTTGAAGCTAGTAATGTCATCTCTAGTTGATGTCCCTTGCCATTTGCAGAAATGGCAATGGACTAGTGCCTCACTCGAGTGTCTGTTGTTGTGCCTCGTGTTCCAGATGGTTATACAGTCTTAGCTTTACATATCGTTAAAGATAGCAAGATCTTCCTCCTTATAGTAATACCTTGGGTCAGAGTGTCTGACTCAGAGGACATACCAGTATCATAGACCTCGTACACTACCCTGAAGATGCAGAAGTGTGCAGAAAATGACTTGTCACCGTGCCAGTCGGTCAGTGCTATTTCAACCGAGGAGAGTCCATCTGTTACGTAAGATCTGTCCATTCCACCAGTTGAGGAGAAAGATTTAGATCCAACTGATTTCTCTGATGAAGTAAACCGTTTGCTACTCCTGAACAAACACTGTAAAGCCATCACCTTTCCAGGTGAGAAGATGGGTTTGATGATCTTACTGTCCCATCCTCAAGTATAATTTGTAAGTACTCATTTAGATCCTCCTCAACCTAGGCATGTGTTAGCTATAGCAACAGGTTTCGATCTACCTTGAGATGTTAACCATTCTGCATATGTAAATCATACCTTAGCAGAGTTGGCGTTAAATGTTAAGAACCTATATAGTTAGATGAGTAAGTTAAGAGAGGTTGTCAACTGTGTGTTTATTTTATCAGCTGATCAGTGCACAGAAATTTGTACTCACCTATTTGTGGTTGCAGGGGTCGAGTCACAGCTCCTGGCCCCGCCTCTTCGCTGATTGCTACTAGGTCCTCTCTCTCCCTGCCCCATGAGCTCTATCATACCTCGCCTTAAAACTATGTATGGTTCCTGCCTCTACCACATCACTTTCTAGGCTTTTCCATGGCCTGACTACTCTATGACTGAAGAAATACTTCCTAACATCCCTTTGATTCATCTGAGTCTTCAACTTCCAATTGTGACCTCTTGTGTCTGTGTCCCATCTCTGGAACATCCCGTCTTTGTCCACCTCGTCTATTCCGCGCAGTATTTTATATGTCGTTATCATGTCTCCCCTGACCCTCCTGGCCTCCAGTGTCGTCAGGCCGATTTCCCTCAATCTTTCTTCATAGGACAATCCCCTATTGTGTGTGTGTGTGTGTGTGTGTGTGTGTGTGCGTGTGCGTGTGCGTGTGCGTGCGTGTGTGTGTGTGTGTGTGTGTGTGTGTGTGTGTGTGTGTGTGTGTGTGTTGTGTGTACTCACCTAGTTGTACTCACCTAGTTGAGGTTGCGGGGGTCGAGTCCGAGCTCCTGGCCCCGCCTCTTCACTGATCGCTACTAGGTCACTCTCCCTGAACCGTGAGCTTAATCATACCTCTGCTTAAAGCTATGTATGGATCCTGCCTCCACTACATCGCTTCCCAAACTATTCCACTTACTGACTACTCTGTGGCTG
>NC_069409.1:18452348-18499848 GCF_026875155.1 Cherax quadricarinatus | reverse complement strand
AACTTTTTCATTATTCCATCAGCATTTGTGTACCAAACCCTCAGTTTCCTCTCCAGCACTGTATTCTAGGGGAGGGGGGCTAGGGGAGTGGAAGACCTGCCAGGGTGCTGTGGGGTTGTACTGCATAGGGTGGGGGCTCAGAGTGTGGAGTGTAGTTTATTCTGGGGTAATATATTTGGTTGTGGGGTTCTGTGGGTGGCTGTGCTTGTTGCTTCACTCGACTCTGGTTGCCCCCTACCGACTATAGCCTTATCTCTCTTTCTTGCCCCTTTCGTCTTTGTCTCCTCTCTCTCAGCTTCCACCGTTTTGTTCTCATTTTTAGATGCGGTTTCTCCTGCAGGATCCTGTTCCACACTGTTTCTGTCTTGAAAATCATTTCGACTGGCCGCTTTCTTATCCTCGATTACTACCCTATTCTCTGAAAATTTATCAGCTCAGGCATGTCCTCTTTTCCTGTTTGTTCGATGACATTTTTAGTCTCTTTTTTTTTCTCTGCCGTCTTGGATCTCCTGACACCCACACATAAAGACTGACCTCTCTCTCTCCTCCTCCCACTGTTTTTTTCCTCAGCATCTCTGAGTCCCATTTTTACATAGCCATTGCCTCCCTTATTATTTCCTGTATCTCCCAGTGGCTTGTTCACTTTCTTTACCTACACGCCTCCCCCTCACTTACTGCTTTCCCTGTGTCCAGCAGCATGCCCATTTCATTCCTTGACATATCCTGACGGCCTGTTTGAGCCTCAACATAAGTCTTGCCCCTTCCTTTCATTTGGACCCCTCATTTAATATTGGTGTACCTGCTCCAGATGCTAAGTTCCTTCTGGTCATTGGCCCTGTATATTGCTTTCAACATTTTCACTTCAGCTTCTAGGTACTGCATCGTTGCTTCTTCTCTCATCTCCCACTTCATCTCAGCTTCCATTCTCCTCTCTGTTCTCACGTTAAGCTCACCTAGACTGCTTTCCCACTCTTGTTCCATTCATTGCCATAGCTCTTCCATCCATTCGTCCTTTCCAGGCCCATCTTCCTTTGTTCCTCTGAGACTTCGAGTTTTCATCTGGGATCCCACTTTTTGTTGTTAATGAACTAGTTTTTGTAGTGTGTGTATGTGAGTGTGCATTTGTACTCACCTATTTTCACTCACCTATTTGTGATTGCAGGGGTTGATTCATAACTCCTGGCCCCACCTCTTCACTGATCGCTACTTGGTCTTCTCTCTTTCTCTGCTCCATGAGCTTTATCGAACTTCATCTTAAAACCATGCATGTTTCCTGCCTCCACTATGTCACTGATCAGACTATTCCACTTCTTGACAACTCTATGACTGAAGAAATACTTCCTGATCTGAGTCATCAGCTTCCAATTGTGACCCCTTGTTTCTGTGTCCCACCTCTGGAACATCCTGTCTTTGTCCACCATGTCAATTCCTCGCGGTATTTTGTCATTATCATGTCTTCCCTAACCCTCCTGTCCTCCAGTGTCGTCAGGTCGATTTCCCTGTGTGTGTGTGTGTACTCACCTATTTGTACTCACCTATTTGTGGTTGCAGGGGTCGAGTCCTAGCTCCTGGCCCCGCCTCTTCACCGGTTGCTACTAGGCCCTCTCTCTCCCTGCTCCATGAGCTTTATCAAACCTCGTCTTAAAACTGTGTATGGTTCCTGCCTCCACTACGTCATTTTCTAGGCTATTCCACTGCCTTACAACTCTATGACTGAAGAAATACTTCCTACTATCTCTCTGACTCATTTGTGTCTTCAACTTCCAATTTTGGCCTCTTGTTTCTGTGTCCCCTCCCTGGAACATCCTGTCTTTGTCCACCTTGTCTATTCCACGCAGTATTTTACATGTCGTTATCATGTCTCCCCTGACCCTCCTGTCCTCCAGTGTCGTCAGGCCGATTTCCCTTAATCTTTCTTCATAGGACATTCCCCTTAGCTCTGGAACTAACCTTGTCGCAAACCTTTGTACTTTCTCTAGTTTCTTGACGTGCTTTATCAAGTGCGGGTTCCAAACAGGTGCTGCATACTCCAGTATGGGCCTGACATACACGGTGTACAGTGTCTTGAATGATTCCTTACTAAGGTATCGGAATGCTGTTCTCAGGTTTGCCAGGCGCCCATATGCTGCAGCAGTTATCTGATTGATGTGTGCTTCCGGAGACATGCTCGGTGTTATACTCACCCCAAGATCTTTCTCCTTGAGTGAGGTTTGCAGTCTTTGGCCACCTAGCCTATACTCTGTGGTCTTCATGACTTTGCATTTGGCAGGATTAAATTCGAGAAGCCATTTGCTGGACCAGGTGTCCAGTCTGTCCAGGTCTCTTTGAAGTCCTGCCTGGTCCTCATCAGATTTAATTCTCCTCATTAACTTCACATCATCTGCAAACAGGGACACTTCTGAGTCTAACCCTTCCGTCATGTCGTTCACATATACCAAAAATAGCACTGGTCCTAGGACCGACCCCTGTGGGACCCCGCTCGTCACAGGTGCCCACTGTGATACATCATTACGTACCATGACCCGTTGTTGCCTCCCTGTCAGGTATTCTCTGATCCATTGCAGTGCCCTTCCTGTTATATGCGCCTGATGCTCTAGCTTCTACACTAATCTCTTGTGAGGAACTGTGTCAAAGGCCTTCTTGCTGTCCAAGAAGATGCAATCAACCCACCCCTCTCTCTCTTGTCTTACTTCTGTTATTTTATCATAAAACTCCAGAAGGTTTGTGACACAGGATTTACCTTCCGTGAATCCGTGCTGGTTGGCATTTATACACTTGTTCCGTTCCAGGTGCTCCACCACTCTCCTCCTGATAATCTTCTCCATAATTTTGCATACTATACACGTCAATGACACAGGTCTATAGTTTAGTGCCTCTTTTCTGTCTCCTTTTTTAAAAATGGGAACTACATTTGCCGTCTTCCATACCTCAGGTAGTTGCCCAGTTTCCAGGGATGTGTTGAAGATTGTGGTAAGTGGCACGCACAACATATCTGCTCCCTCTCTAAGGACCCACAGGGAGATGTTGTCCGGTCCCATTGCCTTTGAGGTATCGATGTCCCTTAGCAGTTTCTTCACCTCCTCCTCATCTGTATGTATGTCGTCCAACACTTGTTGGTGTATTCCTTGCTGGTGTCCCCATCTGGTCTGTCCCCCCAGAGTCCTTCCTGTCTCTACTGTAAATACTTCCTTAAATCTCGTGTTGAGCTCCTCACATACCTCTTGATCGTTTCTTGTGAGTTCTCCACCTTCTTTCCTCAGCCTTATCACCTGGTCCTTGACTGTTGTCTTCCTCCTAATGTGGCTATACAGCAGTTTCGGGTCAGATTTGACTTTCGATGCTATGTCGTTTTCATACTGTCGCTGGGCCTCCCTCCTTATCTGTGCATACTCGTTTCTGGCTCTTCTACTAATCTCCTTGTTTTCCTGGGTCCTATGCCTCCTGTACCTTTTCCATTCTCTGTTGCACTTAGTTTTTGCCTCATACACCTTCGGGTAAACCAAGGACTCATTTTGGTCTTCCTATTATTTCTGTTTCCCTTGGGAACAAAACTTTCCTCTGCCTCCTTGCACTTTGTTGCCACATATTCCATCATCTCGTTTACTGATTTTCCTACCATTTCTCTGTCCCACTGAACCTCCTGCAGGAAGTTTCTCATACCTGTGTAGTCCCCCCTTTCATAGTTTGGCCTGTCCCTTTCAGTTCCTGTTACCTTCTCCACTTGTAACTCTACTATATAGTCAAAACTCAGAACCACATGATCGCTAGCTCCAAAGGGCCTCTCGTAAGTGATGTCCTCAATGTCTGAACTGCTCAGGGTGAACACAAGATCCAGTCTTGCTGGCTCATCCTCCCTCTCTCTCTGGTTGTGTCCCTGACATGTTGATGCATGAGGTTTTCAAGTACCACATCCATCATCTTGGCTCTCCATGTTTCGGGACCCCATGTGGCTCCAGGTTTTCCCAGTCGATCTCCCTGTGGTTAAAAATCGCCCATTACCAGTACTTTGCTCTGCTCGAGTGAGCTCTTCTTGCCACCTCAGCCAGTGTGTCCACCATCACCCTGTTGTTTTCTTCGTACTCCTCTCTTGGCCTCCTGCAGTTCTGTGGTGGGTTATACATCACTCCAATGACTACTTTTATGTTCTCGGACTGAATTGTACTACAATGTAGTCTCTTTCTCCAATCATGTCCATGCCTTCCATTTCCTAAAATCCCATCGGTGTTTTATGAGCAGTGCAACCCCTCCTCCCCCTCGACTCCTTCTATCTTTCCTTAGGATCTGATTATCCTGTTGGGAAGATTGTGTCTGTTATTGTCTCAGCGAGTTTTGTTTCTGTGACTGCTATGATGTCTGGGGATTTTTCACTGATTCTTTCGTTCCACTCCTCATTTTTTATTCGTTATTCCATCCGCGTTTGTGTACCAAACCTTTAGTTTCTTTTCTATCATTGTGGTCATGCAAGAATATTGGGGTTGGGGGAGCGAGAGCCTTGGTGGGGGCCTATATGGGCTGTGGTGTAGGTGGGGTTTGTGTTGATGGGGGTGGGGTCAGAATGCCCATAAGGGAAGCTGTTGGGGTGAGGTTTGTGATTTGGGGGTTGGTGGCAGAGGGAACAGTGAGTGGGTTGTAGTATAGGTTGCTCAGTTGCGTTGGGAATGTCGCGGTTGGAGTCTTTTGGTGGGAGATTCTGTGGGGTGTGTTTGCCCTTCCTCCTGTGTCTGGGTCCTGCTCATTTTCATTGCTTCTCGTTCTTCCTTGCGTCTCTGTACCCTCTCTTTCAGTGTAGTCCTTTCTTCTTGTGTTCTGTCACGGTCGAGGTATACTCTCTGGTACCCCTCTTTGTGTGTGTGTGTGTGTGTGTGTGTGTGTGTGTGTGTGTGTGTGTGTGTGTGTTTGTATTCACCTATTTGTGGTTGCTGGGGTTGATACTCAGCTCCTGGCCCCGTCACTTCACTGATCGCTACTAGGTCCTCTCTCTCCCTGCACCAAGAGTTTTATCATACCTCGTCTTAAAACTATATATGGTTCCTGCCCCCATTCCACCACTTGCCAGACTATTCCACATCCTGACAACTCTATGACTGAAGAAATAGTTCTTAACATCCCTTTAACTCATCTGAGTCTTCAGCTTCAAATTGTGACCCCTTGTTTCTGTGTCCCATCTCTGGAACATCCTGTCTCTGTCCACCTTATCTACTCATCGTAGTATTTTGTATGTCGTTATCATGTTTCCCCAAACTCTCCTGTCCTCCAGTGTCGTCAGGCCGATTTCCCTTCACCTTTCTTCGTAGGACATTCCTCTTAGCTCTGGAACTAGCCTTGTTGCAAACCTTTTGTACTTTCCCTAATTTATTGACATGCTTGACCAGGTGTGGGTTAGAAACTGGTGCTGCATACTCCAGTATGGGCCTGACGTACACAGTGTACAGAGTCTTGAACAATTCCTTACTGAGGTGTCGGAACGCTATTCTTAGGTTTGCCAAGCACTCATGTGCTGCAGTATGTGTGTGTATGTGTGTGTGTATGTGTGTGTGCATGTGTGTGTGTGTGTGTGGGTGTATAAAGTCTTGAACGGTTCCTTACTGAGGTACCGGAGCTCTATTCCCAGGTTTGCCAGCCGCAGCAGTTATCCAGTTAATGTGTTTCTGGCTATGTACTCGATATTATACTCACTTCTAGATCTTTTTCCTTGGAGTGAGGTTTGCAGCCGTTGGCCTCCTAGCCTATACTCTGTCTGCGGTCTTCTTTGCCCTTCTCCGATCTCCATGACTTTTCATTTGGTGGGGTTAAATTCTACGAGCCAGTTGCTGGACCACACATACAGCCTGTCCGGGTCTCTTTGTAGACCTGTCTGGTCCGCGTCTGATTTAATTCCCCTCATATCTCACATCATCTGCAAACAGGGACACTTCTGAGTCTATCCAATCCGTCATGTCGTTCACATATACCAAGAAGAGCACTTGTTCCAGGACTGACCCCTGTGGGTTCCCGCTCGTCACAGGTGCCCACTGTGATACCTCATCACGGACCAGGACTCGCTGTTGCCTCCTGTTAGGTATTCTCTGATCCATTGCAGTGCCCTTCCTGTTATATGTGTCTGATCCTCTAGCTTCTGTACTAATCTCTTGTGAGGAACTGTTTCGAAGGCCTTCTTGCAGCCCAAGAAAATGTAATCAACCAACCCCTCCCTCTTATTTCTTACTTCAGTTACCTTGTTATAAAACTCTAGTAGGTTTGTGACACATAATTGTGACACATAACTTGTCTTCCATGAATCCGTGCTGGCTGTCGTTTATAATCTTGTTCCACTCCAGGTGCTCCACCACTCTCCTGATAATCTTCTCCATGACTTTGCATAGTATACATGTCAGTGACACTGGTCTATAGTTTAGTGCTTCATTTTTGTCTCCTTTCTTAAAGATGGGGGACTACAATTTGCTTTCTTCCATACTTCAAGTAGTTGCCCAGTTTCAAGGGAAGTGTTGAAGATTTTGGTTAGTGGCACACACTATGTCTCTGCTCCCTCTCTAAGGACCCACGTAGAGATGTCCGGTCCCACCACCTTTGAGGTATCAAGGTCACTTAGGAGCTTCTCCACCCCCTCCTCAGTTGTGTGTAATTCATCCAACACTTGTTGGTATATCCCTTGTTGGTGTACCCCACTGTTTTGTCTTCCCAGTGTCCCTTCAGCCTCCACTGTAAATACTTCCTGAAATCTCATGTTGAGCCTCTCACATACTACTTGGTCATTTCTTGTGAGCTCCCCACCTTCTTTCCTCAGCCTGATTACCTGGTCCTTGACTGTTGTCTTCCTCCTGATATGGCTGTAAAGCAGTTTCGGGTCAGACTTGACTGTCGATGCTATGTCGTTTTCATACTGCCGCTGCGCCTCCCTCCTTATCTGTGCATACTCGTTTCTAGCTCTTCGACTAATCTCTCTATTTTCCTGAGTCCTTTGCCTTCTGTACTTTTTTTCATTCTTTAGAGCACTTAGTTTTTGCCTCCCTACACCTTCGGGTAAACCAAGGGCCCGTTCTGTCCTTCCCATTATTTCAATTACCCTTGGGAACAAACCTTTCCTCTGCCTCTTTGCGTTATGTTGCTACGAAGTCCATCATTTCGTTTACTGATTTTCCTACCAACTCCTGTTCCCACTGAACCTCTGCAGGAAGCTCCTCATTCCTGTGTAGTAGTCCCTTTTATAGTTTGCCTTTTCCCTTTCTACTCCTGTTACCCTCTCCACTTTTAGCTCCACGATGTATTCAAAGCTCAGAACCAAGTGGTCACTAGCTCCAATGAGCCTTTCATATGTGAAGTGCTCAATGTCTGAGCTACTCAGGGTGAACGCAAGGTCCAGTCTTGCTGGGTCATCCTCCCCTCTCTCTCTGGTAGTGTCCCTAACATGTTGGTGCATGAGGCTTGCCAGCACCACATCTATCATCTTGGCTCTCCATGTTTCGGGACCCCCATGTGGCTCCAGGTTTTCCCAATCAATCACCCTGTGGTTGAAGTCGCCCATGACCAGTAACTTCGAGTGAGCCCTTCTTGCCACCTCGGCTAGTGTGTCCACTATTGCTGTGTTGCACTCATCATATTCCTCTCATGGCCTCCTGCAGTTCTGTGGTGAGTTATATATCACTGCAATGATTACCTTGTGTTCCCCTGAGTGACCTGTACCTACTATGTAATCCCTTTCTCCAATCTTGTCCATTCCTTCCATTTCTTGATAACCCCACCGGTTTTTAATTATCAGTGCAACCCCTCCTCCCCCCTCTGCTCCTTCTATCCTTCCTCAGGATCTGATATCCGGGTGGGAAGATTGCATCTGTTATTGTCCCAGTGATATTTGTTTCTGTGACCACTACGATGTCTGGGGACATCTCCTTCATTCTTTCCTGCCACTCCTCACATTTATTCGTTCTTCTTTCCGCGTTCATGTGCCAAACCTTCAACTTCGTTTCTATAACTGTGGTCTGGGGTGAAAGGTGGGTTAGGGGGAGCAGGTGCCATGGCAGGGGCCTATAGGGGGTTGCTGTTGGGGTGGGGGTCTGTGGTGTAAGGGTGGGGGCAGAGATCCTATGGGGGGTTTCAGTGGGGGTGTGGGTTGTGGTGAGGGAGATGGGTGGAGAGGGCCTATGGGGTTTCAGTGAGGGTGGTGGTTGTGGTGAGGGAGATGGGGATAGAGGGTACAGTGTGTGGATTGCTGTGGGTTACTGTGAGGGTGGGGTTTGTGTTGAGGAGGATGGGGGGAGTGGGTACATTGTGTGGGTTACTGTGGGCTTCTGTGGGGGTGGGATTTGAGCTGAGGGGGATGTGTGGGTTATTGTGGGCTACTGTGGGGATGGGGTTTGTGCTGAGGAGGATTGGGGGTAGAGGGTACAGTGAGTGGGTTTTGGGTTAGGTTGTTTGATTACTTTGGGATTGCCATGGTTGTGTTCCTTCTGTGGGTGGTACTGGAGGGGGATGTTGTTGTTCTTCCACCTGGGCCTAATTTTTCCTGTTCCCCGTCTTCCTTGCCTCCCGTTCCTCCTATTTCAGTATCATTCTTTTTCTTGTGTTCTGTCTCGGACGAGGTACACACTCCGGAACTCCTGATTGTCCCTTAGGCGCGCTTTCTCCTGCAGGATCCGGTTTCGAGCTGACTCTGCCTTGAAAATCACTTTGACTGGACGCTTTTTTTCTCTCTCAAACCACATAATTCTCCGAAAATTTGTCAGCTGGGTCATGTCCTCCTCTCCTATTGCTTTCATGATGTTTTCAATCGTTTTTTCTCCTCCTGTTTCCTTGCCTCGTAAGTTTGCCTAGTACTTCTTGGAGCCCATAGACAAAAACTTCCCTCTCCCTTTCGTCCTCCCACTGTACTTCCCTGAGTATCCTCTGACACGAATTAGCTCCTGCCATTAATGCGTTGCTTCTTACTGTCTCTTCCTTATCCGGTGTCCCTCTGCTTATCTGTTCCTGGACATGGCAGTTGTCCGTTAGAGCCTCTGTGTATAGCTTAGCTCCTTCGTTGTCTTTAGTCCCCTCATTAGTTCCTGCTGTTCTCCCTGCCTTTTCCCGGGTTACCCTTGGGTCCGGTGTGTGTGTGTATACTCACCTAATTCTACTCACCTAATTGTGGTTGCAGGGGTCGAGACTCAGCTCCTGGCCCCGCCTCTTCACTGATCGCTACTGGATCCTCTCTCTGCTTCCTGAGCTTTGTCATACCTCTTCTTAAAACTATGTATGGTTCCTGCCTCCACTACTTCACTTGCTAGGCTATTCCACTTGCTGACAACTCTATGACTGAAGAAATACTTCCTAACGTCCCTGTGACTCGTCTGAGTCTTCAGCTTCCAGTTGTGACCCCTTGTCCCTGTGTCCCCTCTCTGGAACATCCTATCTCTGTCCACCTTGTCTATTCCCCGCAGTATCTTGTATGTCGTTATCATGTCTCCCCTGACCCTTCTGTCCTCCAGTGTCGTCAGTCCGATTTCCCTTAACCTTTCCTCGTACGACATTCCCTTGAGCTCTGGGACTAGCCTTGTTGCAAACCTTTGTACTTTCTCTAACTTCTTGACGTGCTTGACCAGGTGTGGGTTCCAGACTGGTGCTGCATACGTATGCTGCAGCAGTTATTTGGTTGATGTGTGCCTCCGGTGATGTGCTCGGTGTTATGGTCACCCCAAGGTCTTTCTCCCTGAGTGAGGTCTGTAGTCTTTGTCCACCTAGCCTATACTGTGTGTGTTGTGTGTGTGTGTGTGTGTGTGTGTGTGTGTGTGTGTGTGTGTGTGTGGATGCATATAAGAAAGAGAGAGGAGAGAGGGAAAGGAAGGGGGGGAGAGCAGTAGGGTGTGTTAGTTACCATGTTCCAATTTTGTTAATCATATTAGTTTCTATGAAATAAATGGGGAATATTTCATTTGATTAGAAATAAATGAGTATTTGACTTCATTTTTATTATCTTAGGATAAATCTATTTGGTGGGCAGAGCTCTCACTCCACACGGTGAGGGGTCCGGGTTTGATTCCCGGCAAGGGTTGAAATACTGGACGTGTTTTTTTACACCTGTTGTCCATCTTCACCCATCAGTAAAATGGGTACCTGGGTGTTAGTCGACTGGTGTGGGTCGCATCCTGGGACAAAACTGACCTAATTTGCCCAAAATGCTCTACATAACAAGTGCCTTTCTAGGAGACTTAGGTCTCGAGACACTCCCCAGACAGGGAGCCAAGGCCGGGTCACCACTCTTGGAAAAGACCCGGGCCGGGAGAGTACCGGCGAATAAAAAAAAAAAATGTACAGAAGATGAGGTAATCAGTCCCTCAACCTAGGAGTAGGTGCGAACAGCACCATAGTCGTGGAGATTCAGAATCTCCACGACTATGGTGCTCTTCGCACCTACTCCTAGGTTGAGGGACTGATTACCTCATCTTCTGTACATAGTTCTACTGTCTTCAAGTTATGTTCTAGAATTTGTATTGATAAAGCCACTGGATGGCGAAACGTCTACAATAAAGATACCCAGATGTTGCACATGTGTCTTACTCTCATCTTGTCGGTATTATATACCATGCGTACATAAAAAAAAAATATATATATATACTAGTATGTCATTGATATCAACTAGGACTGTATGCCATGTATGTTTACTTGTAGAAATAAGGATATTATTATTATTATTAATGTTATTAATATCATCATCATCATCATCATCATCATCATCATCATCATCATCATCATCATCATCATCATCATCATCATCATCATCATCATCATCATCATCATCATCATCATCATCATCATCATCATCAATTTGCTCTCAAAACCATTGTTTAAATTAATTTGTATGTTATGTACACTAAGCTTACATTAAACTAACATATATACTTTACTTACTTTTTTAAAAACTGACAAATCTTGCTCATATTAAAGTTTTGATTGATTTTAACCCGTGTGGATCCCAATTTCCTTTTATTTTTGAAGAAATGAGAAAAATTAAATATTACTTTTCCTGCTATAATTTCTGAGTGTCACTTCTGATTATATTTGGGCTCTGTATGTCCTTTTTTATCCTTTTTATTGAAAAAAAATTAAGATTCCACATGAGTTGTGAATGCCTCTTAGATTTCCTTCATATTTCCGTAGTTAATATTTAACTGCATCATCGACTTATGACACACACTACACTATTCCAGTCTTATGTATTGAGCTACAAGGGACTAAAGTTATGGAATACGGAGATACTTGTTTCGCATTGCGAAGCGACCGTAAGATATGTAGCTATTCTTTCTTTCTTTCAATACACCGGCCGTATCCCACCGAGGTGGGGTGGCCCAAAAGGAAAAACGAAAGTTTCTCCTTTTACATTTAGTAATATATACAGGAGAAGGGGTTACTAGCCCCTTCCTCCCGGCATTTTAGTCGCCTCTTACGACACGCATGGCTTACGGAGGAAGAATTCTGTTCCACTTCCCCATGGAGAATATGTAGCTATTATGAACCCGAAATTCTCACGCATGCTAGTGGTTGTCTTTGTGCTTAACACTACTTTATTACATGTCATCTACAGTTTGTATACTACAAAAAGAAATAAAAATTTTGACTTTTTTTTATCTCCGCAGAGGGACCTTTAAAAGGCTGCCTAATTTTTTTTTTTTTTTTTTCTTCCTCCATCTTCCCGATTTTATTTCACTGATTACATCATTCAATATGGTTTCACATTTTCAATATTTGTGGCTGGTAACGAGGACTTAAATTCTTGGAACAGTTATCATGTTCATGAGCCCAGTGACCAAAGATGTTCAATCCATTTCCGCATCCTGCATTGGCTCGGATAACTTCCAGAGCTCTTATTGATGTGTAGATTTAAACGTTCAAAATAACGGTTTAAAAAAAAAACGACGACAGTGGAGATTGAAATTAAAATGTGTAAATACCGATCTGACCCTTTTATGTGTACAATAGTGTGAAATTTTTATTCCTCTTAAACCACTTTGAATAATTTTCAGTTTACCTCTTTTGAACGACTTTAACATATAATGTCTGACGCATCATAGTATCAGAATAGTAACCATTAAGTTTCGTTTCCATGAAGGGAAATTTGTTGGTGAAATTAACTAGTTAAAAATCGAGAAATCGTTAGAATCCTTGACATAACAGGAGAATAACCGATCTGATCGGCTTCTAATTTACACCATTGATGTGGTGTCCTGAGTACAAGTGTAAGTTCTAATTTGCCAATTTCATTGAGTAAATAGTAATATCCTTTTATTTATTCAATAACTAACTTCTCATTGCCTTCAAAACATTATTAACGATGCATTCTATAAGAACTATGATGCCACATAAGTTTATTACGAGTTAGTGCAAACTTGAAATTTTATAGAAAACTGGAATTGTTGGAATCACATAAGTTACTAGAGAATGTCTTTTCCTATCGGCTTCAATGTTTAACATTGGTGAACTTTATTAAAACACATATTGTGACTCAGTTTGAGTTGTGTATTTTTCAATTTGCCAATTTTAGGAAGCAAATTGTTTTCCACATAATAACTAAATAATGCCTCTTCTGATCAGTTTCCAACTTTGTCTGACTTTATTGGGTTATACCAGGTTCTCTACACATGTGCTGCTATGTGTGATAATCTATGTAACTGTATCTGTGATGAATGGATTGAAAAACCGACAAGTTGAAGATTGAGACACTTATGCAGCATATGGGAAACTTTATTCAGGAAACGTTTCGCCACACAGTGGCTTCATCAGTCCAATACAAAGAGGAAGGCGTAAGGAGAGGAGGAGTATGAGGTAATCAGTCCCTCAACCTGGAGTCGATGTGTTCAGTCCATCAATCTTGTAGAATGTACAGCACAGGGCCGTAGACGTGGCTTATATACTGTAGTGAGGTGAGGTGAAGCAGGCGGAGGCGGGGTCATAGTGGTACCATCCACTAGTCGAAGTAGGTCTTCGTCCAAAGGTTGAACAAGTGTTGAAGAATTCTTTGTAACAAGATCCCATGATGCTGCAGTGATTGATGGACTGAACACATCGACTCCAGGTTGAGGGACTGATTACCTCATACTCCTCCTCTCCTTACGCCTTCCTCTTTGTATTAGACTGATGAAGCCACTGTGTGGCGAAACGTTTCCTGAATAAAGTTTCCCATATGCTGCATAAGTGTCTCAATCTTCAACTGTATCTGTGTATACCTGAATAAACTTACTAGTGTATCTTAATAGAATTTTTTTATTATTATTTTGGGCTGTGTGGGTGCCAATTTGCAAATTTTGACCAGTTTTATTCATTTGGATTAAAAAATTAAATCAAATGTTTTCTTCTTACAGGATTGTAAAGAATTCTGGTTTAGAAAAACATGTGAACAAACACTACTACATATTTGTTAGAAAACGTTTCGGTCCAGGGACCTTGGGCACTTCTAACATACAGAGGCTGAAAGACAGTTATATATATATATATATATATATATATATATATATATATATATATATATATATATATATATATATATATATATATTCATTCAACACACCGGCTGTATCCCACCGAGGCGGGGTGGCCCAAAAGGAAAAACGAAAGTTTCTCCTTTTACATTTAGTAATATATACAGGAGAAGGGGTTACTAGCCCCTTGCTCCCGGCATTTTAGTCGCCTCTTACGACACGCATGGCTTACGGAGGAAGAATTCTGTTCCACTTCCCCATGGAGGTAAGAGGAAATAAACAAGAACAAGAGCTAGAAAGAAAGAAGAAAACCCAGAGGGTTATGTATGTATATATATGCTTGTACATGTATGTGTAGTGTGACCTAAGTGTAAGTAGAAGTAGCAAGACGTACCTGAAACCTTGCATGTTCATGAGACAGAAAAATGGACACCAGCAATCCTACCATCATGGAAAACAATTACAGGCTTTTGGCAGGACGGTAGTACCTCCCTGGGCGGTTGCTGTCTACCAGCCTACTACCTAGAATATATAATTATATATATATATATATATATATATATATATATATATATATATATATATATATATATATAAATTATAAATATATATATATATATATATATATATATATATATATATATATATATATATATATATATATATATATATGCGGAGAGTGAGGTGTGAGTGACGCATGGTGACCTGAAGAGTGAGGTGTGAGTGACGCATGGTGACCTGAAGAATGCCATGCTGGGATGAGGACGGGTAGACAATGAGATCATGTGACTCCTGTGTTGTTGGGTAGGTGGTGCTTTGCCTGCTTGACTATCATGTTTGTTATTGTATGCAGAATGGAAAAAAAATAAAATATACATTTCTATGGAGCTGTTAAGTTTAACAGCGGAAGATTTTCCTATTTTTTTTTTGGGGGGGGGGAGGGGGGAGAGATTCTCAGCAACATTCTCACAAATTTTCGTTTATTACGAAATGAAATGTGCTCGATTTTAATAATTATTTTCTCTCGGTTTTCACAAAGGAAGAAACTAACAATATCCCAGTAATTAATTCTTGTAG
This sequence comes from Cherax quadricarinatus, assembly GCF_026875155.1. Lineage (NCBI taxonomy): Eukaryota > Metazoa > Arthropoda > Malacostraca > Decapoda > Parastacidae > Cherax > Cherax quadricarinatus. The sequence goes on along the minus strand of NC_069409.1, from coordinate 18,485,326 downwards.
TGGACCTGAAGAAAGTAAATTATGTATTATGACAGTCACTAGGGATATAGTTATCAAACAGGTAAACCAACTGAAGCAAAATAAGTCCTCAGGCCCTGATGAACTTTTTCAAGGGTTCTTAAGGAATGCAGAATGGAACTTTGTAAGCCATTAACTAATATTTTTAATAAATCTCTCAAACAACATGATTATATACACCTGGAAAATCCTAGAGGGACTAGTACCGAACTTGCACACGAAAATCACTCATTACGAAAGCAAAAGACTTGGCAGACGATGCACCATCCCCCCAATGAAAAGCAGGGGTGTCACTAGCACGTTAAGAGACCATACAATAAGTGTCAGGGGCCCGAGACTGTTCAACTGCCTCCCAGCACACATAAGGGGGATTACCAACAGACCCCTGGCAGTCTTCAAGCTGGCACTGGACAAGCACCTAAAGTCAGTTCCGGATCAGCCGGGCTGTGGCTCGTATGTTGGTTTGCGTGCAGCCAGCAGCAACAGCCTGGTTGATCAGGCTCTGATCCACCAGGAGGCCTGGTCTCAGACCGGGCCGCTGGGGCGTTGACCCCCGAAACTCTCTCCAGGTAAACTCCAGGTGTAGTGTCTGATATGTGGAAGATGGCCAATGTAATTCCTATTTTTAAAGCAGGGGACAAGTCATTACCGTCAAATTACCGCCCAATAATCCTGACTTCAATCGTAGGCAAATTACTGCAGTCAGTTATAGCTGATTTTATAAGAAGATATGTAGATAAGCATAATTTGATTAATGATACTCAGCATAGATTCAGGAGAGGCCGTTCCTGTCTAACTAATTACTTACTTCAGTAAAGCGTTTGAGGTTGCTGATCACAATAAAGAATTCGACATTGTTTATTTGGATATTAGTTAGGCTTTGGATAAGATATCGCACCACAGACTAATAAAGAAAGTGACAGCTCATGGCACTGCGGGAAAAGTGCTGCCATGAATCGAGTCATGGCTCACCAACAGGAAGCAGAGTGTGCATTAATTAATGTGGTGAAATCTGAGTGGGGATCTGTATCAAATGACGTTCCACGGGAATCGGGTGTAAAAAAATGTACATTAAGCTTACATAAAATTTACTTACTTAATATGTGATTCAGTCTTACGTGGAGAAAAGTGAGGATTGATTTTTGGTGTGTACACCCCAATTTGTTTTTTGGAAGAAACTGGAAAAATTGAAAAGCTGCTTTTCATACGATAATTTTTGAGTTTAGTATCTCATTAACTTCAACCCTTTCATGCTGATTACTTGATAGCGTAACATATGAGTGATTTCAGGATTAATATGCTTGTGTACTTCAGGATATGGATTTATTTGGAACCCTGTAAAGATATAAATTAATATCTGTCTGTGTTATGTCTGCCTTCTCTGACTCTCTTCAATTCTTCAAAGCTAATATTTAATTGCCTTATCAACTTATGTCACTCTGTACTATTCCAATCGCTTACACTGATGTACAGGGGATTGGAATTATGGAATACAGAGATACCTTTGTCAGATCGCACAGCGTCTAGTGTAATCGGCTTTCAAATTTTCGACACATATGGTATGGTACAATGGCATATCCAATGAGCAAAGTTGTTAAACATGTTCCCAGCATCCTTGAATGGTTTAGACAATTTCCCGAACTCTCACTGGTGTGATTTCAAGCACTGGAAAAAATGGAGCCTAAAGATTCCAAAACGGCGAAGTGAAATACAATTTATGTATGTGAAGGCATTGTCCATTTTATGCGTAAAATAGCGTGAAATTTTTAATCTCGTGAAATCACGTTAAATAATTTTCAGTTCACCTCTTCTCAATATGTAATGGGTGATGAATCTTAGAGCCAGGACAGTACCTACGAGGCTACGTTGCATGCAGGCAAATTTGTTGATGCAGTATTTTCTAAATAAATGGAATCCGTTCCATAACTGTAGAATGACTCAATTGATCACATTTCCACCACTGTTGTAATTACCTGAACACTTAGTCCCAGTTCGCCAGTTTTGTTGAATAACGTTTACCTGGAGAGAGTTCCTGGGGTCAACGTTCCCGCGGCCGGTCAGTGACCAGGTCTCATGGTGGATCAGGGCCTGATCAAGTAACTGATCTCATAACGAGTGATATTTTTTTCAATAGCTAAAGAACGCTTCTTCTGAGTGTCTTCAAAATATTCTTGACGATGTATTTTGTAAGAAAGATGTTAACCCATTAGTTTAATTCGAGTAGGTGCAGATTTAAAATTTTACTGAAGTTAAAAAACTGAATCATTGTAATGAGATCACTTACTAGAGAATGCCTTTTCTAATTACCGCCTTCAAGCTTTTACCATTGGTGGTCTTTATCAATTATAACAACTCGTTCCTCAGTGTGAGTTGAGAAAGTTTCTATTTGCCATTTTTATTAACCAGATGGTTTCCCATGTAATAACTAGCTAAACGTTTTTCTGGCTAAGCTTCAAACCCAAAATGCTGGTGCATCTTAATTCTTAAGTATATATATATTTATATTAAATTTTGGCTGTGTGGGTACCTTTTTTTCTTTTTTTATTGTCAGTTTTATCAAAAGGTTTTTTAAATACTCAAAATCAATATTTTTTACGTAATTGTAGATTATTATCATTATTATAATCAAGGGGGAAGCACTAAACCCGGAGGATTATACAGCGCCTGGGGGGGGGATGTGGAAGGCATTCAGGCTTAATTCGGGGAACTGGAGCACAGATCCAATTCCCTAAATCAAGAGCCCCTCACCAACATCAAGGAACCTTCCTTGAGGGGACGTAATTGTAGAAATTCTTAAAATGTAAAGGAAAAAAAACAGAAACAAGTGAATATTTGTTTTTCGGAACGTTCGTTTTTGTTCACAAATCTTGGACAATATTAATGACATTGTTTTCATGTGTATCACATTGTTTGCATGTGTATCACATTGTTTGCATGTGTATCACATTGCATGTGTATCACATTGCATGTGTATCACATTGCATGTGTATCACATTGTTTGCATGTGTATCACATTGTTTGCATGTGTATCACATTGTTTGCATGTGTATCACATTGTTTGCATGTGTATCACATTGTTTGCATGTGTATCACATTGCATGTGTATCACATGCAAATTTTGTTTCCGTGTGATAGATGGAGATAAGTTCCTCTGATCGGCTCTAAAATTTAATGGGGCGGGTAGGTGCCAGTTTGCCTCATTTAATTTAATCTGGAAGTGGTACACCATTTTTTTTTCTTTTTTTGCATTGATGCTGCTAAGGAGCTCTTAATCAAAGGAAGTGGACTTATCTTCCTCTTCCGTTGACCGAATATAAATGCCTCCCATTCCACAGGCACTATATGACCACTATGGGTTTAGTGCTTTCCTACGGGTTTAGTGCTTTGTGAACGGCATTAATATTCATTGGCTGATGCATCGTATGACTTTTATCTGTCAGCTTTTTATTTGTCTATATATATCAGTTTTACAAGCTGAGATCTGCTAACTTACCTCAGCTTATTTATATCGCAGCACTTCTTCTTCATCTTGATTCGCCGGTACTGTCCCGGCCCGGGTCATTTCCCGATGGTGACCCGGCCTTGGTTCCCTGTCATGGGAGTGTCTGAGACATATATCTCCCATGGGAGGAGGTACAGGTACCTCCTCATCTTCTGGGACCAACTGTCCCCAGGCCTAGCCCTATTCCTCGCCCTCACGGGGTTCGTAGAGAGAAGCTAGGCCACTGGTCTACCATTTTCCCAGCCCCAGGGGGGCTCGTGGGAATGGCAGTCTTTTGAGCTGCAGGTGGTAACAAGCTCTGGCTCTGTCACCTTCCCCACCCTAGGAGGGCTCGTGGGAGTGGTGTTTGCCCAAGCCCTATCTAGGTGTACTGCCACCCCTTGGTGTGCTACCCATAGCAGTCGACTAACACCCAAGTACCTACTTACTGCCAGGCAAACAGGGGCAGCAGGTGTAAACATACCCAGAGTTTCCAGCCATGCCAGGATCGAACCACGGGCACTCAGTATGTGAGCTGAGTGACCTGACGTGTTTTTCCTCAAAGGAAGATTTCTTGTGATGTTAGATTGTGTTAGTTATAATTTGTCAGTTTTATTAATCACATCGGTTTCTCTGAAATAAATGGGGAATGTTTCTCTGGTCAGAAATAAATTCCAGTGTTCGGCTTGGTGGTTATCCAAGGTTAAATCAACATAATGTGCGTTTATGTCCCTAAAACATGTTTGCCTCAAGACCATTGTTAAAAATTTGTATGTTACGTACAATAAAGTTTTAGAAAACTTAATTACTACTTACTTACCTATGCGCTACTAACTTACTGCACTTACTCCCTTATAGCTGGTCATTTTTAGAGAAAAGTTTGGGTTGATTTTGGCCTGTGTATTTTTTTTTTTTTTTTTTTTTTTTTGAAGAAAAGTTGCTATACTGCATTTCATACGATAATTTTTGAGAGTCGGATTTGATTAGTTTCAAGCCTTCCGTGCTGATGATTTGATAATGCTGCTTTTGAGAGGCTTCAAACTTAAGGTGCTCGTATATTTTAGGATACTGGTCTCTTTGGTCTCTCTAAATTATTTGAATTAAATCTGGGCTATGAATGACCAAATTTGCTATTTGTTTTTATTGAAGGAATTCTGACATTAGTTTCCATATGATGACTTGTGAATGCCTTTTCAGATTGCATTCAAATCTTGAACACTCATGCAACACTAATGTTGCATTCTACACTGTTCCAATCACCTGTATTGAAGTACAGGGCACCGGGGCACTGGGATACAGGGATCTCCTTACTGGATCTCACGTCGACTGAAACACATCTAGTTATTATTTTGAAAGGCTGAGAAACGGAAGATAAAGCGATCTGATTTAAAGATAAGGAGATCAGATCTAACTTCCTGGACCAAGATGCTTCTCACCAGCTGCAAAGCAGAAGAACCCTTGAACGACCAAAATATGCAATGAATCTAGTATTAATCGCACTAGAATAGTGTATTATTATTTTTAGGGAGAAGCAGTGAACCGCAGGGATCACACAACACCTGAGGTATAGGTGACAGATTCATTCCAAGAAAGTGGAGAGCTAAATTTAATTTCTGGGAATGAGAGCTCCTTACCAGCAATTTAGGACTCCTTGACGGGGTATAACCATGAGCTGATAATGTACAGAATTCCAGGTGAACTTACAGATAGAAAAGGTACACACTATTCTACAGGCGGTGAACAGGTACAAGAGGGCACAGACGTGAATTTGTTAAGGATGATGAAGTAACAATTTCTTACTTTATATATTAAAAAAAAGCTGGAGTTGTCATGCGTGGTACAGGAGATGGAACTCTTACAAGTCTTTTTGAAAACAACTAATGTTGTACAGGAAAAAAACTATTTAATAGATGTTAAGCTAAAAATCAGTGTTCCTGATATGCGTACCATGTAAGACAATGGAGAAAATTATTATAAAGTTACAAATGAAATTCTTTTGAGTAAAGCGTCGTTCTCAACCACAACACATTCTAAAGAGGGAAAAACCCTGCCTGACAAACTGCATGTTATTTTATGCTGATATGAAATTAAAATTGTTACACTAAGAGAATATCTGAAAATCAAAAGGCAGAGTCACAGTTTAGGAAGAAATGTCAAGCTAGTAAAAAAAAGTACCGGTTGGAGTAACTCAAGGACGAGTACCAGGACGAGTACAATGACGAGTACTAGGACATAAACTGTTATATATATTATGTATGTAAATGTGCTACCAGGGAGAATAAATTCCTTCACATAGTACTGATGTTTGCAGATAATGCAAAATTAACGAATATAAAAATGGAAAATAACTGGAAGAACCTTATAAACACATTTAAACAATATGAAAAAAATAGTCCAGCAAGTGATCATTAGTGCTCAGTGTCCCCATCATGGGGGCTTGATACTGGTAAAGGGCTCTTGATCCAGAAAACTGTAGCTACCATTCCTTTCCCAAGGTCAAGCCTAATTTTCTCTTAGTCTTCAAGCTCTGTATAACTGACGGCTTAATCTTTATAATGAACTTAATATAATAACGCAGTTCAAAAAAGAAAAAAACTAATGATGATGGGCCAAAGGAAGGAATACAGAAGAGAAAGCATCATTTTGAAAGGAAACAAAGAAGATAAAGAGTAAACATGAGGGTAGATATTACATGACTGCTGAGGCAGCCACCTGGATAACATAGTCATCTTGCCCAAATTTTTTTTTATTTTTTATTATCACACTGGCTGATTCCCACCAAGGCAGGGCGGCCCGAAAAAGAAAAATTTTCACCATCATTCACTCCATCACTGTCTTGCCAGAAGGGTGCTTTACACTACAGTTTTTAAACTGCAACATTAACACCCCTCCTTCAGAGTGCAGGCACTGTACTTCCCATCTCCAGGACTCAAGTCCGGCCTGCCGGTTTCCCTGAACCCCTTCATAAATGTTACTTTGCTCACACTCCAACAGCACGTCAAGTATTAAAAACCATTTGTCTCCAATCATCCATCAAACACGCTCATGCATGCGCCCGGAAGTCAAGCCCTCGCCACAAAACCTCCTTTACCCCCTCCCCCCAACCTTTCTAGGCGACCCCTACCCCGCCTTCCTTCCACTACGACTGATACACTCTTGAAGTCATTCTGTTTCGCTCCATTCTCTCTACATGTCCGAACCACCTCAACAAACCCTTCCCCAGCCCTCTGGACAAAAAGTTTTGGTAATCCCGCACCTCCCCCTAACTTCCAAACTACGAATTCTCTGCATTATATTTACACCACACATTGCCCTCAGACATGACATCTCCACTGCCTCCAGCCTTCTCCTCGCTGCAACATTCATCACCCCCGCTTCACACCCATATAAGAGCGTTAGTAAAACTATAACTCTCATACATTCCCTCTTTGCCCCCAAGGACAAAGTTCTTGTCTCCACAGACTCCTAAGTGCCCCCTCACTCTTTTCCCCCATAATTCAGATTCACCCCATCTTTCTAGACCCCTCCGCTGACACGTCCACCCCCCAAAAATTTAAAACTTTTAACCTCCCAAATCCTCCCCCCATTTTGAAATTTAACTTTCACACCCTTTTTTTTGTTATCCCATAACCTACTCTTTTCCGTATTCACCTTTAATTTTCTTCTTTCACCCCTACCAAATTCATCCCCCAATCTCTCAACTTTTCTTCAGAAACTCCCAAGACACGGTCTCAGCAAAGAGCGCTGGACAATCCCCCTTTGGGTGGATTCTTTTTTTTTAACTCCATGCCCCTTGCCAAACCCCGCATTTACTTCTTTACAACCCCCTCTATAAATATATTAAAAAAACCACGGTGACAACCACATCCTTGTCTAAGGCCTACTTTTACTGGGAAAAAATTTCCCCCTTTTTCCACATACTCAACTTAGCCTCACATCCTCGTAAAAAAACCCTTTATGCTTTCAGTAACCTACCTCCTACACCAACACTTTCAACATCTGCCCATTGCCCCCCACCCCCTGTCATACGCCTTTCCAAAACCATAAAAGCCACAAACCTCTTTTGCCTTATCTAAATATGTTCACTTATTGTTTCACTGTAAAAACCTGGCCACACCCCCATCCTTTCCTAAAACCTCCCTTTTCATCTGCTATCCTATTTTCCGTCTTACTCTTTAAATTTTTTCAATTAAACTTACCCTAAAAACCCTTTTCCGGTACACCAACAGACTTATCCCCCTATAATTTTTGCACTCTCTTTTATCCCCTTTGCCTTTATACAAAGGAACTATGCATGCTCTCTGCCAATCCCTAGGTACCTTACCCTCTTCCATACATTTATTAAATAATTGCACCAACCACTCCAAAACTATATCCCCACTTGCTTTTAACATTTCTATCTTTATCCCATCAATCCCGGCTGCCTTACCCCCTTTCATTTTACCTACTGCCTCACGAACTTCCCCCACACTCACAACTGGCTCTTCCTCACTCCTACAAGATGTTATTCCTCCTTGCCCTATACACGAAATCACAGCTTCCCTATCTTCATCAACATTTAACAATTCCTCAAAATATTCCCTCCATCTTCCCAATACCTCTAACTCTCCATTTAATAACTCTCCTCTCCTATTTTTAACTGACAAATCTATTTGTTCTCTAGGCTTTCTTAACTTGTTAATCTCACTCCAAAACTTTTTCTTATTTTCAACAAAATTTGTTGATAACATCTCACCCGCTCTCTCATTTGCTCTCTTTTTACATTGCTTCACCACTCTCTTAACCTCTCTCTTTTCTCCATATACTCTTCCCTCCTTGCATCACTTCTACTTGTAAAAACTTCTCATATGCTAACTTTTTCTCCCTTACTACTCTCTTTACATCATCATTCCACCAATCGCTCCTCTTCCCTCCTGCACCCACTTTCCTGTAACCACAAACTTCTGCTGAACACTCTAACACTACATTTTTAATCCTACCCCATACCTCTTCGACCCAATTGCCTATGCTCTCATTAGCCCTTCTATCCTCCAATAGCTGTTTATATCTTACCCTAACTGCCTCCTCTTTTAGTTTATAAACCTTCACCTCTCTCTTCCCTGATGCTTCTATTCTCCTTGTATCCCATCTACCTTTTACTCTCAGTGTAGCTACAACTAGAAAGTGATCTGATATATCTGTGGCCCCTCTATAAACATGTACATCCAGAAGTCTACTCAACAGTCTTTTATCTACCAATACATAATCCAACAAACTACTGTCATTTCGCCCTACATCGTATCTTGTATACTTATCCTCTTTTTCTTAAAATATGTATTACCTATAACTAAACCCCTTTCTATACAAAGTTCAATCAAAGGGCTCCCATTATCATTTACACCTGGCACCCCAAACTTACCTACCACACCCTCTCTAAAAGTTTCTCCTACTTTAGCATTCAGGTCCCCTACCACAATTACTCTCTCACTTGGTTCAAAGGCTCCTATACATTCACTTAACATCTCCCAAAATTTCTCTCTCTCCTCTGCATTCCTCTCTTCTCCAGGTGCATACACGCTTATTATGACCTACTTCTCGCATCCAACCTTTACTTTAATCCACATAATTCTTGAATTTACACATTCATATTCTCTTTTCTCCTTCCATAACTGATCATTTAACATTACTGCTACCCCTTCCAAATTTATAATATATAATAACTATCTCCAGTAACCTCAACAGGGAATCGTTAAGTATTACTGAATAAAAGTGCGCAAATCCAACACTCGAGTACTATATAGTGCCATTATCGAGCCTTCAACACATCATACATTTAGAGAACCTTTAAAAACCTAGTTTTATCATTATATTGGTCCTGGAAATGAAGGAGACAAAATAAAAAAGACCGGGTAAAAAAAAATCAAAGAAAGACTAAAGAATGACTGCAAGATTTGGAGTTTAAGGCCTTTAAATGAGGGCAGGAGAAACAGCGACATGGGAATATAGTTAGGGTATGTAGACGTTGTTTCTGATACAAATACGAGAAGCTCCAGGAGATAGGAACACCTTACACCAAATTCACCGGCTCCCTGGCATGGAATGCATCGCAACCTTCTCTTCCACCAAGGAATCACTCAAGCTTCCTGGAAGGGAATGTGCCAAGGTCCACAACCTCTTCATCCACGAATGAAACACCTTAGTTCCCTGGCAGGGAGTGCGCAGAGCCAAAACCTCCTTACTCATGAAGGTCAGGCAAGGAACTAGGTACCCGCTCAGCGGCATTCCACCCTCTGTCAAATGAGGAGTTATTTTTTACTCTACCAGAACCTGTAAACTGTGCGTGATCGATTTTTTTTGGCAACAGTAATAGTGGGAATTTATTTTACGTAAAGCCGATAGTTACACAGTTTGGATCATATTTATTTATACCTTGACAAGCAACATTTTTTGAAGCCTCGTTATTTTAGTCATTCACTAGGATCGTATTTCAGACTAATAAAATACTCCTTCTTGTAGAAAACTTAAGATACTCATGGATAAGGCTAATACTGATGATATTGATGTTGATTATGTCTGTTTTCTATCTAGTAAGTTTTTTCATTATACTGAGAAACTGAATTCTATCTCAGGACATTTATAATAGAACAAAACTCGTATAAACTATCTATTTTAAGTTGGAATATTGCGTCACTAAGAAAGAGATTTCCTGGCCTTCATCAAGTAACTACTGAACCCATTGATATTGAGTGGCTACAAGAGTGCAGAGTCCCTGAAAATTCCCAGCCGCCTAAATTGCCATCATTTGTTACATATAACCTCAAATCTACTAACTATTGTGTTATATATATTAAAAAATTACTTCTCCATCAACTTCCTACACATAAGAAAACAGAGGGGCTACAATATCACGGTGTTAGGATTTATATTGGGAACTCTGCTCTCAACTTATTTAACTTGTATGCTCCTGCTGATAAGTTAATTACTTGGAGCTCCCCACTTGCGCTCAATCTGAACCTACTTATTATTGGCGAATATAATGCAAGACAAAAAAACATTGGAAACTCACAGTTTGGTAATCGTAATGGTAAACAACTGTTGTCACTCTTAAACAGTCATGATAATGTGCAAATTGTAGGTGACCTTGAACCCACACATATCTATGGAGGCAATCAGATTATCGTTACCATATATTCGCTCGCTACTCCTGTCTGTTGAACTTTTCCCTCAAAATCCCCCATACCAAGACTTATAGTCAAGGAGTATAAGAAGAATAGGCGAGAAAAAAGTTTTAAAATATGGAAGTCGCGTAAGGCAACAAAGCTTCTACTGTCACGACTTAACCAGTCAGAGAAATAATTGGATGAACCATTGATATACACAATATGGAACTTAAAAGCTTGGAGTGCCAATGTCCACCTCAAGAGGCGACTGTTGGTTCCCTTAAAAGTTTCTAGGTATATCAAAGGTTTGTGATCCATCTCTAAAATGAATTCTTTTCCCAGTAAATAAAATTTAAGCTTGGGGATACCCCACACAAAGGCCAAACATTCCTTTCTATGGTGGAGTATCTCGTTTCTGCAGGAAGGAGTTTCCGGCTTAGGAAGCATACAGGGAAGGGAGTATCATCATGGTATTGTATTAACACCGCACCTAAGCCAGTATTGGAGGCATGAGTTCTTAGTGGGTAGGAAAAGCGGTGTACTGCTTAGTAGAAGGATCTAACATTACTTGATGATATGCCTGCGCAATATCAATCTCTGAAAAGAAGGAAGAGTCATAAAATTTGTGTAGCTCGTTATCTATTAAGGGCATAGGCTCAGCATCCCACCGAGTTATAGCATTAAGGCCTCTGAAGTCAATAGCAAGTCTATATGAATTATCCTCCTTCTTAACCATGACTACTGGTGAACAATATGAAGATACTGAAGGTTCAATGTCTTTAGTTTTAATCATTTGTCTACCTCTTGTCAATGAAATCCCTAAGGTGAACTGGAACTGGGTATAATTTCCGTTTGATAGGATTGTCCGTGACTAAGTCAATCTTATGGACTACCGTGGGGTGACACCTGGAAATCAGTAAAAAACGTCTGAGAAGTTATCACACATTGAAGTAGTGTTTTATGGTCATCCAAGACTCATTAATATTAATGTTTGTTGCACCCAAGTGGCCAAGAGTCACCAAGTCATGTAGTTCTCTGTCATAGTTAGAGGTGTCAATTACGCACACCTTACACTCCTCAGTCGTCTTATCAAGTTTGTGTGGAAAAACTAAATCAAAGTTATTCAGGCATTTTAACCGAATTTCTTCGGTAATATTTCTTAAGGATGTTGATATGATAAAGCTTAGGTTTCCCCTTGACTTCTATGAGGTAATCAACCTTTCCACAAATTTTTAACACCTTATATGGACCTTTCCATGCTACTAATAATTTATTTGACTTGATAGGCAAAAGTACCAGAGTTTCATCACCTACTTTAAAACTTCTCCTCTGACTTTTGGAATCAAAATAGGTTTTGCACTGGTCCATTGACAAGCTTAAGTTTTTCCAAACTATGTCAGAGGTCTCCTCAAGTTTGGATCTAAGGTCAAGGAGAAACTGATAAGACTGAACCTTAGCATTCACGTCCTTATTAGTCCACAAGTAATGAAGGATGGACAATGGACCTCTGGCCTCTCTACCATAGAGAAGTTCAAAAGGTGAAATCCCCAAAGAGTCTCTGGGAACTTCCCTCATGGCAAACAAAGACAGGGTGGTAACGATGCACTCCTTAGGTAAGGGAGCAAAGTTTCCCTTTTAAAATGGACTTGAGAACCGAATGCTGGCGCTCAATCCTCCCATTACAGCTGGGATAATAGGGTGTTGTGAAGAGAGGCTTCACTCCCAGAAGTTGGTAGAGATGTTGCATTAAGTCAGATGTGAATTGTGTCCCACGGTCAGACAAAATCTCTCTAGGGATGCCAACCCTGGAGATGGACAAAAGGGCTTCAGCCACCTCTGTAGTAGTTATGGACTTTAAGGGTACAGCTTCAAGGAAACTCGAAGCATAATTAATGTTAATATATATCTATGTTCCCCAGATGAAAGTGGTGATAAAGGACCAACGATGTCAATAGCTACTCTTTCAAACGGTACCTTAAAGATGGGCATTTTGACCATAGGTACTCGCCTGGTACCTCGGGAGGATGACAGTTGGCAAACTTTACACGATCTACAAAAGGTAGTGATATCTGAGGAAATTTTGGGCCAAAAATAGGTTTCCCTAATTTTATTTAAGGTTTAACGATGCGAGAAATGTCCAGCACTGGTAAGTCATGAGCCATTTTAAGAACAGTCTCCCTGCATCGACTTGGAACAACTAAGATGGAATAGTCTGTCTCATCTGAATTTAATTTGAATACTGATTTATACAAGATACCTTTTATATATTCAAATTTATATGAAAAGTTTTTTCCTTTGGATAACTTGATTTTGTTGCTGCTTTATGGCAATTCTGAAGAGAAGGGCAATTACGTTGTAAATTGACAAAGGAGCCCTTTCATATATCTAAAGGCTTAAAGTCGGGGAAAAAACAAAGGATGGGAAGTAGGAGAAGCCTGGGCTTTGGTCTGAGCCCTAAACTTTTTCTAACCAAACAGTAAAACCGGTGATCCTACTATCTCGCTTCTAGAGTAGTTTACTGGTTTCTAACCCCACATGAATATTCCGAGACATTGCCTCATCTTTCGAGGGGCTTCTCTGACTCTACAGGAAGAGGATCTGAAAAGCTTATGTCCATCTTTGGTGATGAAAGGTCAACCTCAGAAGAAAGAATGGCACCTTTTACATTACCTATTAGTACGGAGCAAGAAGTGATGGGAACTAGTACGGCTTCAGACCAACCTGTGAACCATTTAGACCTAATGTAACAACGGATGGTAGGAAAAGTGTCTGTACGGCCCAAGTAGTCTGAAATAATAGCAGAGGAATGATTAGGGAACAGCTTATCAGAAATGACTATACATGTGCATCTAGTGTCTCGTAAAATGGTAGATACATTAAGTCCATTAACTGTTCCTTAACAGAAGGGTGCTTGGTCATTACAGTCTTTAAAACATCTTCCAACTTTTTGGACCTTCTTAGAAGGACAATCGGGACGTTTATGTCCCTTAACACCACATAAATGATGAACAGGAATAAAAGAAGTTTTTTTTCCACTAGAGGCTTTGATTTCTTAAGATCTGGTGAACCCCTTTCCCTTAGGGGGTTTGATCCCTTTTGGTCTTTTATAGGACTTGTGAGCCTCAGCAACAAGTCAGCGGCCTCAGCAACTTCCTCAGCTTTAATCAGGGTTTTGTTCTCTAATGAATGTTCGTATCTGGTGAGGAAGGCTGTCAGGAATGGTCAGCAACCATGAAGCTCTAAGGATTCATAACTGTGTTCAATTCCTGAACTCTCTAGCCAAAAAGTCGAACAAACGGAAAAAAGCGTTACCTGTAAAATGCTGAAAGTTTTGGCCATGCTGTAAGGTGGCATACCCGAAATTTTCCTATAAGAATTTGTGGTTTTTTGATATGCTTTAAGGATTTCCTTCTTCTGTGGTTATAATTACATATATCCTGGACAAAGTTGCATAGATATTCAAAGCTGTTTCCCGAAAATAACATTCCTAACTGGTAGCCAGGTGTCAGCAGGCCATTCACAGAGGTAGCAGTATTTTCAAAAACCCGATAATGTATGAAGTAATGTCTTCACCCTCTGTGAAGGGGGGTAAATTAGGTGTTGGAATATGTGCACTAGCTGCATGATGTTCAATTACTCCTTCCTCTAATTGTTTTTGTGTAAAAGTTAACGTTTTATTCTCTAATTCAAGCGGGGATTTTCGAGCTCGCGATCTTTTTCTCTCCTCTTAACTCATGTTCTCTAGCTCTTTCCTCTCATTCTCTAGCTTTTTCCCCACGTTCTCTAGCTTTTTCCCCCTCAATTCCTGTTTTCCCACGTTTCTCTAGGTCTTCCTAACTTCTCTATCCTTTGCTCTTTCCCCAACTTCTTATCCTTTGCTTTTCCTCAAGTTCTCTTAATTTAACTTGTTTTCCCCACGTACTTTAGCCTCTCCTCATTCAAGTCTATCACGCTCCTTTTTGTCTTCTCTCTCTCTTTTCTGTCTATCTTGGTTTTCTCTTTTCGATTCTTCCTTTTCTCTTTTTTTCTCTTTTTCCCCTCCTGGATCTTAGCGCTAATGAAAGCTTCTAAATTCTTCCCGTTATTTTCCCAACTTACTCCCAGTGCTCATCCAAAACTGGTATTCCTCCATACTTGCAAGAATAACTTAAACTACCAGGGGAAAATGAACGGATATATCAAAGAAAGGAGGGTTCAATTCCTGCTCCCTCAAATGGAAATAAATTGTGAGGGTTTGATCCCCGCTTCGATTAAACAGTATGTGTGAATGAAAAGGAGGGTTCTATGCCCGGCTCCGAGCAAACAGTTTAAATAGAATGGGGTCCCTTGACCATCCAATCTTCTCACAACAAATCAAGAGTGTCCTACGACAGTTTTCCCCTTTATATAATAAAGAACTCAATGAAACAATTTGTCACTGGAAAAATCTCGGGTCCCTAGGTCTATTCCTCAAACTCAATAAAAATAAAGGTGACGAATTAACTAGTATATCATGCCCGACTTGACTTACAATAAGGATAAACAATCACCAAATCTTTTAAATACCTGTATGTAGTCCTACCATAGAGAATGATTTCTCATGGCTGGTGGTAACCGTCTGTGTATGCGGGGGTTGTGAAGTTCCAAAAGGTAGATTCGAGATGGAGTTGAATCTTGATTCAGTCGAGTTGATCTGGCAAGGTCGCCACTTGTGAAGGCTTACTCAGCCCTGTAAAACTTAAGTATTACCAAAGGCTGGCTCCTCATCAGGAAAATTAATGAATAAAAAAAGAAATAATTCATAAAGATAAACACTTTATTATTTTTTTAATGCAAAGATAAAACAGTTTAAACACGAAGGTGTATCCTATTTGAAAGAAAAAGAAAAAAGAAATGAAAAATGGCATTTGAATTCAACGCTAAAATGTCAGTTTTTTTCTGGGGTGTTTTGGTGGAGGTTGACACCATCTTGTAGAAATTGTAGCGTTACTGATGATGTGGGGGGGGTCACAGGTGTTGGTAAAACCCAATGGTGTTCTTCACAGTCTATAGCCTTGATAGTCAGTCCAGATGACAGGAAACCCGGTTTTTTTACCATACAAAGATGAGGGGTTGTCTGCTGTCCCTACAGTTATTTAGGTAGGTAGATCAAAAAGTGACGTCCCCGGACTTTTGCAAAAGTCCTCTCCCTTTAACACTTCTCGTTGGTTGGCAGGTGACCCGATCTGTCATTTCCCAAACTGGAAAGAGAGACAGGTTACCCACTGCTTAAGGAAATCACTCTCCATAAAAAGTACATACCTAAAAAGCGTGGTGGGTTAAACAAAACATCTAACATGGAGATCAAGGCTGAAAGGACTAAGTTTATTATTGGTCAAAACTGAAGCTTTCAACCAATAAGTCCACTAGAATAGGAGCAGGCTTTTACTTACAGTTGTGCTGGGAGCTGTGAGTCGAGTGATTACTGTTTGGCCGGAGCCCCACACGTCACTTTTCGGGGTGGGGAAAAAGGGGGGGAATAGCCGGAGCTAGACTTACCCTACCTTAACAAGCAGCCGGCAATCAAACTATCGTTACCATATACTCGCTCGCTACTCCTAACTGTTGAACTTTTCCCTCACAGGTTGTCAGCAGTTTGAGAACAATAATACGAAAAGAACTTCAACTCAACTTTATTGACTTAAGACTTAGGGAGACTGACACAAGTCAGTCCATCTATCATCACTCCATCATGCAGGAGGAGCCACATGTCTATGGTGTATCCAACAAGATAAACAGATTCTTGGATGCCACTACTGCCCGGCTCCGGCTGGGTTACAAGTATTTATAGCAGGTTAAATCACCACTACCAGATGCAGACCAAACGAAATGTAATTTGCCAGATGGACTATTGTTACACCCTGCGTCATTATGTACTGGAGTACGATAAAATAAATGAATTTAAAGAAAACTCATTCGGAAATGTTCAAGAAATGGCAAAGTATTTTATTCACAGTGGTATATTGCAGACCAATCTGGAGAAATACCATGACTTTGTTCACTGTAAATAAAGCATTACCACGTGTGTGTGTGTGTGTGTGTGTGTGTGTGCCTGCTTGTGCGTGTGTGTGTGTCTGTGCGTGCGCCCTCATGTGTGGGTGCGCGCACGCGCTAGTTTGGGTATATGACCCACTTAATATCTGTATTTATAACTCATTACAATTGTGACCGGGTGTGGACGTATCAGTGGCTCATTACTTTGTAATTTGTTCATGATTGTAACCATGTATAGGAGTACAGATGGTTCATTACCTTTGTAACTTGTCATGATTGTGACCAGATCTACCTGGAGTTCATGACCTTTGTAACTTGCTCAGTTATCAAAACTTTATGACCCAGTCCCTGGACCCATTATGTACCTCTAATCTTTTGACCACCCACAGGATGGGTCTGGAGTGCATAAAGATATTAGGCTTAACCAACCTTGTAGAACCTTCCCGGTTCTCGTGAACTGTTTTTTCATTTCAGATATTTTTATTGATTTTTATTGATTAATTGTATTAAGTTGGATTCGCTGGATTCACATTTATTTTCGATCCAAGGAATGGGAGGATAAACCCAATTCCTTGCATCAAAAACCTTCACTGGCATCAAGGAACTTTACTATAGGGGATCGGATTAAAAGGGATTGCAATGGACAGTTGAAAATGTCCATTTTTGAGCTCCCTCAGCTGTTTGAAAGTGGAGGTTTACATGTCCTCGTGTCATTATGCTACTGAAAATTTCGGTGAACGTTAAGCTAATATAATAAATCACTTAGTGCTGTACTTGTGTTTTATTTAGATTATGTTTTAATTATGTATATGAGGAAAGGTGTCTTTATACAATCATCCAACGTCCCTTCGTGAAGGCTTACTCAGCCCTGTAACAACTTCAGACAGTATTACCCAGGCTGGCTCCTCCTCAGGAAAATTAATGAATAGAAAAAGAAATAATAACAGACAAACATAAACACTTTATTATATAGAAAATATAAAACACTTAAATATGAAATATTAATCCTACATTAAAGAAAATTAAAAATATAAATGCTAACTGAATTCAACGCTAATATATATAGGGGTGTCTGGTGTTGGTGACACTGAGTGTTGTTGAAATCGTAGCAGCTGCTGATGATGGGGGAGGGGGTCTCAGGTGTTGGTTACAACCCACCGGTTCGTTCTTCACAGTATAGCCTTGAGTATTATATCCCGATGACAGGAAAGCAGGTTCTTTACCACTGCAATGATGAGGGGTTACGTCCTGCAATTTCATACAGGTGCACAGGTAATTAAATCCAAAAAGGGGAAGTCTCAGGACGTTAGTCCATCTCCATCAGTTCTGCTAGTTGATTGGCAGGTGACCCTCACTGTCATCCAAGCTGGAAAGATAGACAGGTTACCCACTGCTTAAGAAATCACTCTCCATGATAAGTACAATACCTAAAAGATGTGGTGATTATTACAACAGTCAACCTAGAGCAAGACTGAAAGGACTAAGTTTATTATTGGTCAAAAGTGAAGCTTTCAACCAATAAATCCACTAGAATACAAGGCAGGAATGTACTTACAGTAGTGCTGGGAGCTGTGAGTCTAGTGATTACTGTTTGGACCGGAGCCCCACACGTCACCTTTCGGGGGGGGGGGGGGGAAGAAGGAGGGGAAGGGATAGCAGGAGCTAGACTGACCCTACCTTAACAAGCAGCCGGCAGTCAAACTATCACTTTCGGGGTGGGGGAAAAAAGGCGGGAGCTTGACTTACCCTACCTTAACAAGTAGCCGGCAATGAAACTATTGTTACTATATACTCCCTCTCTACTCCTATCTATTGAACTTTTCCCTCACACCCTTTTTCTCTTAGGTATTCATCATATTATTGTACTATAATTTCCCTTTCTTCGCATTATTTTGTAGTTTGTGGTTTGTCTCTGGTGAGGTACAGTATTAAACGTTTTTTTTTTTTTTTTTTTTTTTTTTTTTTTTTTTTTTTTTTTTTTTTTTTTTTTTTTTTTTTTTTTTTTTTTTTTTTTTTACACAGTCAAGGAATTTTCAGTCCACCAGCTTCATTTTATTCTGCCGTTTCTCTACTTTTAAAACTGCCGTAAAAATCTTGTAGGAATTCCCTTCTATTAACACATGCGGGCTATTTTTATTAAAAAAAATCAAAATTTGTATTTGTTTATAGTTTACATGTAATAAAATATTGTGGAACACAAAGAAAGCCACCAGCATACATAAGTATTTCGAACAGATGCAATTCTTATGCTTACAGACTGCTTAAAACCAGACATAGGTTATGAACAGGTAAATTTTTATGTATTATTACAGGAAATAATTATAATTAAAAAAAAATTATAGTAGAGGGGTAGCAAAAAATATTACAATTAGCAAAGTTTATAAAAGTACAATTTTAAGTGTATACTGATATTTTAAATTCATTTAGTATTCTTAAGTTAATTGGGATTTCTTGAGCACTATCAAACTGGTTCTATGATTTTAGGCATAGTATAGTGTTGGTATAGTTAAGTCTGGGACATGAGGTGATTTATAATTATAGTCCTAAACTGCTTGGCAGAGAGGGAACCTTTTCCTGATTTCGGCAATGAAATACTACAGATCTTGTAACCCTTAATGATGAGTTTTGTGCCTTGTGTTGTACCTGTGTGTTCTGTTGTAGCAATCAAAGAGAAGTTTGAGAGGAGGGTTTATATTCGGCGCGACATATGTACATATATCTCGTGATGAATAGGTAAAACTGGTCAATTAGCTTGAATTCATTTAAAATTAAGCCCTTTCTAAAATTTTCTCCTATATGATTTCAAGATATTTTTCATGTGTTAATGTAAAAATTAATAATTTTGTACCAAAAGAACCTTAGAAAACTTACCTAATGTTATTAAAACAAGCACAATGTAATTTAGCCTAATCCAACTAAATATATTTTAGATAAGTTTATAATAATTTAATAATAAACAAACACAATAAAATATACTTTTTTCGTTAGGTTCAGAATGATTTTCGCGAAATTATTGCATACACAAATTTTCGCTTGCCATACTCGGCATGAAGTGTGTTACTATTTAAACCATAATCGCAAGTTTTACCTATTCCGATATATATATATATATATATATATATATAATATATATATATGTCGTGCCGAATAGGCAGAACTTGCGATCTTGGCTTAAATAGCAACGCTCATCTTGCCATATAGGACAAGCGAAAATTTGTGTATGCAATAATTTCGCCAAAATCATTCTGAATCTAACGAAAAAAATATATTTCATTGTTTTTGTTTAGTATTAAATTATTGTAAATAAATCTAAAATATATTTAGTTGGGTTAGGCTGAAATAAATTGTTCTCGTTATAATAAGGTTAGGTAAGTTTTCTAAGATTCTTTTGGTGCAAAATTATAAATTTTTACATCAGCATTAATGAAAAAAATATATCTTTAAAAGTATAAGAGAAAATTTTAGAAAGGACTTAATCTTAAATGAGTTCTTGCTAATTGGCCAGTTTTACATATTCGGCACGACATATATATATATATATATATATATATATATATATATATATATTTTATATATATATATATATATATATATATATATATATATAGTGTGCGTGTGTGTGTGTGTGTGTGTGTGTGTGTGTGTGTGTGTGTGCAAAAAATCGCAGACAGGCGACCTTAACTATGCACGACAAGCCATAGGGGGTGGAAATCTTTAGCTCAAGTACTTTCGCACGTCTCAGTGCGTCACCAGGAGCTATGCAATGATGCAAACTGAATATTTAGGGAAAATGAACCAATTATTGAGCGATAATGAAACGTACGAACCACTAACTAAGAACCCCACAGTCCAGGTCAACAGCCATTTCGACAAACAACTTAAAACGCTATTGAAGAAGAATGATGAACTAATTAAACATCTGTCAGCCAGGTCAGCAACTTGACCATATCTTTATGGGGTAATCACGATTCATAAACCAGGGTACCTAGTCCGTCCTATTATAAGTTCAGTAAGCTCCGCAGCATATAACCTATCTAAATGGCTGGTTAAACTGCTAACTCCCATGGTAGGTAAAATCTCAGATGCACATATTAAAAAACGTTGACCTTACTGAAAGACTCCAGAAATTAAATGTCCCTCTTGACTTTACCCTAGTGAACTTTGACGTCACAGCTCTGTTCACCAAAGTCCCTGTCCCTGACTTGCTAACATACCTTGAAGAGGAACTAGAAAAATTCCCCATACCCTACCCCACGAAAATAATAATCGAATTGATAAAAGTTTGTGTAACTGATTGTAAATTCGTGTCTCAAAGGAAATACTATGCTAAAAACAGGGCATGGTAATGGGAAATCCCCTTAGCCCCTTACTCAGCAATATATGTATGGAATGCTATGAGATTAGACTTCTTAATTAAAGACATTCTCCCAGATAAAGCTAGTTGGTTCAGAAACGTAGATGATGTTCTTTGCCTAAGGCAAAGAGATCAAAACATTGATGAGTTTCTACCCAGACTCAATGGCTTACTACCTTCAATTAAGTTCACTACAGAACATGAAACAAACAACACTTTGCCTTTCCTAGATTTTTTAATCCACCAGATTGATAGAAAATTCAAATTTACAGTTAATAGGAAGTCCACCAATGTGTCGTCATACATTCACTACTATTCCACTCATGAAACTACGGTAAAAAGGAGTGTGTTCCTCACAATGTCCTTAAGAACCTTGAGCATCTGCAGTCCAGAGTACTTAGAGGACGAATTCAGCAAGATATTCAACACAATCACAAAACTGAGATATCCTAAGGATTTTGTAGAGATGGCACTTCTGTCAGCAAAAAAGTCTTTCTATATGACTGAGTCTAAGGAGATGATGGCTAGGAAAAATGTACTAGTTTTACCATACAATGAGAATCTGGTTTGCCTATGTGAGGCATTAAAAAAGATCAATATAAACCTTGCTTTCAAAAATACAGGACAGCGAAACAAAGGCTGATTAAAAGCACACCCTCCAACAAAGTTGTTGGGGTTTACAAGGTTCAATGTACTCACAGTCCTCTCCCATGTATAGGTTAAACAGGTAAACTTCTGGAAACCAAAATAACCCAACATAAATATTCAGTCAGGACAGGGCAGGAGTCGAAAGCTGTCTTTAACCACGTTAACTCCTGTAATCACCCACCGGATTGGGATACTGCCAAAATGGTACACAAAATCACAGGATTGCTCATTATGCCAGGTGGTCTCATGGTGGATTGGTGACACTCGACCCGTTGTCTACGCACCAAAATACCATGCTACGCCAGTTGATGTATGGTTATATAACGCATTTTCTGTGATTGCACCACACATTGACAAGATTACCTGATTACATAGGTAGTGGGTTAAACTATATTAAGAGTATAAATCTGGATCATAGGAATATTATTGGAATGGTATAGAAGAACCACAAGGCATAATCGATATTGAGAAGAATAGTAGACAATATAAAAGATATGTCTCAGTACCCGTTAGAACATTCGGGAACAGGACATATAAACGCACAAATAGCACATTCATTTCCTTTCTTTTATTAATTAAATAGGTCAAACAGAATAATAGCAATCCATATATATAACATCCCCTGAGAAACGTATTTTCTCAAGTCACAGGACCTGTTCTTAACGGTTAGAAAAAGCCTAGAGAGAACTATTATACCTTCTAATTTCATATTTCTTGACTTCTCAAAACCCTCTTTCCCCACATGGGGGAGATGGGGGATGGTGGGAGTGGTGGGTGTGACGTCGACCCCTGGCCACATTCTAAGAGAGCCAGGAGGAGACGAAAGGCCCACTCTGCACTATTCTGAAAAAAAACTTACCCTCATTCAACATGCAACATCCCCCAATGAAAAGTAGAGGTGTCACTAGCACGTTAATAGACAATACAATAAGTGTCAGGGGCCCGAGACTGTTCAACTGCCTCCCAGCATACATAAGGGGGATTACCAACAGACCCCTGGCTTTCTTCAAGCAAGTACTGGACAAGCACCTAAAGTCGGTACCTGACCAGCCGGGCTGTGGCTCGTACGTTGGATTGCATGCAGCCAGCAGTAACAGCCTGGTTGATCAGGCTCTGATTCACCATGAATCCTGGTCACAGACCGGGCCGCGGGGGCGTTGATCCCCGGAACTCTCTCCAGGTAATTCCTTCAGTTACAACCTTGCATCATTGCATAGCTTCTGAAGATGCACTGAGACTTGCGAAAGTTCTTGAGCTAAAGATTTCCACCCCCCTGTGACTTGTCTTGCATATATATATATATATATATATATATATATATATATATATATATATATATATATATATATATATATATATATATATATATATATATATATAATGTATAAAACATATAGGTAACAGACAGGGAGACCGCTCATCTCCAGGCTGTGAGGGCACTTCACTCCCGGGACTTCCTCCAAACAGTTCCCATATCGGCATGGGAACGCGCCTTGCTGCCCCAATTCACACGGAATATACATGTATTTGTGGTGAAGCGCAAGCCGACCAATATGGTCTATATGGTCTTAACTGTTCCAAAACCAAGGGCTGGCATGCAAGACACAATGAGGTCAACGACATCATAAAGCGAACCCTTGCTACAGCTGGATGCCCAGCCGAGAGGGAGCCTCAATCACTAGCAGCCAACAATACCCACAACCCAGCAAATCGCCCCGATGGGATCACCATCTATCCTTGGAAGAATGGCAGGCTCTTAGCATGGGACTATATCTGTGTGTCTACACTGGCTGACACCTATATCCATCACAGTGTCGGGCAACAGGGAGGAGCTGCTGACCACAGGGAGGAGTACGGACATAAGTACAGGGCAAGTACAGGGACATAAGCCAACAGTATCAATTTGTCCCAGTGGGATCAGAGATCTTGGAATCATGGGGAAAAAATGCCACACGTATCCTTAAAGAATTGTGTTCCAGACTCATCGACACCACCAGGGACCCAAGGGCAGCCACTTTCATGTTCCAGCGCCTCAGCGTGGCCATCCAGAGGGAAAATGCTTGCTGCATACTTGGCTCGCTTCCGGCTTCGGAGGAGCTGGAGGAAATTCATAATCTTTAATATATTGTACCATTGTACTCATGCTTGTGTTTTTTTGTAAATGTATTCTGTCTACTAACAGCTCAGGGGAGAACTTTGAGTTTTCCCTGAGGTACGTTTATTGTCTTCTTAGGATGAGGGTCCCCAGTCCAGTCATAGAGGAGGTACCTCCCTATATTTATATTTAAATATATATATATATTATATATATATTATATATATATATATATATATATATATATATATATATATATATATTAGGCACAGTAAGAGTGTATATTTCGTATTCTGAGTGAGGTCAAACTCTCAAACTTTTGAAGAGCGGAGGAGAGTGTTGTCTGGCACATAAATTGATGATCATCTGCACAGGAACTTTTTTTTTTTTAGGTTATTAATGGTTTAAGGTGATTAGTCGCAATAGATCCCCAAGAATAATTACCATGGGTGAGGAAAGGGTAGATTAGAGAGTGGTATAGTGTAACTAGTGTCTCTTGGAGTACATAGTACCGTATTTTGGAAAGCATGCCTGCTGTTTTGGGGGCCTTCTTGGCTATTTGTTGGATGTGGGTCTAAAATTTAAGGTGATAGTGTAAAGATCTAAAAAATTGCCCTCAGTTTGTTTTGTATTGGATAAACCATTGATCAATATTGAATATTTATTTTATAACGCAGTTCCCGAACAGTTTGTAGTAGGTTTTGTCTATATTGAGAGCGAGTTTGCTTGTTTTCATCCACATAGATATATTCAGCAGCTTGTGGTTAACAGTGTAGCTAAACATGATAAGGTTTGAGTGGAAGAAGACATAGATGCTCCACCTTATTGATTCTGTTTACCTTCTTCATCACATTAGATAATATGGATGTCCAGGTTACCATCTAATTTAACACTATTTATCAATACACCTGATTCAGTATTAGGGCTACAATTAGCATTCATGTGTTTTCGCCCACCATGAGGCAGGCAAAAGCAGCATGGGTTCGAGTCCTTGGCTAGTGCAGTGTTGTTATTGATCAATACCACTCGTTCGTGGTCACAATAATATAAAATACTGCTCGCTAAACTAGTACACCAAGCAGAGACGAGAATGAAATTAGCCTAGAGTCATCCACACCATCATGTGTCCTTGGGTAGCGAGTACAACATTCAGTTCTGCTGGATGTGCTACTCTTAAGGATCGTATGGTCCAATGGATAAGGGCGACATGTGTTTTCGCCCACCTTGAGGCAGGCCAAAGCAGCATGGGTTCGAGTCCTTGGCTATTGCAGTGTTGTTATAATTATATATATATATATATATATATATATATATATATATATATATATATATATTATATTATATATATAAATCTACAGGCGAAGGCTAAGAATAACAGAGCGGCTAAAAGAGGTCAATATATCTCTAATATGTAGGGAGACACTGATCAGAGAAATAAACACCGAACTAAAACTAAAGGAATCTTACAGGAGTCAAGAATCGCGGGAAGAACTAAAAGCCATAAATGAAATTGAAAGAAACCCAAAATATTTCTTTTCTTATGCCAAATCAAAGTTGAGAACAACATCCAGTATTGGGCCCCTACTTAAACGGGATGGGTCCTACACAGATGACAGCAAGGAAATGAGTGAGCTACTTACGTATGACTAGGATTTTAGCGAGCCGCTAACCACACTGAGAGTTGAAAATCTAAATTTTTTTTATGAGAGAGAGAATTTGACAGTCTCAAGTCTATCTGATATTACTATGGCGCCAAATTACTTCGAAAAGGCGATAAATGACATGCCCATGCACTCTGCCCAAGACCCAGACCCGTGGAATTCCGTGTTCATCAAGCGCTTTTTACTATGGAGAGGGAGCATTTACACAGGGGTCGTCCGACGGCTGCTAAAAAACAACAGACATAGCCCCACTCCACAAAGGTGGCAGTAAAGCAATAGCAAAGAACTACAGACCGATAGCACTAACGTCCCATTTCATAAAAATCTTTGAAAGGGTTCTAAGAAGCAAGATCGCCACCCATCTAGATTCCTATCAGTTACACAACCCAGGGCAACGTGGCATTAGAGCAGGTCGCTCCTGCCTGTTCCAACTACTGGGCCACTATGACAAGGTATTGGATGCTCCTGAAGACAAACAAAACGCTGATGTAGTATACACAGACTTTACAAAAGCCTTTGACAGGTGTGACCGTGGCCATGGTGTAATAGCACACAATAACAGGAAAAGTTGGTAGATGGATCTATAATTTCCTAACAAAAAGAACACAAAAAGTAGTAGTAAACAGTAAAGTCTGAGGCGGCTACGGTGAAAAGCTCTGTTCCACAAGGCACAGTACTGTCTCCCATTCTGTTCCTCATCCACATATCTGACAGACAGGAATGTAAGCCACAACTCCTTGTCTTCCTTTGCAGATGACACCCGGATTTACTTGACAATCCTCCACTGAAGGCACAGCAAGACTCCCGGCGGACATTAACCAAATCTTTAAATGGGCCGCAGAAAACAATATGAAATTCAATGATGAAAAAATTTAATTGCTCTGATGTGGAAAACATGAGGGAATTAAAACTGCATTGGAGTATAAAACAAATTCCAACTACTGGGAGTGATCAGAGGATCTCACCTTCAAAGACCATAACATTGTTTCAATCGCATCTGCTAGAAAAATGATGATGGATAATGATAACCTTCAAAACTAGGGATGCCAAGCCCATGATGACTCTTCAGGTTGCTTGTTGTATCTAGGCTGGAGTATTGCTGCTCACTAACAGCACCTTCCAACACAGGTAAAATTGCTGACGTAGAAAGTGTACAGAGAGCCTTCACGGCACACGTAACTGCGATAAAGCACCTCAGTTACTGAGAACGCTTGAAGTTCCTAAACCTGTACTCCTTAGAAGGCAGGCAGGAGAAATACATGATTATGTACACTTGGAAAATCCCAGAGGGATTAGTACCAAACTTTCACACGAAAATCACTCCCTATGAAAGCAAAAGACTCGGCAGACGATGCAACATCCCCCCAATGAAAAGCAGGGGCGCCATTAGCACGATAATAGACATCACAATAAGTGTCAGGGGCCCAAGACTGTTCAACTGCCTCCCAGCATGCATAAATGGGATTACCAGTAGACCCTTGGCCGTCTTCAAGAAGGTGCTGGACAGGCACCTCAAGCCAGTACCTGACCAGCCTGGCTGTGGTTCGTACGTCGGGTTGCCTGCGGCCACCAGTAACAGCCTGGTTGATCAGGCCCTGATCCACCATAAGGCCTGGTCACAGACCGGGCCGCGGGGGCGTTGACGCCTCGAAACCCTCTCCTTGTATACTCCAGGTATGCAAATAAAAGGTGTGCTGTCATGAGACGTTTTTTCCATCACATAGGGAAATAATGTACCATCACGGGAAAAAAGTGATATGCCATATGGAAATCTTTTGAGACAATAGGGAAAATGACGTCCCATGGAAGATAAGATTAGATTTTGTTCATATTTTTAACTCCGGAGGGTTAGCCACCCAGGATAACCCAAGAAAGTCAGTGCGCGATTGAGGACACTCTTATTTCCATTGTGGTCCTTCAATCTTGTCCCCCAGGATGCCACTAGTCAGCTAACATCCAGGTACCTACATGCTTGCTAGGTTAATGCGGACAGTAGGTCAAGTTAATCGAAATAAGTCACTGACTTTTTTGGGTTATCCTAGGTTCTCTACACATATGATGCTATGTATGATAATCTGTGTTACTGTATTTGTGTATATCTGAATAAACTTGCTCAGTGTTTCCACCCGGCCGGGATGAAATCATGGACACTCAGTGTGTGAGGCGAGAGACTTGCCTACCAGGCTATGGGACACCACAGAGAAATCTTGCTCTGAAAGTGTGATATCGCCAAGATAACGTGTGCTTTCCCAGGAAAATAATGGGCAATTACAGGGGTATAAAATATGCCAACAGAAGGAATAGAGTTATCGCAGGGAAAATGTGTGTTATTACTTGGAAATAATGTCGTCACAGGGAAACTGGTGGCGTCACGGGGAAATAGTGTCATCACAAGGAAAAAGCATCCCACCTTGGGGAAATATTCTTTTATCACAGGGAGACGTGTTACGCTACGGTGAAAGTCTGTCGTCACTAGGAAACAAGAATTTGACGTCAATACATAACAGGTATAAAGACGTGGTGGTGACGGTGGTGGTGGTGGTGCTGCTGCTGCGGTATCAAGGTCGTCGCTAGAAAGACCAGCCTCACCCACCCTCCCGTCACCGAGGTGATCCTCTTCAAACAAAACAAAGTACCTATATTTCTATAAAGCGTCCTTTGTAAACTAATTTAATAGCCGCTTGTTATTCAAAGGATTTCTGGCAGCCTTAAAACTAACTTATAACTACTAGACAATGAGACACATTTGGTAGATGAGAATATTTTTTTTATACAATACTGAAGGTATTAAGTAATTAAAGATACCTTAAGGATACAGCTACGTAACATGCTGACATCACACAAATCTAAAATTACATGATATATTCTTTATCTAAATAAATAAACCCTCTGTACAGTGGACCTCCTATAAATGGACTTCAGAAATGTAGAATAGAAACAGTGGACAAATTCCGCTGTTTACATAATTGTCCACCGCAAAACAATATTTATCCTATCCACCACAATTGCCAGTGCAATTTTTTATTTCTTGATGGGAAACAAATAATGTAGTTTACTTGTAACAGAACATTGGTAGACACAAAAGAAAGCCATTAATTATATAATGCATTTCAGACAAACTAATCCTAATTCTTAAATATTGTTTAAGATCTAGACATAGACTATTAAGTAGGATTTCTTATGCAGTTATCTACAGTCGTAAGTGTAATAAGAAAGGTAGCTGATGAACAGATGGTCAGTTACAAAAAGTATTACATATTTCTTTAAAATTATTCAATGATCTTCAGTTTTGTGGAGTGACTGAAGATACAGCAAGTTACTTAGTTACAATAAAAATACAATGGGACAAGATGCGCTACAAGGGACAAGAGTTTGCGTAATTTTTGCCCTAGAAGTTGGTAGATTACTATGTACCTCGAATTATTCTATGGATGGTAACGCTACAGGTCATGAGACATGAAGATCATAAAACCTTATACCCTAACACTGTTAAAGTATTAGACTGCGCTTCAATGTACAGGATGTTTCAAAATGATGGACCTAAGCAGTATGGTCTCATGATTAAACGTCACCCTAACACACGCCAGATAGTTGAATGAGGGATCGTAAATCCACTCGTCGTGCCAGCCGAGTACTTGCGATCCCATATATGACTGGCGTGTGTTAAGGGGAAGTTTAATCATCGGGCCATCCCGCTTGGGTCCATCGTATTTATAGTCGTTTACGAAGATATGTCTATAGAAATTAACTAAAAAATATTTGCCAGGAAATTCTAGCACCAAGTCATTCCTTGTGAAGGAAAAAGAGAACAGTTACGGACACATCTCCACGACAATGAACCTAAGACTGAATCTCATACTATACGTTTAGCTTCATCTGTGTTTGTGGTCAGTTTGGCTGTTACATCCTTTGTTAATCTTCATTGAGAACAAATTTCTACGTAAATATGCTTGTCTCGATAAATGTTATTGTGTTTTGCTGATGATTCCTTCATGACACCTGTATTTATTTTAAAATTATTGCAAGATTACATATTAGTGTCTTTATGGTTTGAAATCGAGAAATAATTACCACATTGGTCTTCCAAAGTCCTTTCTCAGTTTACACCGAAAGATATGTTTGTCTCATGTGTTGAAACACGCACTTTGCCTGGCTAGGAGACTATAAATAACAAAAAAAAAAAAGGGCACAATAACGTCACTGGAACGATACACAAATAACCCGTACATAGGAGAGAGGAGCTTACGACGACGTGTGACTTTGTAAATGGTCCAAGTCGGACCGATACGTCGTCGTAAGCTCCTCTCTCCTATGTGCGGGTTATTTGTGTTAGGAGACTTATCTTCTATCCTAGCCGGAGCCTGTTTTGTATGTAATCGGGAATTATATAGTGCTCTGTTATTCAGCCAGTATCATAAGGAAATTTGAAGTGGGTTATAAAAGAATTTAGTTTACTGGACTCTAGCGGTATATGAAGTACGATATTTAATTAACAATTTCATAGTAATCTGACAATAACCAATATTCTCCCCACTTTGACATAGAAAAAGAATGACAGTTTTATAGAATTACTCAGTTAACAATGGAAAACAAGCCACGGGGGTGGAATTCTTTAACTAAAGTACTTTCACACTTCTCAGCGCGTAATCAGGAGCCGTGCAATATTGCAAGAGTAGTAACAGGAGAAACGGAGGGAAGTTTTCTCAAAGTATAGTAGCGTAACACCCATTACAAGTTCTTTCAGAATGTGGGAGGCACTTGTCGACTGCCCCCCACCCCCCAACACTCCCTCCCATGCCCCTCACCAGGTGGTGTAGTGGTGTAGGATAGACGAGGATTGTCACCCCCACACACTGTCCCATGCCCCTCCCCAGGTGGTGTAGTGGTGTAGGGTAGACCAGGGCCTCCAAGTTTGCAGAAAGCGAATAGTAGAAAAACTTGGGGATTTAATCGCCATCCCTAAGCTTCTAATTGTTGGGAACTGGTCATGTGACATGAGAGATTGCGTTACTAGTGGAAAATACACATACAGAATTCTGCAATTATGAGTAATCTTTTAATTAATGAAATAGAAGAAATGAATGCGCTCATTTATCAGTTTACAATACCGCTCGTCCCGAGAACTTCTCTAACGTTCCAGGAAATACCTGGCAGAATCTTAGTATATCTCAGTATATCTTCCTAAGTACTGCCAACCACTATTCTCAGTATCGATAAATATGACTGTATTGTTTATGAATCTCTCTAATGTTCCGATTATTCTTACCATAAAATAACTAGATAATTCCCGTATTTTCCGAAGATCCTTTAACACAACTAACAGTTTAATTTGTAAACCACTAAACTAGTTGCATTCACCACGTTGCAATCAACCATGAGTACCTTTATACCGCTGTACCTAGACGGATTAGGACCTCCATACAAATAAGTCACTCTACCTCTTTTGGGCTATTCTAGGTTATGTATATGCGCTGCCATATATATAATACATAGATGAGTTTAGGACATCAATTTAAATATGATACTTGTGTTACGGTAACACAGGGTCTTCTTACAGTGGTACTTGTGTTGCGGTAACACAGGGTCATCTTACACTGGTACTTGTGTCACGGTAACACAGGGTCATCTTACACTGGTACTTGTGTTACGGTAACACAGGATCATCTTGCACTGGTACTTGTGTTACGGCAACACAGGGTCATCTTACACTGGTACTTGTGTTATGGTAACACAGGGTCATCTTACACTGGTACTTGTGTTATGGTAACACAGGGTCGCCTTTCACTTGTACTTGTGTTACGGTAACAAAAGGTCGCCTTATACTGGTACTTGTTACGGTAACACAGGGCCGTCTTTCACTGGTACTTGTGTTGCGGTAACACAGGGTCATCTTACACTGGTACTTGTGTTACGGTAACACAGGGTCATCTTACACTGGTACTTGTGTTACGGTAACACAGGATCATCTTGCACTGGTACTTGTGTTACGGCAACACAGGGTCATCTTACACTGGTACTTGTGTTATGGTAACACAGGGTCATCTTACACTGGTACTTGTGTTATGGTAACACAGGGTCGCCTTTCACTTGTACTTGTGTTACGGTAACAAAAGGTCGCCTTATACTGGTACTTGTGTTACAGTAACACAGGATCATCTTGCACTGGTACTTGTGTTACGGCAACACAGGGTCATCTTACACTGGTACTTGTGTTATGGTAACACAGGGTCATCTTACACTGGTACTTGTGTTATGGTAACACAGGGTCGCTTTTCACTTGTACTTGTGTTACGGTAACACAGGATCATCTTGCACTGGTACTTGTGTTACGGCAACACAGGGTCATCTTACACTGGTACTTGTGTTATGGTAACACAGGGTCATCTTACACTGGTACTTGTGTTATCGTAACACAGGGTCGCCTTTCACTTGTACTTGTGTTACGGTAACAAAGGGTCGTCTTACACTGGTACTTGTGTTACGATAATACAGGGTCGTCTTACACTGGTACTTGTGTTGTGGTAACACAGGGTAGTCTTACACTGGCACATGAGTTACGGTAACACAGGGTCCCCTTACACTAGTACTTGTGTTATGGTAACACAGGGTCATCTTACACTGCTACTTGTGTTACGGTAACACAGGGTCGTCTTACACTGGTACTTGTGTTACGGTAACAGGGTCGTCTTACACTGGTACTTGTGTTACGGTAACACAGGGTCGTCTTACACTGGTATTTGTGTTACGGTAACACAGGGTCGCCTTACACTGGTACTTGTGTTGCGGTAACACAGGGTCGTCTTACACTGGTACTTGTGTTACGGTAACACAGGGTCATCTTACACTGGTACATGTGATACGGTAACACAAGTTAGTCTTACACTGGTACTTGTGTTACCGTAACACAGGGTCGTCTTACACTGGTACTTGTGTTACGGTAACACAGGGTTGTCTTACACTGGTACTTGTGTTGCGGTAACACAGGGTCGTCTTACACTGGTACTTGTGTTACGGTAACACAGGGTCATCTTATACTGCTACTTTTGTTACGGTAACACAGGGTCGTCTTACACTGCTACTTATGTTACGGTAACACAGGGTCGTCTTACACTGCTACTTATGTTACGGTAACACAGTGTCATCTTACACTAGTACTTGTGATACGGTAACACATGGTCATCTTACACTGGTACTTGTGTTACGGTAACACAAGTTAGTCTTACACTGGTACTTGTGATACGGTAACACAGGGTCGTCTTACACTGGTACTTGTGTTACGGTAACACAAGTTAGTCTTACACTGGTACTTGTGATACGGTAACACAGGGTCGTCTTACACTGGTACTTGTGTTACGGTAACACAAGTTAGTCTTACACTGGTACTTGTGATACGGTAACACAGAGTCATCTTACACTGGTACTTGTGATACGGTAACACAAGTTAGTCTTACACTGGTACTTGTGATACGGTAACACAGGGTCATCTTACACTGGTACTTGTGTTACGGTAACACAAGTTAATCTTACACTGGTACTTGTGATACGGTAACACAGGGTCATCTTACACTGG
>NC_069409.1:18427375-18446848 GCF_026875155.1 Cherax quadricarinatus | reverse complement strand
ACCTGGACAGGCTGGACATGTGGTCCAGAAACTGGTTTCTCGATTAACCCTGCCAAATGCAAAGTCATGAAGTTGGGGAGGGGCATAAGAAGACCACAGAAGAGTATAGGCTAGGTGGACAAAGACCTACAGACTCACTCAGGGAGAAAGACCTTGGGGTGGACCATAACACAAAACAACATCACCGGAGGCACACATAACCAAATAATGCTGCTGCATACGGGCGCCTAGCAAACCTTGAGAATAGCGTTCCGATACCTTAATTAAGGAATCTCTTCAGACACTGTACACTGTGTATGTTAGGCCCATACTGGAGTTTGCAGCACCAGTTGGAACCCACACCTGGTCAAGCACGTCAAGAAGTTAGAGAAGTACAAAGGTTGCAGGCAAGGCTAGTCCCAGAGTCAGGGGATTGATCTTACGAGGAGAAGGTTGAGGGAAAATATGACTGACGGACACTGGAGGACAGAAGGCGTCAGGTGGAGACATGTAAGACATACAAAATACTGCGGGGAATAGACAAGGTGGACAGAGATAGGATGTTCTAGAGAGGGGACACAGGAACATGGGGTCACAACTGGAGTGAAAGACTCAGACGATTCACAGGGACGTTAGGAAGTATTTCTTCAGTCATAGAGTCGTCAGGAAGTGGAATAAGCCTAGCAAGTGAAGTAGTGGAGGCAGAACCATACATAGTTTTAGAGAGGTATGATAAAGCTCAGGAAGCAGAGAGAGGAACCTAGTAGCGATCAGTGTGAAGAGGCGGGGCCAGGAGCTGAGTCTCGACCCCTGCAACCACAATTAGGTGAGTACACACACACACACACACACATACACACACACACACACAGTCAGTCAGTCAGCAGACGTGGGTCACAAGGTGCGAAACCTTTAGTGGTTTTAAAGTGTCAGTAATGCTAGCAGTTTAAGTGGTAGTGACGTCAGTGAAACAATCCTACCGATGGATAAACCATGAGTTATTAGCTAAAAAAAAGTCGAGAGGAAGCCTGAAATCTTTAATATTTCAAAGTGTCAAACCATTAGTGGCTAGTAGGCTTCTGTTGCTACACAGATTCAAATATACAAGATTCAGTGAGTGTGGAAGCGGGGGTGTTCAAGAATTTCGAGGAGAATTAGATAACAGTGAAATGTGGGGCACCATACAGTGAGTGAAAAAGTTAATAAGCAAAAAGTAGAAAGGAAAAAAATATAATATATAAAACAAGGGAAGGGTGGCAGTAGGCCTGCTGAAAAACAGTGGCGTCACAACAGTTGTGTTAACATTATCATATAAAGTGTAACACCGAATGTGAAGTGTATTCCAATATAAGTGAAGTGTATTCTATCATAAGTGACATTGAGGGACGCGGGATGCATTGAGCATATACGGTTATAAAGATCAGGGTGAAGAATTTTCATAATAGTTGATAGTAGGCGTGTGTACGGGCGACTACGTCATCAGCATCTGGCAACTTGTATCGCATCCATCACTGCCAGC
Organism: Cherax quadricarinatus; assembly: GCF_026875155.1. Classification (NCBI taxonomy): domain Eukaryota; kingdom Metazoa; phylum Arthropoda; class Malacostraca; order Decapoda; family Parastacidae; genus Cherax; species Cherax quadricarinatus. The sequence continues at coordinate 18,445,350 of NC_069409.1, read as the reverse complement.
TTAAGTATCACTCACTGTTGGGGTTCTTTTGGGGGTTCTGAATCCTGCCTTGCATCACTGTTAGATACTGGTCACTCACTTCCTGCAAGCTATTATCAGAATTAGAGCAGAAATAGCATAGATAAGGTGAAGTTATTGTTGACTAGCGAGGAGCAGCCTAGCGAGGGGAGCTAGCGAGGGGAAAGCCTAGTGAGGGCGGAAGCTAGCGAGGGGAAGCTAGCGAGGGGAAGCCTAGTGAGGGTTGAAGTCAGGACACTCCTAGAAGCTCAGACAGCTAAAATTTTACAACCTAATTACTTCTCTGTGTTTTATAAGTAGAAGTATAAGTGCTAGAATCACTGTGTAGTTTAGAAATACGGGGTTAATACTACTGATAAAAATTTATTAGCAGTATAATACTTAGAAGTGGGGGCACACATACACACGCACGACACACACTCCACACAACACCACACACACACACACACACAAACGCACACACACCCATATACAGGATTTCACACTTCCTGTGAAAGTGATCCTCTAACCTTCCTTCCCCCCCCCGCCTCCTCTACTCTCCTCTCTCTTCCTCTCTCTCTCTCTCTCCCCTTTCTCTCATCCTCTCTTCTCTCCCTCTTCCTCTCTCTCTTCCTCTCTTCTTCCCTCTCACTCTCTCTCTCCTCTCTCTTCCTCTCTCTCCATTTCCCTCCTTTCCCTCTCTCTCTCCTCCTCTCTCTCTTCCTCTCTTTCTCTCTCTCTTCCTATTCTCTCTCTCTCCCTCTCTTCCCTTGTCACTCCCCCCTCTCTCTCTCACTTTCTCCCTTTTCCCTCCTTTCATACCTCCCCTTCTCTCTCTTTCTCCTCTCTCTCACTCTCTCCCCTTTTTCTTTTTCACTTTTCTTTTACTACAAAAAAAGAAAAAAAAAAATGGTTGGACTCGCAGGAACAGGGATCAGTATGGACAAATGGTACTGGAAGGAGAGGAATGGATGGAGGAGCCAGTGGAAAAGGATATAGCAAGGATGGCGAGATGAAAATTAGGTGAGCTTTCTGGAAAAATTGGAGAAGAGAAAGGAAGAAAGATGCTCTCTGTGAAATGGGGAACCAGAAAAGAGGTTGGGTTGAGAAGGAGACGAAGAATGGGAGGCACAAGTCGAAACTGCAGTAGCCATGTAAAGGTCCTAGAATTTGAGGTATACAGGCTGAAGCAAGTCTCAGGGTTATTTGTGACCAGAGAAGACACACCATACGAAGCTGAGAGGCTGAACAGGAAGGAAGGAGATATGATATATGCTAAGGTCCTATCAGCCTGCAAAGAAGGGCCAGGGAGTGGAAGGGAAGAGCAGATGGGTGCAGATGGAGAGGGAGATAGGTCGAATGCTGAGGCACAACCATGCTACCAAGAGCCACTGGAAAAATCAAGGGAGAAAATGACCACATACAGACAGGAACCAGAGTCACAGAGGGAGAGGCAATGGGAGGAGGAAAGGGCAAAATCAGTGTTTATCCATGGGCTTCGGGAGAGAGAGGAAAGGACACACACTGAAAGACGGCAGGAAGAAAGAAAGGAGATTGAGAAAATCATCACGGAAATAGGGGGAGAAGACATGGACGAGATTGTAAATTTTCAGAGAATAGGGGGGTACTTGAAGGGGAGAAACCGACCGATCAAGCTGATTCTCAGGACAGAAACAGTGCGGAACAGGATCCTCCAAGAAAAACCACGGTTGAGAAGCTCGGAAGAGTACAAGAAGGTGTTCCTAGACAGAGACAGAACACAAAAAGAGAGACAGCAGCTGAGGGAGAGGACAAAAAAGCGAAAGGAGCTAGGAAAGGAGACAAGGATGGAACCAGCAGAGGTCAGTCAGAGCAGAACAGAGCAGCAAGAGCAAGCACACACACAACTATCCTCAGAACCCCACAACCTATCACACCATCCCAACACACAATACAATCCATACCCACAGCTTCCACCCAACCCCCAACCATAGAATCCCACAGTATGCTACCAGGTCTCCCACCCCCACAGGCCCCCCAAACCACAGTGTTGGAAAGGAAACTGAAGGTATGGTACACAAACGCTGATGGAATAACAAACAAGTGGGAGGAGTGGCACGAAAGAGTCAAAGAGGCATCACCAGACATCATAGCAATCACAGAAACCAAGCTTACAGGTATGATAACAGATGCCATCTTCCCAACGGGATACCAGATCCTGAGGAAAGACAGAAGGAACAGGGGGGGGGAGGAGTGGCATTGCTGATCAAACACCGATGGAATTTTGATGAGCTGGAGAGAGGAGACAGCGGAGAAGAAAGTGATTGCATAGCGGGAACGCTTCACTCTGGAGGTCCCAAGGTGATAATTGCAGTGATGTATAACCCACCACAGAACAGCAGGAGGCCAAGGCAAGAGTATGACGAGAGCAATAGAGCGATGGTTGACACACTGGCTGCAGTGGCCAGAAGAGCTCATACATGCAGGGCAAAGCTCCTGATCATGGGCGACTTTAACCACAAGGAGATCGAATGGGAGAACTTGGAGCCACATGGGGGCCAAGATACATGGAGGGCTAAGATGATGGAGGTGGTACTGGAAAACTTCATGTACCAACACGTAAGGGACACTACAAGAGAGAGAGGAGAGGATGAACCAGCAAGACTGGACTTAGTATTCACCTTGAGTAGTGCAGATATTGAGGACATCACATATGAAAGACCCCTTGGGCCAGCGATCATGTGGTTTTGAGCTTCGAATACACAGTAGAGCTACAAGTGGAGGGGGAAGCAGGAAGGCCAGGACGAATGAAACCAAACTACAGGAAAGGGGACTACACAGGAATGAGGAACTTCCTGAATGAGGTTCAGTGGGACAGAGAACTGGCAGGGAAACCAGTTAATGAGATGATGGAATATGTAGTCACAATGTGCAAGGAGGCTGAGGAGAGGTTTGTACCCAAGGGTAACAGGAATAATGAAAAAGCCAGGATGAGCCCATGGTTCACTCAAAGATGCAAGGAGGCAAAAACCAAGTGTGCTAGGGAATGGAAGAAATATAGAAGGCAAAGGACCCAGGAGAATAAGGAGAGCAGTCGTAGAGCCAGAAACGAATATGCACAGATAAGAAGGGAGGCCCAACGTCAATATGAAAACGACATAGCAGCAAAAGCCAAATCTGACCCGAAGCTGTTATACAGCCACATCAGGAAGAAAACAACCGTCAAGGACCAGGTAATCAGGCTAAGGAAGGAAGGGAGGAGAGACAACAAGAAATGACAGTATGAAGTTATGTGAGGAACTCAACAAGAGATGCAAAGAATGTTCACAGAGGAGGCAGAAGGGGCTCAGGAAGACGGAGAGGTGGGGTACACCACCATGTGCTGGACACAGTACACACAACCGCAAGGAAGAAGTGAAGAGGGCTTCTGAGGTGAGCTAGATACCTCAAAGGCAAGAATGGGGCCTGATAAATCTCTCAATGGGTCCTGAGAGAGGAGCAGAGGCGCTATGTGTACCCCTAACAACAATATCAATACATCTATCGAAACAGGGAGATTACCTGAGGCATGGAAAGACAGCAATGTGGTACCAATCTTTAAAAAAAGGAGACAGACAGAAGCACTAAAACTAAGAACCAGTGTCACTGACATGTATAGCATGCAAAAATCATGGAAAAGATTGTCAGGAGAAGAATGGGGAACATCTAGAAAGGAATGATCTCATCACCAGCAGACAACATGGTTTTCAGAGACGGGAAATCCTGTGTCACAAACCTACTGAGTTCTATGACATGGTGACAGCAAGTGAGAGAGAGAGAGAGGGGATGGTGGATTGCATTTTCTTAGACTGCAAGAAGGCGTTTGACACAGTTTTACCACACAAGAGATTAGTTGCAAAACTGGAGGACCAAGCAGTGAATAACAGGGAAAGACACTGCAATGGGAATCAGGGAATACTTGTCAGGAAAGACAGCAGAGGAGTAATGGTACGAGGCGAGGTGTCAGCAAGGTGGGCACCTGTGACAGTGGGGTTTCACGGGGGTCAGTCCTAGGAACCAGTGCTGTTTCTGGTATTTGTGAACGACATGACGGAAGGAATAAAACTCCAGAGGTGTTCACTGTTTGCAGATGGACGTGAAGTGATGAGAAGAGTTCATCGATCGAAGACCAGGGCCAGAAAAAAAAAAAAAAAAATCAAAGGGATATGGAGAGGCTGCAGGGACCTGGTTCAGCAATAGGCTCTGAGTTCAATCCCACCAAGTGCGAAGGTCATGAGGATTGGGAAGGGCAAAGAAGACCGCAGATGGAGTACAGTCTAGGGAGGGTCAGAGAACTACAAACCATCACTCAAGGAAAAAGATTCTTGGGTGTGAGTTTAACTCCAGGCACATCTCTGAAACGCACATCAACCAAATAACTGCTGCAGCTATATGGGCGCCTGGCAAAACCTCAGAAGGCATTCCGAATCTTTAATAAGGTTAATCGTTCAGGACCCAATACACCGTGGTTACGTTAGGCCATATTGGTGTATGCGGCACCCAGTTTGGAACCCACACCTAGCCAAGCTTGTAACAAGAAAACTAGAGAAAGTGCAAAGTTTTGCAACAAGACTAGTCCAGGAGCTAAGAGGTTATGTCCTATGAGGAGAGGTTAAGGGGAAATCAACCTGGACGACACTGGAGGGAAGGAGAGATAGGGGGGGGGACATGATAACGACGTACAGAAATACTGAGAGGAATTGACCAAGGTGGACAAAGACAGAGATGTTCCAGAGATTGGACACAGTAACAAGGGGAACAGTTGGAAGTGAAGACACAGAGGAATCAAGGATGTTAGAGTATTTCTTCAGCCACTGAGTAGTCAGGAAGTGAAATAGTTTGGAAGCGATGTAGGGGATGTCAGGATCCATACATAGCTTTTTAGCAGTGGTCCGATAAAGTTCATGTTCAGGGAGAGTGACCTAGTAGGAACATTGAGAGGCGGGGCAGGAGGTTGGACTCGAACCCTGCAACCTTAGCTTGGTGAGGTACACTGTGAGTACAAACATACATACCACACACAACACACACACACTCACACACACAAAACACACATAACACACACCACACTCCACATCACATATACACACACACACACACACACACACATTGCAAACACACACACACACACACACACACACTACACACACAACAACACACACACAATACACACACACTCACACACACACAGACACACACACACACACACAATAAATAATTAATCAGCAGTTACAGGATGGTGTGAGTCAACAGATAAAAAATAAAAAGTCAAGAACAGAAATGATGAGACGATTTTATATAGGACGTTTCACCCATCCTGATGCTTTATCAAGTAAACTGGTGAAAGTCTATTAGGTGTAACTCTGTAATGTTTGCTACAGTTGTATCTTGATACAGTTTATTTGCACTTCATGCAATATTGTTTTGTTTTATTTACAAAATGATTCAATTTTTGTTATTCAACGTATAGTTTCTAGCATTACCATATTTACTCTGTCATTATCAAATTGTTACTGTCATGACTAATTCAATATAATATTACGAAAATCATAATAATAGGGGGGTAAGCCTATTACAAGTCACTTATTACTCATTCCACAATCGCCATTCATAATTCGTTCAGTGTCGAAAGAAATGTCAGCGAATATCGAAGAACGGGAAAATATACCCATGTGATGGGTTCTTGTCTGGCAGCCTTCCGTTGGCCAAGTGCGAACCTCGCGTGCAGGAGAGGCTCTTAACTCTGAGTATAAACCACTTAGCACAATAAGTCTTGATTTCGTAAGTGACAGTGCTGTAAATCAGGCATAATAATAATTGAAATCCATAATAATGATATAGCAACACTGGCAACGGTGGCAGCAGCGGTAGCAAGAGGGACATCAGCAATAATAATAATAATAATAATAATAATAATAATAATAAGAAGAAGAAGAAGAAGAAGAAGAAGAAGAAGAACAAGAAGAAGAAGAAGAAGAACAAGAAGAAGAAGAAGAAGAAGAAGAAGAAGAAGAAGAAGAAGAAGAAGAGAAGAGAAGAATTTACGACAATAATACTTACAGTTTACACTGTGGTAACCACTGCAAACTACCTACCTCACATCACAATTTATAATCTTCACAAGCAACGCTCATCAGTTTCATTATAGTACATATAAACAATAACATTTAAGACAAAATATTTTCAGGTATCAGTATTCATGTTTGCTTATTAGCAAATTTCTCGACAACTAAATCAGTGTTCATGTCGCTTTGAATATTCATCAGTGCTAAAACCTTCAGTGTCTCCTGGCTCATTGTATAATGAAGGAAGTTTTAAGGAGCCCAGGCTCACTGTTCGAAAACTCACATTCATATCTTACACAGTCTTTGGAAAATCCAGTGAATTACACAGCTTAAATAACAAAAAAAGGCACAATACCGTGACTGGAACGATACACAAATAACCCGCACATAAAAGAGAGAAGCTTACGACGACGTTTCTGTCTGACTTCATCTTGTCTGTATTATATACCATTTTTGTACTACTACTACTACTACTACTACTACTACTACCACCACCTCTTCCTGCCTATATATAGCCGTCCTGCCCCACTTCTGGTTAGTGTGACTTTGTAAATGGTCAAAGTCGGACCGAAACTTCGTCACAGCTTAAATGCTTTAACTGCTGCATCAGATATATTCGCAGCATAACTTCTCTTTTTTCTAACAGTTTTACAAAATGGAGAGAATTTCTCTTGGATGTGGCAGATCTCTTATGTGAAAACTGATGGATGAATCTAGCTGTATCAAGTCAGACTGTCCTGATAAATATGAACCATCATACTGGACACTAAACACAATGCAGCACTTAGTGTTTTGTGTACATCTACATGAGGCATTAGCAGAAAGACATTTATTCTCCCTTCTTTTAGTACCATAATAAAACAACGTATTGGAATGAAGCAGAAAAAGAAATAAAAAATATTCCACTATCAGATTATACCATTAACAGACGACTACGTGACTCAGCTTACCTGTGTGAGTTGCGATTTTCTGTGCTCATGAACATTAATACTGACACGAGGGAAAGATTGCACTCGGTCAAGGAAGAAATGAGGAATTCTGTCTTATATTCAACTTAATATCAAAAGGATCTGCCAATCACGCAAAATCACTAAAAAAAGTTACAAAATGCAAATTAGTTTCGGTTTGTTTTGTTTATTTTATTGTGATCTATTACACTAATAAACTTGTATATTTTATATTTCGTATGTTTTATGCGCTTGTGTTATTATTATTTTTATTTTTCTTAAGACTAAATAAATACTCTTGGAAAGCTGTTCTAATATAAAATTTACAAGAGGTGCCACAGAATTAAATATGTGACATGAAAGATACCCATCACTTGAAAAAGGTTACAAGACTACAAGAAGACCCACAAGTAGCCTGGTTACATAAACAATATTCATCATTTATTACTTTTAAAACCAAGAGCCTAAACTACAAAAAAATCACTGAAACAATTACATCTTCACTTGATTACATTCGGATAAATATAACAGCTCCTCTCAAAGCAGGCATTATCACTGAGTTGTATATAGTATAGTGATGTCTGCCGACTGTGGAAAAGTCCAATTGTGTATAGTTCGTCACAGGTGTCCTTTTCCACATTAACTGACAATACAACTGATAATTAACCAACCCTTTTGTTCAAAAAAAAAAAATAAAAATCACTGCCTGAAACAACTGTCATCCAGGTTCTAAGGTGAACATAAGAGAATACAGTTTTTAAATTAAAATAAATCCCTCGTACTCAAGAAACTTTTCGGCTTGACTTTTACACTTCCTCATGTCACTTGCACCTCTCCTACGACACTCACTCCGTCTATGTATTTATGCTTGTCTCATGTACTATCTACAAACTTAAACAAAAAAAAAAAGTTTCCAAGAAAAAACACTGTGTCCATTCTTTTTTTTTCTGCTTTGCCACTAATCATGAGGTACTAAACTAACAAGGGCTAAATTGCTCATCGAAACATCCTGCTGACTGATTCAGGTCCGCCACTTTCTCCACTTTCTTTCGTTTTGGTGTATACCTTCTCGCTGCTTCCTGAGACTTACTGTACCGCAGCATTCCTTACTGGGTCCTTGAGCGACTCAGACAAACGTACTTTATCTCGTAGTCCTCTTTCGAAGAGGCAGCCCCTCCTCTTCATAGTCATTCTCTATTCTGGACAGTTTTCGTTGTTCATCAACAATTTTTACCAAATGGTCCACGTTTGGGCGCTTAGAGGGATCTTTTTCCTTTTTATTTTATTTTTATTTTATTTTATTTTTTTTTTTTTTTTTTGCCTTTCACGACTTAAGGACATATCCAGTACTTTTGTTAACTCCTCAGTCATCACAGCAATGCTAAGCATCAGAGGTGGGAGATGAAAGTTTACTCTCCCGCACCACAGGTGCCACCCAATCCATTCGTTGTTTCGTACGTTTTGAAAGGGGCGCCTCAGAGAATTTTTCCCTCTTCAACCGAATTACCAAATTCAATTAGACTTATTTTTACTATCTGTTTGAGCCTCTACACAGATATCACTTTTAATATCATTGTGCATGATTCGTATTACATTAAGATCCTTGATCATCTGACAAGACATTTTTCAAAATACTGAAAAGCTTGTCTTTTTCAAGATCTTTATAACAGTACAAATTGAATAGTATCCTGTCAAACTCGATTATAAGGAGATGACTGCTTACAAAAGTTTTATCTCACGAACTCTCTCCTGGTTTTGGCGATTTTTAGTCATTTTCTCTCCTGCTGATGGAGAAATTGTTTCCATAGCAAAGGGGAATCGCAATATTCAAGTTTGAAATGAGAAACATTTGATGTAGTCGAAGGAAAAGTTGGAATATCCCAGTCATTTAGAAAACTGACCCAGAACACTGAATTAACACAAGAAGAACCTGATTTGAATAATAAAAACACTAACATAAGAGATTCTCTTGAATAGTAATTAAATATGTAGGATTTATGAAATATAATGCTTATGAATTGAACAATATGTGTAATAAACACACATCAGAATATGTGTATCATGGTGATGTATGGGTGTATTATATAACAATGAGTGTGTATTATAGTGAATATGTGTGTATTATAAAGAAGATAAGAGTGCATTATAGTGAACGTAAGAGTGTACTGTAGTGAAGATAACTTTTAAAAAGTGATTTCCACAGATACAGTTGCACACATGACACCCGGCAGATGAACAAGTACCAGTGTAAGATGACCCTGTGTTACCGTATCACAAGTACCAGTGTAAGACTAACTTGTGTTACCGTATCACAAGTACCAGTTGTAAGACTAACTTGTGTTACCGTATCACAAGTACCAGTGTAAGACGACCCTGTGTTACCGTATCACAAGTACCAGTGTAAGACTAACTTGTGTTACCGTATCACAAGTACCAGTGTAAGACTAACTTGTGTTACCGTATCACAAGTACCAGTGTAAGACGACCCTGTGTTACCGTATCACAAGTACCAGTGTAAGACTAACTTGTGTTACCGTATCACAAGTACCAGTGTAAGACTAACTTGTGTTACCGTAACACAAGTACCAGTGTAAGACGACCCTGTGTTACAGTATCACAAGTACCAGTGTAAGATGACCCTGTGTTACCGTAACACAAGTACCAGTGTAAGACGACCCTGTGTTACCGTATCACAAGTACCAGTGTAAGATGACCCTGTGTTAACCGTATCACAAGTACCAGTGTAAGACTAAACTTGTGTTACCGTAACACAAGTACCAGTGTAAGACGACCCTGTGTTACCGTATCACAAGTACCAGTGTAAGACGACCCTGTGTTACCGTATCACAAGTACCAGTGTAAGACTAACTTGTGTTACCGTAACACAAGTACCAGTGTAAGATGACCCTGTGTTACCGTATCACAAGTACCAGTGTAAGACTAACTTGTGTTACCATAACACAAGTACCAGTGTAAGACGACCCTGTGTTACCGTATCACAAGTACCAGTGTAAGATGACCCTGTGTTACCGTAACACAAGTACCAGTGTAAGATGACCCTGTGTTACCGTATCACAAGTACCAGTGTAAGACTAACTTGTGTTGCCGTAACACAAGTACCAGTGTAAGACGACCCTGTGTTACCGTATCACAAGTACCAGTGTAAGATGACCCTGTGTTACAGTAACACAAGTACCAGTGTAAGAATAACTTGTGTTACCGTAACACAAGTACCAGTGTAAGATGACCCTGTGTTACCGTAACACAAGTACCAGTGTAAGACTAACTTGTGTTACCGTAACACAAGTACCAGTGTAAGACGACCCTGTGTTACCGTAAAACAAATACCAGTGTAAGACGACCCTGTGTTACCGTAACACAAGTACCAGTGTAAGACTACCCTGTGTTACCGCAACACAAGTACCAGTGTAAGACGACCCTGTGTTACCGTAACACAAATACCAGTGTAAGACGACCCTGTGTTACCGTAACACAAGTACTAGTGTAAAATGACCCTGTGTTACCGTATCACAAGTACCAGTGTAAGATGACCCTGTGTTACCGTAACATAAGTAGCAGTGTAAGACGACCCTGTGTTACCGTAACAAAAGTAGCAGTATAAGATGACCCTGTGTTATCGTAACACAAGTACCAGTGTAAGACGACCCTGTATTACCGCAACACAAGTACCAGTGTAAGACAACCCTGTGTTACCGTAACACAAGTATCAGTGTAAGACGACCCTGTGTTACGGTAACACAAGTACCAGTGTAAGACTAGCTTGTGTTACCGTATCACATGTACCAGTGTAAGATGACCCTGTGTTACCGTAACACAAGTACCAGTGTAAGACGACCCTGTGTTACCGCAACACAAGTACCAGTGTAAGGGGACAATGTGTTACCGTAACACAAATACCAGTGTAAGACGACCCTATGTTACCGTAACACAAGTACCAGTGTAAGACGACCCTGTTACCGTAACACAAGTACCAGTGTAAGACGACCCTGTGTTACCGTAACACAAGTAGCAGTGTAAGATGACCCTGTGTTACCATATCACAAGTACTAGTGTAAGGGGACCCTGTGTTACCGTAACTCAAGTACCAGTGTAAGACGACCCTGTATTACCGCAACACAAGTACCAGTGTAAGACAACCCTGTGTTACCGTAACACAAGTACCAGTGTAAGACGACCCTGTGTTACGGTAACACAAGTACCAGTGTAAGACTAGCTTGTGTTACCGTATCACATGTACCAGTGTAAGATGACCCTGTGTTACCGTAACACAAGTACCAGTGTAAGACGACCCTGTGTTACCGCAACACAAGTACCAGTGTAAGGGGACAATGTGTTACCGTAACACAAATACCAGTGTAAGACGACCCTATGTTACCGTAACACAAGTACCAGTGTAAGACGACCCTGTTACCGTAACACAAGTACCAGTGTAAGACGACCCTGTGTTACCGTAACACAAGTAGCAGTGTAAGATGACCCTGTGTTACCATATCACAAGTACTAGTGTAAGGGGACCCTGTGTTACCGTAACTCAAGTACCAGTGTAAGACTACCCTGTGTTACCGCAACACAAGTAGCAGTGTAAGACAACCCTGTGTTACCGTAACACAAGTAGCAGTGTAAGACGACCCTGTGTTACCGTAACACAAGTAGCAGTGTAAGATGACCCTGTGTTACCGCAACACAAGTAGCAGTGTAAGACGAACCTGTGTTACCGTAACACAAGTAGCAGTGTAAGATGACCCTGTGTTACCGTAACACAAGTACCAGTGTAAGACTAACTTGTGTTACCGCAACACAAGTACCAGTGTAAGACTACCCTGTGTTACCGCAACACAAGTAGCAGTGTAAGACGACCCTGTGTTACCGTAACACAAGTAGCAGTGTAAGACAACCCTGTGTTACCGTAACACAAGTAGCAGTGTAAGACAACCCTGTGTTACCGTAACACAAGTAGCAGTGTAAGACGACCCTGTGTTACCGTAACACAAGTAGCAGTGTAAGACAACCCTGTGTTACCGCAACACAAGTAGCAGTGTAAGACAACCCTGTGTTACCGTAACACAAGTAGCAGTGTAAGACAACCCTGTGTTACCGCAACACAAGTAGCAGTGTAAGACAACCCTGTGTTACCGTAACACAAGTAGCAGTGTAAGACAACCCTGTGTTACCGTAACACAAGTAGCAGTGTAAGACAACCCTGTGTTACCGCAACACAAGTAGCAGTGTAAGACAACCCTGTGTTACCGCAACACAAGTAGCAGTGTAAGACAACCCTGTGTTACCGCAACACAAGTAGCAGTGTAAGACAACCCTGTGTTACCGCAACACAAGTACCAGTGTAAGACAACCCTGTGTTACCGTAACACAAGTAGCAGTGTAAGACAACCCTGTGTTACCGTAACACAAGTAGCAGTGTAAGACAACCCTGTGTTAGCGTAACACAAGTAGCAGTGTAAGCAACCCTGTGTTACCGTACACAAGTAGCAGTGTAAGACAACCCTGTGTTACCGCAACACAAGTACCAGTGTAAGACAACCCTGTGTTACCGTAACACAAGTAGCAGTGTAAGACAACCCTGTGTTACCGTAACACAAGTAGCAGTGTAAGACAACCCTGTGTTACCGCAACACAAGTACCAGTGTAAGACAACCCTGTGTTTACCGTAACACAAGTAGCAGTGTAAGACACCTGTGTTACCGTAACACAAGTAGCAGTGTAAGACAACCCTGTGTTACCGTAACACAAGTAGCAGTGTAAGACAACCCTGTGTTACCGTAACACAAGTAGCAGTGTAAGACAACCCTGTGTTACCGTAACACAAGTACCAGTGTAAGACAACCCTGTGTTACCGTAACACAAGTACCAGTGTAAGACTACCCTGTGTTACCGCAACACAAGTAGCAGTGTAAGACGACCCTGTGTTACCGCAACACAAGTACCAGTGTAAGACTACCCTGTGTTACCGTAACACAAGTAGCAGTGTAAGACGACCCTGTGTTACCGCAACACAAGTACCAGTGTAAGACGACCCTGTGTTACCGCAACACAAGTATCATATTTAAATTGATGTCCTAAACTCATCTATGTATTATATATATGGCAGCGCATATACATAACCTAGAATAGCCCAAAAGAGGTAGAGTGACTTATTTGTATGGAGGTCCTAATCCGTCTAGGTACAGCGGTATAAAGGTACTCATGGTTGATTGCAACGTGGTGAATGCAACTAGTTTAGTGGTTTACAGAATGAAACTGTTAGTTGTGTTAAAGGATCTTCGGAAAATACGGGAATTATCTAGTTATTTTATGGTAAGAATAATCGGAATATTAGAGAGATTCATAAACAATACAGTCATATTTATCGATACTGAGAATAGTGGTTGGCAGTACTTAGGAAGATATACTGAGATATACTAAGATTCTGCCAGGTATTTCCTGGAACGTTAGAGAAGTTCCCGGGACGAGCGGTATTGTAAACTGATAAATGAGCTCATTCATTTCTTCTATTTCATTAATTAAAAGATTACTCATAATTGCAGAATTCTGTATGTGTATTTTCCACTAGTAACGCAATCTCTCATGTCACATGACCAGTTCCCAGCAATTAGAAGCTTAGGGATTGCGATTAAATCCCCAAGTTTTTCTACTATTCGCTTTCTGCAAACTTGGAGGCCCTGGTCTACCCTACACCACTACACCACCTGGGGAGGGGCATGGGACAGTGTGTGGGGGTGACAATCCTCGTCTATCCTACACCACTACACCACCTGGTGGGGGGCATGGGAGGGAGTGTTGGGGTGTGGGGGGCAGTCGACAAGTGCCTCCCACATTCTGAAAGAACTTGTAATGGGTGTTACGCTACTATACTTTGAGAAAACTTCCCTCCGTTTCTCCTGTTACTACTCTTGCAATATTGCACGGCTCCTGATTACGCGCTGAGAAGTGTGAAAGTACTTTAGTTAAAGAATTCCACCCCCGTGGCTTGTTTTCCATTGTTAACTGAGTAATTCTATAAAACTGTCATTCTTTTTCTGTCAAAGTGGGAGAATATTTGGTTATTGTCAGATTACTATGAAATTGTTAATTAAATATCGTACTTCATATACCGCTAGAGTCCAGTAAACTAAATTCTTTTATAAACCCACTTCAAATTTCCTTATGATACTGGCTGAATAACAGAGGCACTTATATAATTCCCGATTACATACACATAAACAGGCTCCGGCTAGGATAGAAGATAGTCTCCTACACAAATAACCCGCACATAGGAGAGAGGAGCTTACGACGACGTATCGGTCCGACTTCGACCATTTACAAAGTCACACGTCGTCGTAAGCTCCTCTCTCCTATGTACGGGTTATTTGTGTATCGTTCCAGTGACGATATTGTGCCCTTTTTTTTTTGTTATTTATAGTCTCCTAGCCAGGCAAAGTGCGTGTTTCAACACATGAGACAAACATATCTTTCGGTGTCAACTGAGAAAGGACTTTGGAAGACCAATGTGGTAATTATTTCTCGATTTCAAACCATAAAGACACTAATATGTAATCTTGCAATAATTTTAAAATAAATACAGGTGTCATATGAAGGAATCATCAGCAAAACACAATAACATTTATCGAGACAAGCATATTTACGTAGAAATTTGTTCTCATTGAAGATTAACAAAGGATGTAACAGCCAAACTGACCACAAACACCGATGAAGCTAAACGTATAGTATGAGATTCAGTCTTAGGTTCATTGTCGTGGAGATGTGTCCGTAACTGTTCTCTTTTTCCTTCACAAGGAATGACTAGGTGATAGAATTTTCTGGCAAATATTTTTTAGTTAATTTCCATAGACATATCTTCGTAAACGACTATAAATACGATGGACCCAAGCGGGATGGCCCGATGATTAAACTTCCCCTTAACACACGCCAGTCAAATATGGGATCGCAAGTACTCGGCTGGCACGACGAGTGGATTTACGATCCCTCATTCAACTATCTGGCGTGTGTTAGGGTGACGTTTAATCATGAGACCATACTGCTTAGGTCCATCATTTTAAAAACATCCTGTACATTGAAGCGCATTTCTAATATTTTAACAGTTTTTGGGGAAAGGTTTTAATGATTTTCATGTCTCATGACCAAAAAGCGTTACTATCCATAAATAATTCGGGGAAACCTTTTAACCTCCCAAATTTCCCAAAGGGCAAAAATTACGAAAACTCTTTCCCTTGTAGCGCATTTTTGCCCCCTTTGATTTTTTTTTGAAACTAAGTAACCCTTGCTGTATTTTTCAGTCCCTCCAAAAAAACTGAAGATCAATGAATAATTTTAAAAAAAATTTTGTAATATTTTTTTGAAACCCGGGCCCAAACTGTTCACAGCTCCCTTTTTCTTATTACACTTACGACTGTAAAAAACTGCATAAGAAATCCTATTTGGGTCTATGCCTAATCTTAAAAAATATTTAAGAATTAGGATTAGTTTGTCTGAAATGCATTATATAATTAATGGCTTTCTTTTGTGTCTACCAATGTTCTGTTAAAAGGTAAACTACATTATTTTGTTCCCCAAAAAGAAATAAAAAATTGCACTGGCAATTATGGTGGATAGGATAAATATTGTTTTGCGGTGGACAATTATGTAAACATCGGAATTTGTCCACTGTTTCTATTCTACATTTCTGAGTCCTTTATAGGAGGTCCCTGTACAGAGGGTTTTTTTTTTAGATAAAGAATATATCATGTAATTTTAGATTTGTGTGATGTCAGCATGTTACGTAGCTGCATCCTTAAGGTATCTTTAACTAGATTTTGTATTAATTACTTAATACCTTCAGTATTGTATAAAGTAAATATTCTCATCTACCAAATGTGTCTCATTGTCTAGTAGTTATAAGTCAGTTTTAAGGTTGTCAGAAATCCTTTGAATGACAAGCGGCTATTAAATTAGTTTACAAAGGACGCTTTATAGAAATATAGGTACTTTGTTTTGTTTGAAGAGGATCACCTCGGTGACGGGAGGGTGGGTGAGGCTGGTCTTTCTAGCGACGACCTTGATACTGCAGCAGCACCACCACCACCGTCACCACCACGTCCTGTTATGCATTGACGTCAAATTCTTGTTTCCTAGTGACGACAGACTTTCACCGTAGCGTAACACGTCTCCCTGTGATAAAAGAATATTTCCCCAAGGTGGGATGCTTTTTCCTTGTGATGACACTATTTCCCCGTGACGCCACCAATTTCCCTGTGACGACACTATTTCCAAGTAATAACACAATTTCCCTGCGACAACTCTATTCCTTCTGTTGGCATATTTTATACCCCTGTAATTGCCCATTATTTTCCTGGGGAAGCACACGTTATCTTGGCGATATCACACTTTCAGAGCAAGATAACACGTTTTCTCTGTGGTGTCCCATAGCCTGGTAGGCAAGTCTCTCTCCTCACACACTGAGTGTCCATGATTTCATCCCGGCCGGGTGGAAACACTGAGCAAGTTCATTCAGATATACACAAATACAGTAACACAGATTATCATTGTGATGAATGGTTTGAAAAACCGACAAGTGGAAGATTGAGACACTTATGCAGCATATGGGAATCTTTATTCAGGAAACGTTTCGCCACACAGTGGCTTCTTCAGTCCAATACAAAGAGGAAGGCGTAAGGAGAGGAGGAGTATGAGGTAATCAGTCCCTCAGCCTGGAGTCGATGTGTTCAGTCCATCAATCTACAAGATTGATGGACTGAACACATCGACTCCAGGCTGAGGGACTGATTACCTCATACTCCTCTCCTTACGCCTTCCTCTTTGTATTGGACTGAAGAAGCCACTGTGTGGCTAAACGTTTCCTGAATAAAGATTCCCATATGCTGCATAAGTGTCTCAATCTTCCACAGATTATCATACATTGCATCATATGTGTAGAGAACCTAGGATAACCCAAAAAAGTCAGTGACTTATTTCGATTAACTTGGCCTACTCTCCGCATTAACCTAGCAAGCATGTAGGTACCTGGGTGTTAGCTGACTAGTGGCATCCTGGGGGACAAGATTGAAGGACCACAATGGAAATAACAGAGTCCTCAATCGCGCACTGACTTTCTTGGGTTATCCTGGGTGGCTAACCCTCCGGAGTTAAAAATATGAACAAAATCTAATCTTATCTTCCATGGGACGTCATTTTCCCTATTGTCTCAAAGATTTCCATATGGATAATTTACTTTTTTCCGTGATGGTAAATTATTTCCCTATGTGATGGAAAAAAAATTCTCATGACAGCACACCTTTTATTTGCATAAACCCGGAGGTATACAAGGAGGGGTTTTGGGGGGTCAACGCCCCCGCGGCCCGGTCTGTGACCAGGCCTTATGGTGGATCAGGGGTTGATCAACCAGGCTGTTACTGGTGGCCGCAGGCAACCCGACGTACGAAAACCACAGCCAGGCTGGTCAGGTACTGGCTTGAGGTGCCTGTCCAGCACCCTTTTTGAGACGGCCAAGGGTCTACTGGTAATCCCATTTATGCATGCTGGGAGGCAGCTGAACAGACTTGGGCCCTGACACTTATTGTGTTGTCTATTTCGTGCTAATGGCGCCCCTGCTTTTCATTGGGGGGATGTTGCATCGTCTGCCCGAGTCTTTTGCTTTCATAGGGAGTTATTTTCGTATGAAAGTTGGTACTAATCCCTCTGGGATTTTCCAAGTGTATATAATCATGTTTATTTCTCCTCCTGCCTTCTAAGGGAGGGACAGGTTAGGAACTTCAAGCGTTCTCAGTAACTGAGGTGCTTTATCGAGTTATGTGTGGCCCTGAAGGCCTCTGACACTTTTTACGTCAGAATTTTACTGCTTGGAAGGTGCTGTTAGTTGCACAAACTCCAGCCTAGATACAACAAGCAACCGAAGAGTCATCATGGGGTTTGGGAT
>NC_069409.1:18302610-18426875 GCF_026875155.1 Cherax quadricarinatus | reverse complement strand
GGAGTCACAGAAGAACTCTCCAGTGAGCTCAATATCTGGTTCCTGGATGATGGTACCCTAGCTGGCACAACAGAATCTCTCCTAGAGGATATCAGTAAAATTAAAGACATGGGAAAAAGCCTGGGCCTGCCTTTAAACCCCACCAAATGTGAAACAGTTTCTACCAATCGACAATTGATACAGAATATTAGCACCGTTTTACCAGGAGCACGAGTCATTGATCCAGCCAATAGCACTCTCCTTGGTGCTCCTCTTGGGTCCAATGCCATCGATCTGATCCTAGAAAAAAAAGTCTCAGACCTCCGGATGATGGAAAGCAGGTTGAAAGACAATGACACACATGATGCCTTCTACCTACTCACCAGGTGCCTGTCAATCCCAAAACTCACCTACTTTCTGAGATGCTCC
This sequence comes from Cherax quadricarinatus, assembly GCF_026875155.1. Classification (NCBI taxonomy): domain Eukaryota; kingdom Metazoa; phylum Arthropoda; class Malacostraca; order Decapoda; family Parastacidae; genus Cherax; species Cherax quadricarinatus. The sequence continues at coordinate 18,426,467 of NC_069409.1, read as the reverse complement.
CCAGCCTTCAGCAGTCCAAAACTCAAGGAATATGACTCTCTCCTTAAGACCATGCTAGAGAGTGTATTGAATCTTTAACTTGAAGATGGACAGTGGTTGCAAGCCTCACTTCCGGTCAGGTTCGTGGGGCTGGGAGTACGCAGATCCTCCCAGATTGCTCTACCAGCTTTCCTATCCTCTTCCATAGCATCATTCAAGTTGATAAGACAAATTCTTCCTGATAACCTCAGTGACTCAGCAGGAATACAGGACCCTAGCTATGCCAGTGCCATCACTGAATGGGAGACTCTTGCTGCTCCAGCACCAATCTCTGGTGCAACACTGGCTCACAAACAGTCAAGCTGGGATGGCCTGATTGCTAAAAAGGTGCTTGCCAACATGCTCAGGGCTGCAACATCAGATAGGGAGACTGCCCATCTCCAGGCTGTGAGCGCATATCACTCCGGGGACTTCCTCCAAACAGTTCCCATATCGGCAATGGGAACGCGACTCGACCCTAAGACCCTCTGTATTGCAGTGGCTCTGCGCCTTGCTGCCCCAACTCACACAGAATATACGTGTATTTGCGGCAAAGCGCAAGCAGACCAATAGGGTCTACATGGTCTTAACTAACCATACCCCCGGCCGGGATTGAACCCGCGGTCATAGAGTCTCAAAACTCCAGCCCGTCGCGGGTTCAATCCCGGCCGGGGGTATGGTTTGTTTGCAATCGTGTCATTACGATTTCTTGAGTCTGGTCTTAACTGTTCCAAAACCAAAGGCTGGCATGAAAGACACAATGAGGTCAACGACATCATAAAGAGAACCCTTGCTACAGCTGGATTCCCAGCCGAGAGGGAGCCCCGATCACTAGCAGCCAACAATACCCACAGCCCAGCAAACCGCCCCGACGGGATCACCATCTATCCTTGGAAGAATGGCAAGCTATTAGCATGGGACTATACCTGTGTGTCCACACTGGCTGACACCTATATCCATCAGTGTTGGGCGACAGGGAGGAGCTGCTGACGAAAGGGAGGAGTATAAGATAAGCAAGTACAGGGACATAAGCCAACAGTATCAGTTTGTCCCAGTGGGATCAGAGACCTTGGGATCATAGGGAAATAATGCCACACGTTTCCTTAAAGAATTGGGTTCCAGACTCATCGACACCACCAGGGACCCAAGGGCAGCCACTTTCATGTTCCAGCACCTCAGCATGGCCATCCAGAGGGGAAATGCTTGCTGCATACTTCGCTTGCGTCCGGCTTCGGAGGAGCTGTAGGAAATTCATGCTCTTTAATACATTTTACCATTGTATTCATGTTTGTGTTTTCTGTAAATGTATTCTGTTTATTAATATATATATATATATATATATATATATATATATATATATATATATATATATATATGGTGTGTGTGTGTGTGTGTGTGTGTGTGTGTGTGTGTGTGTGTGTGTGTGTGTGTGTGTGTGTGTGTGTGTATACATACATAATCACGAAACAAGTGATTTTAAATCATTTACCAAACTGCGGCAGGGCTGGACTCGACCCTGTGAACCTTGTACCGTCTCCAAGGACAGCACAATGTACGCATCACCTTTCCACTGCACCAGTGGTAATAGCCACAGGACCACCCAACCCTTCAAGAATGGTGGTCCTTTGGTTTAAAGCGTCATGTGGTTCTCGTTTACCACGAGGCAGGCCAGTACAACATGGGTTCGAATCCTTAGCGCAGTGTTGTTACTGATCAATACCACTCGTTCGTGGTTACAATAACACATAAATAATGCTCGTGAGGCTAGTACACCAAACAGGGATGAGAATGAAATTAACTTAGAAGCTCCCACACCTCCGTATGCCCTCGGATGGCGGCCCAACAGCTAGCTGTGTGCTGGCTGAGCCATTCTTGTAGGGATTGAACCCGCGGTCATAGAGTCTCAAAACTCCAGCCCGTCGCGTTAGCCACTAGACCAGCTGGAGTTTTGAGACTCTATGACCGCGGGTTCAATCCCGGCCGGGGGTATGGTTTGTTTGCAATCGTGTCATTACGATTTCTTAAGTCATTCTTGTAGGGTTGGGTGGTCCTGTGGTTTAAAGCGTCATGTGGTTCTCGCTTACCATGAGGCAGGCCAGTACAACATGGGTTCAAATCCTTGGCTAGCGCAGTGTTGTTATTGATCAACACCACTCGTTCGTGGTTACAATAATATATATATATATATATATATATATATATATATATATATATATATATATATCTTTCTTTCTTTCAACACACCAGCCGTATCCCACCGAGGTGGGGTGGCCCAAAAGGAAAAACAAAAGTTTCTCCTTTCATATTTAGTAATATATACAGGAGAAGGGGTTACTAGCCCCTTGCTCCTGGCATTTTAGTCGCCTCTTACAACACGCATAGCTTACGGAGGAAGAATTCTGTTCCACTTCCCCATGGAGATAAGAGGAAATAAACAAGAACAAGAGCTAGTAAGAAAATAGAAGAAAACCCAGAGGGGTGTGTATACATATGCTTGTACATGTATATGTAGTGTGACCTAAGTGTAAGCAGAAGTAGCAAGACGTACCTGAAACCTTGCATGTTTATGAGACAGAAAAAACACCAGCAATCCTACCATCGTGTAAAACAATTACAGGCTTACGTTTTACACTCACTTGGCAGGACGGTAGTACCTCCCTGGGTGGTTGCTGTCTACCAACCTACTACCTAGGATATATATATATATATATATATATATATATATATATATATATATTTCCCTGAAGCAAGTTTATTCTTTTCTCTGAGGATGAGGGTCCCTATGACAGTTCTAGAGGTGGTACCTCCCTATATTTTATATATATATATATATATATATATATATATATATATATATATATATATATATATATATATATATATATATATATATATATATATATATATATATATATATATATATATATATATATATATAACAAATAAGGTAGTCACAATAACCGGCCATGGTGCGTCTCACAGCGATATTATCGAGGAAATGCCACAACGTTCAAATCTAAACGTTTGTCTCTCTTGAAACGAGAATGAGATGTATCATAAGACCTTATATAGTATTTTCCACATCCTTCAGGTTATTTCATGAAGAACCAGATGTAACCTGTTGATCGGGAAGTGTAATGGTGGAAGTAATAGTAATAGTCTCAAAAGTAATTATAATAATAATAATAATAATAATAATAATAATAATAATAATAAAGGATAAAAATAAGTCTAAACTTAACTTTATTTTTACAGAATATTAACTATGTACATTTTTTAAATATATAATAATATATATAATAATTATACAACCCATCTCCCCGAAACAAGTATAGATGTTTTACTGTAGCTCGATAATTCAATTTTCACACAAAACAAAAGTTTGAATTATATTTTCACGCTTTTTCAGTATCTTTGGTGGATCATCATTTTCTGTTCCGAGGATGGTCGTTCAGTGAGCACTGCATTCATAGTATTTTTTGCTTCTGTCATTTTCAAGGCAGGGTAGATAATTAGCGCTCATTGCTTTCCATGGCTGTACATCTAGTCTAGGAATAAAATATAGTTAACATCTCTTGTACCTCATAGCCATGATCTCAAGTTACGGTTTCCTCCAGGGGCTCCGCCAAGGTATACAGGAATTGATGCTGAGTGTTGTAACCTGGGAAACTCCAGGACTCTCTTATGCATCCCCAGCCTCCGAGGAATAGATTCTGTGCTACCATGTTTTCATCCATTTCTTTATTAGGGAGCGTGGTGATACCAATGCTCTAAGGTACGACAGTGGAAACAGAGACAAAAATATGAAACGTTATCACAGGTTACTTGAAAGAGCCGAATATACAGAGAAAAGTAGCTAAAGGAACTTGTTACATTATATTGGTGTTTGTTTTCAGGGTGTATTGAGATGTGGCTGACAATGTTTGAAGCACCGCATGACACTGCGATGTGGCTGACGCTGTTTGAAGCACCGCATGACACTGTGATGTGGCTGACGCTGTTTGAAGCACCGCATGACACTGCGATGTGGCTGACGCTGTTTGAAGCACCGCATGACACTGCGATGTGGCTGACGCTGTTTGAAGCACCGCATGACACTGTGATGTGGCTGACGCTGTTTGAAGCACCGCATGACACTGCGATGTGGCTGACGCTGTTTGAAGCACCGCATGACACTGTGATGTGGCTGACGCTGTTTGAAGCACCGCATGACACTGCGATGTGGCTGACGCTGTTTGAAGCACCGCATGACACTGCGATGTGGCTGACGCTGTTTGAAGCACCGCATGACACTGCGATGTGACTGACGCTGTTTGAAGCACCGCATGACACTGCGATGTGGCTGACGCTGTTTGAAGCACCGCATGACACTGCGATGTGGCTGACGCTGTTTGAGGCACCGCATGACACTGCGATGTGGCTGACGCTGTTTGAAGCACCGCATGACGCTGCGATGTGGCTGACGCTGTTTGAAGCACCGCATGACGCTGCGATGTGGCTGACGCTGTTTGAAGCACCGCATGACGCTGCGATGTGGCTGACGCTGTGTGAAGCACCGCATGACGCTGCGATGTGGCTGACGCTGTGTGAAGCACCGCATGACGCTACAATATGGCTGACGCTGTGTGAAGCACCGCATGACGCTGCGATGTGGCTGACGCTGTGTGAAGCACCGCATGACGCTGCGATGTGGCTGACGCTGTGTGAAGCACCGCATGACGCTGCGATGTGGCTGACGCTGTGTGAAGCACCGCATGACGCTGCGATGTGGCTGACGCTGTGTGAAGCACCGCATGACGCTGCGATGTGGCTGACGCTGTGTGAAGCACCGCATGACGCTGCGATGTGGCTGACGCTGTGTGAAGCACCGCATGACGCTGCGATGTGGCTGACGCTGTGTGAAGCACCGCATGACGCTGCGATGTGTCTGACGCTGTGTGAAGCACCGCATGACGCTGCGATGTGGCTGACGCTGTGTGAAGCACCGCATGACGCTGCGATGTGGCTGACGCTGTGTGAAGCACCGCATGACGCTGCGATGTGGCTGACGCTGTGTGAAGCACCGCATGACGCTGCGATGTGTCTGACGCTGTGTGAAGCACCGCATGACGCTGCGATGTGTCTGACGCTGTGTGAAGCACCGCATGACGCTGCGATGTGTCTGACGCTGTGTGAAGCACCGCATGACGCTGCGATGTGTCTGACGCTGTGTGAAGCACCGCATGACGCTGCGATGTGTCTGACGCTGTGTGAAGCACCGCATGACGCTGCGATGTGGCTGACGCTGTTTGAAGCACCGCATGACGCTGCGATGTGGCTGACGCTGTGTGAAGCACCGCATGACGCTGCGATGTGGCTGACGCTTTGTGAAGCACCGCATGACGCTGCGATGTGGCTGACGCTGTGTGAAGCACCGCATGACGCTGCGATGTGGCTGACGCTGTGTGAAGCACCGCATGACGCTGCGATGTGTCTGACGCTGTGTGAAGCACCGCATGACGCTGCGATGTGGCTGACGCTGTGTGAAGCACCGCATGACGCTGCGATGTGGCTGACGCTGTTTGAAGCACCGCATGACGCTGCGATGTGGCTGACGCTGTGTGAAGCACCGCATGACGCTGCGATGTGGCTGACGCTGTGTGAAGCACCGCATGACGCTGCGATGTGGCTGACGCTGTGTGAAGCACCGCATGACGCTGCGATGTGGCTGACGCTGTGTGAAGCACCGCATGACGCTGCGATGTGTCTGACGCTGTGTGAAGCACCGCATGACGCTGCGATGTGTCTGACGCTGTGTGAAGCACCGCATGACGCTGCGATGTGTCTGACGCTGTGTGAAGCACCGCATGACGCTGCGATGTGTCTGACGCTGTGTGAAGCACCGCATGACGCTGCGATGTGTCTGACGCTGTGTGAAGCACCGCATGACGCTGCGATGTGTCTGACGCTGTGTGAAGCACCGCATGACGCTGCGATGTGTCTGACGCTGTGTGAAGCACCGCATGACGCTGCGATGTGTCTGACGCTGTGTGAAGCACCGCATGACGCTGCGATGTGTCTGACGCTGTGTGAAGCACCGCATGACGCTGCGATGTGTCTGACGCTGTGTGAAGCACCGCATGACGCTGCGATGTGGCTGACGCTGTGTGAAGCACCGCATGACGCTGCGATGTGTCTGACGCTGTGTGAAGCACCGCATGACACTTATGATTTTTCCAACATTAGGGTAAACACACGTAAGTATTTGCTAACCTAACTTTACCGAGAATAATCAAAGCTAAATATTCAAAGTACGTTAGATCGTGGAGAAAGCAACGAACTTCAGTTCACAGGAAATTGAACTCTCTATTCTGGGGAGAGGTTTACTATGTACACACCGTCACAACCGTACCATGTGCACATTACTGTACTGTGAATACGTTGTCACGGAATATCCACGTGCGGATGGCCATGGTTGTAGGATGAATACGTTGTCACGGAAGTACTATGTACACACTGTCATGGCAGTATCATGTACACACTGTCACGGCAGTACCATGTACACACTGATATGGCAACACCATGTACAGTGTGCACACTGTCACGGCAGTACCATGTACACATTGTCATGGCAGTACTATGTACACACTGTCACGGCGGTACTATGTACACATTGCCACAGCAGTACCATGTATACACTGACACGGCAGTACCATGCACACACTGTCACTGCAGTTCATTGTACTCATTTTTCAAAGTCGTAACATTGACACATCTACAAACAAGATCCCATTCACATTCCCATGGTCAAACACACTAACAAGGTCGTATTCTCTTGAATGTAAACACACAACACCATGGTCGTATTCAAACTACCATTGGCACACACACACACACACACACACACACACACACACACACACACACACACACACACACACACACACACACACACAAACCGATGGAATTTTGATGAGCTAGAGAGAGGAGACAGTGGAGAAGCACGTGATTACGTAGCGGGAACGCTTCAGTCTGGAGGTCCCAAGGTGGTAATTGCAGTGATGTATAACCCACCATAGAACAGCAGGAGGCCAAGGGAAGAGTATGATGAGAGCAATAGAGCGATGGTTGACATATTGGCTGCAAAGCTACTAATCTTGGGTGACTTTAACCACAAGGAAATCGACTGGGAGAATTTCGAGCCACATGGGGGCCAAGATACACGGAGGGCTAGGATGATGGAGGTGGTACTGGAAAACTTCATGTACCAACACCTAAGGGACACTACAAGAGAGAGAGGAGAGGAGAGGATGAACCAGCAAGACTGGACCTAGTATTCACCTTGAGTAGTGCAGATATTGAGGACATCATATAGGAAAGACCCCTTTGGGCCAGTGATCATGTGGTATTAAGCTTCGAATACACAGTAGAGCTACAAATGGAGGGGGAAGCAGGAAGGCCCGGGTGAATGAAGCCAAACTACAAGAAAGGGGACTACACAGGAATGAGGAACTTCCTGAATGGAGTTCAGTGGGACAGAGAACTGGCAGGGTAGCCAGTAAATGAGATGATGGAATATGTAACAACAATATGCAAGGAAGCTGAGGATACGTTTGTGCCCAAGGGTAACAGAAATAATGAAAAAGCCAAGGTGAGCCCATGGTTCACCAAAAGGTGCAGGAAGGAAAAAACCAAGTGTGCCAGGGAATGGAAGAAGTATAGAAGGCAAAGGACCCAGGAGAATAAGGAGAGCAGTCGTAGAGCCAGAAATAAATATGCACAGATAAGAAGGGAGGCCCAAAGACAGTATGAAAACGACATAGCAGCGAAAACCAAATCTGACCCAAAGCTGTTATACAGCCACATCAGGAGGAAAACAACCGTCAAGGACCAGGCAATCAGGCTAAGGAAGGAAGGAGGAGAGACAAGAAACAACCGTGAAGTCTGTGAGGAACTCAACATGAGATTCAAAGAAGTGTTCACAGAGGAGACAGAAGGGGCTCCAGAAAGACGGAGAGGTGGGGTACACCACCAAGTGCTGGACACAGTACACACAACTGAAGGAGAAGTGAAGCTTATGAGTGAGCTAGATACATCAAAGGCAATGGGGCTGGAAAACATGTCTCCATGGGTCCTGAGAGAGGGAGCAGAGGCGCTATGTGTACCCTTAACAACAATATTCAACACATCTATCGGCATAGGGAGATTGCCTGAGACATGGAAGATAGCAAATGTAGTCCCAGTTTTTAAAAAAGGAGACAGACAGAATTGAAGCACTAAACTACAGACCAGTGTCACTGACATGTATAGTATGCAAAGTCATGGAGAAGATTATCAGGAGAAGAGTGGTGGAACACCTAGAAAGGAATGATCTCATCAACATCAGCCAACATGGTCTCGGGGACAGGAAATCCTGTGTCACAAACCTACTGGAGTTCTATGACATGGTGACAGCAGTAAGACAAGAGAGAGAGGGGTGGGTGGATTGCATTTTCTTGGACTGCAAGAAGGCGTTTGATACAGTTCCACACAAGAGATTAGTGCAAAAACTGGAGGACCAAGCAGGGATAACAGAGAAGGCACTACAATGGATCAGGGAATGCTTGTCAGGAAGACAGCAGCGAGTCATGGTACGTGGCGAGGTGTCAGAGTGGGCACCTGTGACCAGCGGGGTCCCACAGGGGTCAGTCCTAGGACCAGTGCTGTTTCTGGTACTTGTGAACGACATGACGGAAGGAATAGACTCTGACGTGTCCCTGTTTGCAGATGACGTGAAGTTGATGAGAAGAATTCATTCGATCAAAGACCAGGCAGAACTACAAAGGGATCTGGACAGGCTGCAGACCTGGTCCAGCAATTGGCTCCTGGATTTCAACCCCACCAAGTGCAAGGTCATGAAGATTGGGAAAGGGCAAAGAAGACCGCAGACGGAATACAGTCTAGGGGGCCAGAGACTACAAACCTCACTCAAGGAAAAAGATCTTGGGGTGAGTATAACACCAGGCACATCTCCTGAAGCGCACATCAACCAAATAACTGCTGCTGCATATGGGCGCCTAGCAAACCTCAGAACAGCATTCCGACATCTTAATACCACTGATTGCGAAAAGGATTTAAGAGTTCTGGTTAGCAATAATCTAAAACGAAGACAACAGTGCATTAGTGTTCGTAATATGTTAACAGAATCCTTGGCTTCATATCAAGAAGTATAAATAATAGAAGTCCTCAGGTTGTTCTTCATTTAGATTATGCTGCACAGTTCTGGTCACCGTATTACAGAATGGATATAAATGCTCTGGAAAACGTACAAAGGAGGATGACAATGTTGATCCCATGTATCAGAACTCTTCCCTGTGAGGATAGACTGAGGGCCCTGAATTTGCACTCTCTCGAAAGGCGTAGAATTAGGGGGGATATGACTGAGGTGTATAAATGGAAAACAGGAATAAATAAAGGGGATGTAAATAGCGTGCTGAAAATTTTCAGCCAAGACAGGACTCGCAGCAGTGGTTTCAAGTTGGAAATATTCTGATTCAGGAAGGATATAATAGAGTTGTGGATGAGTGGAACAAACTCCCGAGTACGTTGTGTAGTTTTAAAAATAGGTTAGATAAATACATGACTGGGTGTGGGTGGGTGTGAGTTAAACCTGACTAGTTTGTGCTACTAGGTCTGATGCCTTGCTCCTTCCTCAAGTGGAAGTGACCTGACTAGGTGAGTCATTGGGGTAATCCGGTGGGGGACATGGACCTGCTTTGCATGGGTCAGTAGGCCTGCTGCAGTGTTCCTTCTTTTTTATGTTCTTATGTGTGTGTGTGTGTGTGTGTGTGTGTGTGTGTGTGTGTGTTTGTGTGTGTGTGTACTCACTTATTTGTGGATGCAGGGGTTAAGACTTAGCTCCTGGCCTTGCCTCTTCACTGACCACTACTAGGTCCTCTCTCTTTCTGCTCCATTTGCTTTATTATACCTCGTCTTAAAACTATATATGGTTCCTGCCTCCACTACCTCACTTTCCAGACTATTCCACTTCCTGACAACTCTGTGACTGAAGAAATACTTCCTAGCATCTCTGACTCATCTGAGTCTTCAACTTCCAATTGTGACTCCTTGTTTCTGTGTCCCATATCTGGAACATCCTGCCTCTGTCCACCTTATCTATTCCTCGCAATATTTTGTACGTCATTATCATGTCTCCCCTAACCCTCCTTTCCTCCATTGTCATCAGGCCTATTTCCCTTAACCTTTCTTCGTAGGACATTCCCCTTAGCTCTGGAACTACCCTTGCTGCAAACCTTTGCACTTTCTCTAATTTCTTGACTTGCTTGACCAGGTGTGGGTTCCAAACTGGTGCTGCACACTTATTACAACCCAGGAACACAAAGGCCTGTTATCATGGGGGTAAAGGGAGCAAACTAAACACAGCAGAAAGCTTTGACTTATATTATCGTTCACCAAGTATAAACAGAAGTTTGTACACTATATACAGTATGTACAGCAATAGGTATTAGTGCATTCCACAGTAATCAAGCAGAATTAATGCTACTAGAGAGCAGACTGTGCTTCAACCAGCTCTCAAATGGAAATGACAAGGGTGAAAATGTGAGTGGTAACCACATCACCCCCACAATTGCCAGATCCATTTTCTCATTAGCTGAACCTAGATACTGATCTGACGATGGGGCCCCATCGTCCAACCCTTAGCACCCATTTCGCTGGTTGGGGAGGTAGCCTTTTAATGAGGGTGTGTACATTCGCCGAATAAAGGTTACGTACTCTTTGCATACCACATCCCTCCAAGAGGGCTCAGGAATAGGCTTCCACCTCCAATAGGTAGAAAGTGCCACCATGGCATTGTATTATGGGGCCGCCTTTCCTCTCAACAATCCAACTCTTAGATAGAGCTCAGCTTTATTTGTGACATAAAGTCAAACTCTAAACTTAGAGCGAGACAGCAGACGGTAGGGCTATCATAGATCCAATATACCTGTGGACGGTAGCAATGTATCCCCTCACTAAAAAAGACCCACACAAATTAAATTACATACTATATACAAAAAGGGGGACAAAGAGCTTTATCTAAGGTCCCTAACACATCCTAACCTAAAATATTTTATGACTGGGACAATGTGTCGGCCAGCGTGTTTTCTCTGCCGGCGATGTGCATAACTTTAAGATTATGCGGTTGCAGCCTGATGGACCACCTCACGAGACGAGTATTATGATTCTTCATTGCTTGAAGATATACTAGAAGGTTGTGGTCACTATAAATTATGACCACCTGCGAAGTCTGGCCCACTTCAACATCAAAGTGCTCCTTAGCTAGTACCAGAGCGAGGGCTTCCTTTCAATTGTATAGTAGGTCCTCTAGCACTGATGGAATTTTGCTGAGAAGAAAGCCATAGGCTGCAACCCACTGTCCCCGGCTTGCAAAATACTGCCCCAACGCAAGACTCACAAGCATGAATCTGTAACGAAAAAGGTTAGGAAAAGTCTGGAGACAAAAGAATGGGTGCAGTACAAAGTAATCTTTTTGCCTTCATAAAAGCATTTTGACATTCTGGGATCCAATTAAAGGGAACTTTGTGACTGGTAAGTGAGGTTTGAGGGGCTACAATATCTGAGAAATTTTTACAGAATCTTCTATAAAATCCTACCCTACCTAGGAAACGTTGAAGAGATTTCCTATAATGAGGTACTGGATAATCTTTAATGGCAAGGAATTTAGCAAATTTAGGGGCGACTTTGCCACTACCTACCTACCAAAAAATTAACAGTAGCCTGGCCAAAGGAAGCCTTAGACAAGTTAACAAGTTAACAGTTAAGTGGAAACTCTATGTGAAGGCTTACTCAGCCCTGTAACAACTTCAGTCAGTATTACTAAGGCTGGCTCCTCCTCAGGAAAATTAATGTATGGAAAAAGAATAAAAACTGACAAACATAAACACTTTATTATTCAGAAAATATAAAATATAAAACACTTAAATATGAAATATTGATCCTACATTAAAGAAAATGAAAAATGAAAAATATAAATGATATCTGAATTCAACGCTAATACAAAACTTGGGTGTCTGGTGTTGGTGACACTGCGTGTTGTTGAAATCGTAGCCGCTGCTGATGATGGGGGGGGGGGGTCGCAGGTGTTGGTTACAACCCACTGGCTAGTTCTTCACAGTATAGCCATGATTAATCCGTCCAGATGACAGGAAAGCAGGTTTTTTTTCCACTGCAATGATGAGGGGTTATATCCTGCTACTTGCATACACAAACAGGTAAGTGGATCAGAATTTGGGACATCTCAGAACGTTAGTCCGTCTCCTTCAATTCTACTCGTTGATTGGCAGGTGACCCTCTCTGTCATTCAAGCTGGAAAGATAGACAGGTTACCCACTGCTTAAGAAATCACTCTCCATGATAAGTACAATACCTAAAAGACGTGGTGATTATTACAACAGTCAACTTAGAGCAAGACTGAAAGGACTAAGTTTATTATTGGTCAAAAGTGAAGCTTTCAACTAATAAATCCACTAGAATACAAGGCAGGCATGTACTTACAGTAGTGCTGGGAGCTGTGAGTCTAGTGATTACTGTTTGGACTGGAGCCCCACACGTCACCTTTCGGGGGGGGGGGGAGAAGGAGGGGAAGGGATAGCGGGAGCTAGAATGACCCTACCTTAACAAGCAGCCGACAATCAAACTATCACTTTCGGGGTTGGGAAAAAAAGGCGGGAATAGTGGGAGCTAGACTTACCCTACCTTAACAAGTAGCCGGCAAGCAAACTATCACTTTCGGGGAGGGGGAAAAAGGAGGGGGGGGGATAGCCGGAGCTGGACTTACCCTACCTTAACAAGTAGCCGGCAATGAAACTATTGTTACTATATACTCCATTGCTACTCCTATCTATTGAACTTTTCCCTCACACTCTAGAAGGTCTCAAATAGAGCCTTAAGCCTAAACATGTGTTGATCCCAAGTATCAGACTCAATAACAATGGCATCAGGGTAAACTGCCATGCCTTCAAGTTTCTGGAATGAAGAGAGCGAGTTTTTCATTCCGAAGGGGGTAACTGTATATTGATAATGACCTCCTGGAATTACGAAGGCAGAGATTTTCTTCGCCTTATCAGTCAAAGGTACCTGATAGTAACCTCTAAGGAGATCTAACTTGGACACAAAGGAAGCCTTACCCACAAAGTCGATTACGTCATCCAGACATGGCAGAGGGTAAGCATCTGCAATTGTGACCTCGTTCACCTTACCGTAGTCTGTACACATGCGAAAACCTTCATCAGCTTTCTTAACAAGGATGCAGGGTGAAGCCCACGGACTAGATGACTCCTCCACTAACCCATGCTCTAACAGAAATTCTATCTCCTGCTGAAGTAGCCTCTGTTTTCCAGGATTAGCTCTGTAGGGGGAGAGCTTAGTTGGTTTAGAGTTTCCCACATCTACGTCATGATATCCTAATGTACATTTTTTCAGAACATCCAAAAAGATATCAGGGTAAGATTGTAAGAGCGCATTTAAATTTGTTACGTGAGTCTTAGATAGCCCCTCCATTAAAGGGTTAGGGTCCTTGAGGAGGACAGAATTGGGAAGCTTTACATTACTTTCAGAAATAGAGTGCAAAGAGTCAGTGTCATCCTCAGAGGCACAGGACAGAGTCATTACTGGGACTTTATTTGGTGTATTAAATGGTTTAATTTAATCAATGTGGTAAGTTTTAGTTTTTGAGGTCTTGTCAAGGCGAGACACCACATAATTTACATCAGATAATTTATTTACAATTTGCATAGGTCCCGTAAATCTAGCTTTCAAGGAATAGATTTCTGTACCAACACCTTGTCTCCTGGATCGAAGGAGCGAAATTGTGAATTTCTGTCATACCTGTGTTTCAACTTGTTTTGAGCTGCCTCTAGGTTAGCCTTGGCTAACTGACGTGCCACCTGCAACCTAGAAGACGGGTTGCAGAGTGTTGAGCTAACGTCTTCTCCCATCTATCCTTCCTTGAACACCTGAAGAAGACCTCGTACATTGTGCCCAAAGATCAGCTCAAACGGACTATACCCGGTGGACTCTTGCACAGTTTCCCTTATTGAAAACAGCAAAAAAAGGTAGTGATTCATCCCACTCTGTAGGAAAATGCATACAAAAAGTTCTCATCATAGTTTTTAACGTCTGATGGAATCTTTCCAAGGCGCCTTGGGATTGAGGATGATAGGCAGTGGATAAGTTGTGAATTATCCCTAACCTAATTAATGCTTCCCTAAATGCTTTGGCAGTGAAAGTACCTTGATCACTTTGAATAGATTTAGGAATGCCAAAGCAAGAGATGAACTTAGTTAAAGCTTTAAGGATTGCTTTAGTATTAATACTGCACATGGGAATTGCTTCTGGGTATCTAGTTAATCTATCCATGATGGTAAATAAGTACTGATTCCCAGACATGGACTTAGTTAGTGGACTTACACAATCTGTTATTAACTCTGCAAAAGGTTCTCCATCAATAAGCAGGTATAGGCTGGAGAGGTGCAGGTTTCATGGAATGTCCAGGTTTTCCTACTTGCTGACATTCTCGGCAACAGCGGATATGATTTTGTGGGTCGCTTCCTGGGGGACAAGATTAAGGACCCCAATGGAAATAAGTTAGACAGTCCTCGATGACGCACTGACTTTCTTGGGTTATCCTGGGTGGCTAACCCTTCGGGGTTAAAAATCCGAACGAAATCTTATCTTACCTTATCTTACATCGTTTTAGTAATTCCTAAGTGACCTAATGAAGTGTTATGAGCTATATTTAATATTTGAGGCCTAAACTTTTTTGGAACCACTAACCTGTCTGACAGTTGCCTACCCTCTACCTCCTTACCAGTCTTAGTGCAGATTAAGTAGTGGTTTTTAATTTTATACCTGACTGGGTGATCTGAAGAGGATTTACCCATGGTTGCCTGAAAAGCAAAATTTAATGAAGAGTCTTTTCGCTGTTCCTCTCGAAAGGACAGTCCCTCGGGCATGGAAACAGAGTCATCTGGCAATCCTGCAACCCTGGAATAGGAAGGCTTGATCTGGGTCTGTTCACTAAATTTACGAGGCCCTGGCCAGTTTTCCTCGTAAAATAAATTGGCAATTCCGAGATCAGAGTCGTCGAAGGAAAGGTTAGCATTCTCATCAGAGATCCATTGAGATTTTGACTGAGTTATGGCCAACATCGGAGAGGAATTAATCGTTATTGGTTCTGAACACGTACTAGAAGTGATAATGTTATTACCCAGTAATAACACTGCATCTTTCTTGGGAAATCCATCAGATACACCTACAGTCAAATATCCAGTGTAATACCTGCACTTTATATATATTTTATGTAAGGGGACAGAAAAAATTGCTCCTCTGAATGCTTCTAACAGAACATAGGATTGTAATGAAGTGTGTTCAGAAAAGGGAAGTACTCCGTCTCTTATAAGTGAGCAATATGCTCCAGTACCCCTAAATGTTCTAACTTAAATTTTCTTTGAATTTTCCTGATGGGATATTTGACTCGTGCAATAATAAGGGGCCATCCCTTTCTCTACCTCTTTCAAGGTCATGATACTAGGGACATTATAAATTTTCCCTAATAATTGAGGTTTATTTGGGCAGTTTGGGTGAATATGGCCTGATTTATTACAATGAAAGCAAACGACAGGCTTGACCTTAGCTCCCTGTTGACGTTGTGACTGGTGCCGCTCTGGGTACTGTTGTCGGGATACACCATGTTGAGTGGTTTGTCACTCACCAGGTTGACCATAAGTCGAGTAGCATGGCTCACCAGGTGACTTAGTTGGCTGACGCAGGCGTTCTCCTTCCTGCTGGCACTTCGTCGAAGGTCTCTGCTCATGCCAGGCTGTTGAAAAGAGAGATGGGACCTCTCGAACAAGGAGCGGTTGGTTTCAAAAGTACGAGCCAACCTGGCTGCCTCCAATGCAGTGGTTAAGACATGGTCCTGCAGAAAGACTTGAACCTCTGGTCCCACCGACTCCAGCAGATTGTCCACCAGTAGTAAATGCACTAACTCGTCGAAGTTTGCGACACCACTTCCTTTGTACCAACTGGTATAAGCTTTGGTTTGCTGTCTAACAAAATCCACCAAGGATTGACCAAGCTGTCGTCTACCCAACTTAAATTCCTTTCTATTCTTGGCAGAGATACATTAATAAGCACCAAGAACCGTGGTCTTCACCACCTGACAATTACTGAAAACAGTGTTATTTAACACTGATGTAAATTCGTGTGCCTTACCAAACAACACTGTATGCACCAAAGACGCCCAATGCTGTTCAGGCCACCTCAAGGCTCAAGCCTGGTTTTCGAAGCTTAGAAAAAAATGTTCTGGCTCGTCCTCAATGAAACGAGGAAGCAGCTATACTGCTTTTTTACAAACTAAAGTCATTTACAACTTGAGAAAACTGCCTCCTTTCTTTTGCCCAATCAAATTCTTCCTTGGCATATGCTCGTTGTTCCCTAGTCTACTCAAGATTGATTTTCGCCAACTCAAGTGCCAATGAAGCCGATTCACCTTCACACAACCCTGTTGCATGAGACTGACGGCTTTGCTCAGGTGGTGTATATTTTTCCTCCTGCGAGAACCTCGGAGTTTAGTTGCTGGCTCCCGTAGTGGGAGAAGTCTGATCTGCAATCTCCTCTTCTCGAAGTTTGATACTTATAAGAGTACGAAGCTGCACAGCTGTGAGAGTGAGTTCGTAATCAATGTCAATGGAATGAGCAATTTGCGAACAACGCTGCAGAGAAAACTTTGGCAAGTTTACTAAAGTGTATTCAGATACTAGACGTCTTACTCGTCTAGGCGGCATACCCCAACGTAACACGCTATTTACAATACACGCTCAGCTATGCACAGTACGACTACAGGATACTTACACGATAGCAAGACTGACACGCAACAAAGCCAAATGCAGAATACGTACATACAATAGCAAGGCTGATACGCAATAGCAAAGCCAATTGCAAAACACAATAGCAAGCGAATGCAACTTCGATACGAAAAGTAGCAAGCTATCTACGATCACGCATAACAAGGCCGACCATAGCAAGGCAACTGACACGCAAAATTTGTGAAGTGTTGGCAAAGCTGACGCAATGCCAGACAGCAAGCTATCTAAGATTTTAGTTCCTGCTCCAACTTCATCTCTAGGCTCAGCTCCAGCTCTAAGTCTAGTTTCAGAACCTGGACAGGCCCCCATATTTCAACCCAGGAATTCAAAGGCCTCTTATCCTGGGGATAAATGGAGCAAAATAAACACAGCAGAAAACTTTGACTTATATTATCCTTCACCAAGTATAAACAGAAGTATGTACGCTATGTACAGCAATAGGTATTAGTGCACGCCACGGTAATCAAGCAGAATTAATGCTACTAAAGAGCAGACTGTGCTCCAATCAGCTCTCGAATGGAAATGACAAGGGTGAAAACGTGAGTGGTAATCACGCCACCTCAACAATTGCTAGATCCACCTTCTCATAAGCTGAACCTAGATACTGATTTGATGAAGGGGCCCCATCGTCTGACCCTTAGTACCCGGTTCACTGGTTGGGGAGGTAGCCTTTTAATGAGCGTGTGTACATGAGCCGAATAAAGGTTACGTACTCTTTGCATGCCACAATACTCCAGTATGGGCCTGACATACACGGTGTACAGTGTCTTGAACGATTCCTTACTGAGGTATCGGAACGCTATTCTCAGGTTTGCCAGGCGCCCATATGCCACAGCAGTTATCTGGTTGATGTGTGCTTCCGGAGACGTGACCTAGCCCTTACTCTGTCTGCGGTCTTCTTTGCCTTTCCCCAATCTTCATGACTTTGCATTTGGCTGGGTAAAATTCGAGTAGCCAGTTGCTGGACCACGTGTCCAGCCTGTCCAGGTCTCTTTGAAGCAATGCCTGATCCTTTTCTGATTTGATTCTTCTCATTAACTTCACATCATCTGCAAACAGGGACACCTCTGAGTCTATCCCTTCCGTCATGTCATTCACATATACCAAAAACTGCACTGATCCTTGGACTGACCCCTGTGGAACCCCGCTCGTCATAGGCGCCCATTGTGATACCTCATCTCGTACCATGACTCGTTGTTGCCTTCCTGTCAGGTATTCTCCGATCCATTGTAGTGGCTTTCCTGTTATACGTGCCTGATCCTCTAGCTTCTGCACAAATCTCTTGTGGGGAACTGTGTCGAAGGCATTCTTGCAGTGTGTGTGTGTGTGTGTGTGTGTGTGTGTGTGTGTGTGTGTGTGTGTGTGTGTGTGTGTGTGTGTGTGTGTGTGTGTGTGTGTGAATGTGTATGTGTGTCTAACGTGTGCGAACAATGATGTGGTTAAGCTTTCAAGGCTGTGTGTACTACCATGCAGCTGATGTGCGTCTGAGGCTGTGTACGGCCTTGATAATGTTTTTGTGTCCACCTTTGTACGTACACAACCGTTGTAGTGTGTGTACGTGTGCACGTTCAGTGTTGTACACGTATGACAATGCTACTGTGTGTTTGATCACAGTAGTATGCGCGCGCGCACGCCGGGTGTGATTGTGTTTACAGTCATATTAGTGCGGATGTGTGTGTATTTACAACCATAATAGTGTGTGTGTGTGTGTGTGTGTGTGTGTGTGTGTGTGTGTGTGTACTCACCTAGTTGAGGTTGCAGGGGTCGAGTCCGAGCTCCTGACCCCGTGTCTTCACTGGTCGCTACTAGGTCACTCTCCCTGAATCGTGAGCTTTATCATACCTCTGCTTAAAGCTATGTATGGAACTTGCCTCTACTACATCGCTTCCCAAACTATTCCACTTCCTGACTACTCTGTGACTGAAGAAATACTTCCTAACATCCCTGTGATTCATCTGTGTCTACAACTTCCAACTGTGTCCTCTTGTTACTGTGTCCAATCTCTGGAACATCCTGTCTTTGTCCACCTTGTCAATTCCTCTCAGA
This sequence comes from Cherax quadricarinatus, assembly GCF_026875155.1. Classification (NCBI taxonomy): domain Eukaryota; kingdom Metazoa; phylum Arthropoda; class Malacostraca; order Decapoda; family Parastacidae; genus Cherax; species Cherax quadricarinatus. The sequence continues at coordinate 18,407,496 of NC_069409.1, read as the reverse complement.
ATTTTGTGTGTCGTTATCATGTGCCCCCTATCTCTCCTGTCCTCCAGTGTCGTCAGGTTGATTTCCCTTAACCTCTCCTCATAGGACATACCTCTTAGCTCTGGGACTAGTCTTGTTGCAAACCTTTGCACTTTCTCTAGTTTCTTTACATGCTTGGCTAGGTGTGGGTTCCAAACTGGTGCCGCATACTCCAATATGGGCCTAACGTACACGGTGTACAGGGTCCTGAACGATTCTTTATTAAGATGTCGGAATGCTGTTCTGAGGTTTGCTAGGCGCCCATATGCTGCGGCAGTTATTTGGTTGATGTGCGCTTCAGGAGATGTGCCTGGTGTTATACTCGCCCCAAGATATTTTTCCTTGAGTGAAGTTTGTAGTCTCTGGCCCTCTAGACTGTACTCCGTCTGCGGTCTTCTTTGCCCTTCCCCAATCTTCATGACTTTGCACTTGGTGGGATTGAACTCCAGGAGCCAATTGCTGGACCAGGTCTGCAGCCTGTCCAGATCCCTTTGTAGTTATGCCTGGTCTTCGATCGAGTGAATTCTTCTCATCAACGTCACGTCATCTGCAAACAGGGACACCTCAGAGTCTATTCCTTCCGTCATGTCGTTCACAAATACCAGAAACAGCACTGGTCCTAGGACTGACCCCTGTGGGACCCCGCTGGTCACAGGTGCCCACTCTGACACCTCGCCACGTACCATGACTCACTGCTGTCTTCCTGACAAGTATTTCCTGATCCATTGTAGTGCCTTCCCTGTTATCCCTGCTTGGTCCTCCAGTTTTTGCACCAATCTCTTGCGTGGAACTGTGTCAAACGCCTTCTTGCAGTCCAAGAATATGCAATCCACCCACCCCTCTCTCTCTTGTCTTACTGCTGTCACCATGTCATAGAACTCCAGTAGGTTTGTGACACAGGATTTCCCGTCCCTGAAACCATGTTGGCTGCTGTTGATGAGATCATTCCTTTCTAGGTGTTCCAACACTCTTCTGATAATCTTCTCCATGATTTTGCATACAATACATGTCAGTGATACTGGTCTGTAGTTTAATGCTTCATGTCTGTCTCCTTTTTTAAAGATTGGGACTACATTTGCTGTCTTCCATGCCTCAGGCAATCTCCCTGTTTCGATAGATGTATTGAATATTGTTATTAGGGGTACACATAGCGCCTCTGCTCCCTCTCTCAATACCCATGGGGAGATGTTATCTGGCCCCATTGCCTTTGAGGTATCTAGCTCACTCAGAAGCCTCTTCATTTCTTCCTCGGTTGTGTGCACTGTTTCCAGCACATGGTGGCGTGCCCCATCTCTCCGTCTTTCTGGAGCCCCTTCTGTCTCCTCTGTGAACACTTCTTTGAATCTCTTGTTGAGTACCTCACATACTTCACGGTCATTTCTTGTTGTCTCTCCTCCTTCCTTCCTTAGCCTGATTACCTGGTCCTTGACTGTTGTTTTCCTCCTGATGTGGCTGTACAACAGTTTCGGGTCAGATTTGGCTTTCGCTGCTATGTTATTTTCATATTGTCTTTGGGCCTCCCTTCTTATCTGTGAATATTCGTTTCTGGCTCTACGACTGCTCTCCTTATTCTCCTGGGTCCTTTGCCTTCTATATTTCTTCCATTCCCTAGCACACTTGGTTTTTGCCTCCCTGCACCTTTGGGTAAACCATGGGCTCATCCTGGCTTTTTCATTATTCCTGTTACCCTTGGGTACAAACCTATCCTCAGCCTCCTTGCATTTTGTTGCTACATATTCCATCATCTCATTAACTGGCTTCCCTGCCAGTTCTCTGTCCCACTGAACCCCGTTCAGGAAGTTCCTCATTCCTGTGTAGGTGTGTGTGTGTGTGTGTGTGTGTGTGTGTGTGTGTGTGTGTGTGTGTGTGTGTGTGTGTGAGTGTGTGTGTGTGTGTGTGTGTGTGTATTTGTGTGTGTGTGTACTCACCTCACCTAGTTGTACTCACCTAGTTGAGGTTGCAGGGGTCGAGTCCAAGCTCCTGGCCCCGCCTCTTCACTGGTCGCTAATAGGTCACTCTCCCTGAACCGTGAGCTTTATCATACCTCCGCTTAAAGCTATGTATGGATCCAGCCTCTACTACATCGCTTCCGAAACTATTCCACTTCCTGGCTATGGCTGAAGAAATACTTCCTAACATCCCTGTGATTCATCTGTGTCTTCAACTTCCAACTGTGTCCCCTTGTTGCTGTGTCTCATATCTCTGGAACATCCTGTCTTTGTCCACCTTGTCAATTCCTCTCAGTATTTTGTATGTCGTTATCATGTCCCTCCTATCTTTCCTGTCCTCCAGTGTCGTCAGGTAGATTTCCCTAAACCTCTCCTCGTAGGACATACCTCTTAGCTCTGGGACTGGTCTTGTTGCAAACTTTTGCACTTTCTTTAGTTTCTTTACGTGCTTGGCTAGGTGTGGGTTCCAGACTGGTGCCGCATACTCCAATGTGGGCCTAACATACACGGCGTACAGGGTCCTGAACGATTCCTTATTAAGATCTATATTAATTTATATGTGCCATGGTTATTTTCCTGTCCAACTTTTAGAACTTTGCATTTGTCTATATTAAACTGCATCTTCCACTTCTCCGACCAATGCATCCTGGAGTGCTCTAGTGTCCTCATTAGAATGAATTGGACGGTCTATTTTGGTGTCATCAGCAAATTTGCTTATGTCGCTATTTATTCCCTCATCTATACCGTTTATATAAATTGTGAACAACAACAGGCTCAACACTGACCCTTGCGGAACACAGCTTGTGACGTGCCCCCATTCTGATTTCTCCTCATTTATGCAAAATCTCTGCTGCCTATTTGTCAGCCATGCCTCTTCCCAGGAAAAAGTTTCTCCTCCTATTCCGTGTGCCTTAAGTTTCATCAATAGCCTCTGATGTGGAACTTTATCGAAAGCCTTCCTGAAGTCCATATACACGATATAATATTCATTACCATGATCTACCTCCTCAAACACCTTAGTGAAAAAAGTTACTAAATTTGCAAGACAGGAACGCCCCTTTGTAAAACTGTGTTGAGATTCATTAATCAATTTATGCCTGTCAAGATGGCTACGAGTTACTTCGGCAATTATTGATTACATAATTTTTCTCACTATGTAGGTAAGGCTTATTGGTCTATATAGTTTGAAACTAAGGACCTTTCACCTGCCTTGTAAACAGGTATTACATTTGCCATTTTCCACTTATCAGGCACTATGCCAGTTTATAGTGATATGTTGAAAAGATTAGCCGAAGGTATGCTAAGTTCCACTTTACATTCCTAAAACACCCTTGTAAACAGTTCATCAGGACCTGGGGGTTTGTTAGGTTTTAATTTCTCTATTTGTCTGAGAACCATGTCACTAGTTACTGCAATCGTGCTTAGTTTATTATCATCCGGTTCTACATAATCTATTATTTCAGGAATTTCGCTAGTATTTTCCTGAGTAAAAACTGAGAGGAAGTAGGTACTGAAAATTTCACTCATATCCTTATCACTGTCAGTGATCTGACCAGAGTTACTCTTAAGTGGGCCAGTCTTGTCCCTAATCTTACTTTTGTAAACCTGAAAGAACCCTTTTGGGTTAGACTTCGAATCCCATGTGACCTTAGCCTCATAATCCCTTTTTGCTTTTCTCATTCCTTATTTTATTTCTCTCTTTAATTGAATATACTGACATCTTAACTGCAAATCCTCTTTTTTGATATGCCTATATAATCTATTGTTCATCCATTTGGGATCATTTTTGTTAGATCTAATTTCCCTACTCAGAACGAAGGTTGTCTGGGCAGCTAGAACTATGCTCTTAAAAACGTCATATTGGCAACCAAGATCACCTACCTGACCCATAGTCAGGTCATCTCAATTTAGCCCACCCAGGTAATTTGTCACTCCCATGAAATCGGCCAAGCAAAAGTCAGGGACAGAGATTTGATTGCAGTTGTCTGGGTAATTCCATTATATATTAAAACTAAGTGATTTGTGATCACTTTCCCCAAGCTCATCATTAACCGGAAAATTATTAATTAGTGATTCTTTGTTGGCTAGAACCAAGTCAAGCAGATTGTTTCCTCTAGTTGGTTCTGTCACAAAATGTTATAAAATGCAATCCTGAACCGTATCAAGAAAGTCACTAGACTCATGATTTCCCATCGTATTGTTCCGGTCAATTTGTCTAAAGTTAAAATCTCCCATTAACACAACATTTTCATATCTAGATGCCTTATGAATTTCATCCCATAACAGCTTACTGCACTCCCTATCAAGTTTGGTGGCCTGTAAATCACACCCAAAATTAATTTGTTACGACCCTCGAGAAACTGTAGCCAAACAGATTCTGTGTTCGATGTTTCTAATCTTGTATCATGTGTAAGACAACAGTTTAAATCATCTCCGACATACGTAGCCACTCTATACTGACCCTGTCAGTATGGAATAGTGTATAACCCTGTATGTTGCATTCAGAAGGCATTTCTCTATCTTTCAGGTTGAACCAGGTCTCTGTTATACCAATAATATCTATATTACCTACACTTACATGTAATCTTAGCTCATCTATCTTATTTCTTAGACTCCTACTATTTATACAGTAAACCTTAAGGGAGCTAGTCACTCGTTGCCCTCTACTGTCTCTCTTTGTTTGTTGATCAGTTGATTTGCCTTTACTAGCAACTTTATTTCGAATATTGTCTTTTAAACATATCCCTGAAATATCCCGGTAATATCTGCTGTTTTTAGCCCTAATACTGCAGCCTGAACGTTTCCCACAAACACCCATACCTCTATAATCTATTAGTTTAATTTCCTAGACAAGTCATCAATTACCATCTCAATCGAATTGGCTAATGCAACCACTCCATCCCCAGAGAGATGAACCCCATCCCTTGCATACATATCATTTTTGCCATAGAATTTGTCCCAGTTATGAATGAATGGGATTGCAGGTTCCTTGCAGTACCTGTCTAACCAGCAATTTATACCCCCAGCACTAAGGCAGATAATGAGCTTGTTCTCATTACCTGACACAATATTAACCAACCTGCTGACTATGTCACCAACACCAGCTCCTGGGAGGCACACCCTCTGTCTGACATACATACACACGCACATACACATGGACCAGGAAGCGTGATCTAGTAGCGACTAGTGAAGAGGCGGGGCCAGGAGCTGTGAATCGACCCCGCAACCACAACTAGGTAAGTACACACACAAACAACACACACACGCACACACACACACACACACACACACACACACACACACACACACACGCGCGCACACACACACGCACACACACCACAACCACCACCACCATAGTCAACGTGCAGCCTTGAATGTACACGCTGACTATAGTGGCTTTACATACATTACTCTTGTCGTACACACTGCCATTGTCGTACACACTGCCGTTGTCGTACACACTGCCATTGTCGTACACACATTGCCGTTGTCGTACACACTGCCATTGTCGTACACACTGCCGTTGTCGTACACACTGCCGTTGTCGTACACACTGCCATTGTCGTGCACACTGCCATTGTCGTACACACTGCCATTGTCGTACACACTGCCGTTGTCGTACACACTGCCGTTGTCGTACACACTGCCATTGTCGTGCACACTGCCATTGTCGTGCACACTGCCATTGTCGTGCACACTGCCATTGTCGTGCACACTACTATGGTTTTACACATAGTCTTTGACCTTCATAAACAAACTTGGTGGCGCACACTATCAAGGTGGTACACACACAACCATCGATGTGCACACATTATTTTAACGGCATCATACAAAAACTGAGGTGTGCGCGCCACTAGGATCGCACACACTACCATTGTCATATGCTATAACACTGACATACACTACCATTGTCATATGCTATAACACTGACATACACTACCATTGTCATATGCTATAACACTGACATACACTACCATTGTCATATGCTATAACACTGACATACACTACCATTGTCATATGCTATAACACTGACATACACTACCATTGTCATATGCTATAACACTGACATACACTACCATTGTCATATGCTATAACACTGACATACACTACCATTGTCATATGCTATAACACTGACATACACTACCTTTGTCATATGCTATAACACTGACATACACTACCATTGTCATATGCTATAACACTGACATACACTACCATTGTCATATGCTATAACACTGACATACACTACCATTGTCATATGCTATAACACTGACATACACTACCATTGTCATATGCTATAACACTGACATACACTACCATTGTCATATGCTATAACACTGACATACACTACCATTGTCATATGCTATAACACTGACATACACTACCATGGATGTAAACATTATCAGGGTCGTTATACACACGTTGCCATAGACCATTTAATCCTACAGTGCATACGCACACACACACATACACACACACACACACACATGCACACACACACATACACACACACATACACACACACACACACATACACACACACACATACACACACATACAAATACACACACACACACACACACACATCAGATGGGGACACCAGCAAGGAATACACCAACAAGTGTTGGACGACATACATACAGATGAGGAGGAGGTGAGGAAACTGCTAAGGGACATCGATACCTCAAAGGCAATGGGACCGGACAACATCTCCCCGTGGGTCCTTAGAGAGGGAGCAGATATGTTGTGCGTGCCACTTACCACAATCTTCAACACGTCCCTGGAAACTGGGAAACTACCTGAGGTATGGAAGACGGCAAATGTAGTTCCCATTTTTAAAAAAGGAGACAGAAAAGAGGCACTAAACTATAGACCTGTGTCATTGACGTGTATAGTATGGAAAATTATGGAGAAGATTATCAGGAGGAGAGTGGTGGAGCACCTGGAACGGAACAAGAGTATAAATGCCAACCAGCATGGATTCATGGAAGGCAAATCCTGTGTCACAAACCTTCTGGAGTTTTATGATAAAATAACAGAAATAAGACACGAGAGAGAGGGGTGGGTTGATTGCATCTTCTTGGACTGCAAGAAGGCCTTTGACACAGTTCCTCACAAGAGATTAGTGCAGAAGCTAGAGCATCAGGCGCATATAACAGGAAGGGCACTGCAATGGATCAGAGAATACCTGACAGGGAGACAACAACGAGTCATGGTACGTAATGATGTATCACAGTGGGCACCTGTGACGAGCGGGGTCCCACAGGGGTCGGTCCTAGGACCAGTGCTATTTTTGGTATATGTGAACGACATGATGGAAGGGTTAGACTCAGAAGTGTCCCTGTTTGCAGATGATGTGAAGTTAATGAGGAGAATTAAATCTGATGAGGACCAGGCAGGACTTCAAAGAGACCTGGACAGACTGGACACCTGGTCCAGCAAATGGCTTCTCGAATTTAATCCTGCCAAACGCAAAGTCATGAAGATAGGGGAAGGGCACAGAAGACCACAGACCGAGTATAGGCTAGGTGGCCAAAGACTGCAAACCTCACTCAAGGAGAAAGATCTTGGGGTGAGTATAACACCGAGCATGTCTCCGGAAGCACACATCAACCAGATAACTGCTGCAGCATATGGGCGCCTGGCAAACCTGAGAACAGCATTCCGATACCTTAGTAAGGAATCGTTCAAGACACTGTACACCGTGTATGTCAGGCCCATACTGGAGTATGCAGCACCTGTTTGGAACCCGCACTTGATAAAGCACGTCAAGAAACTAGAGAAAGTACAAAGGTATGCGACAAGGTTAGTTCCAGAGGTAAGGGGAATGTCCTATGAAGAAAGATTAAGGGAAATCGGCCTGACGACACTGGAGGACAGGAGGGTCAGGGGAGACATGATAACGACATATAAAATACTGCGTGGAATAGACAAGGTGGACAAAGACAGGATGTTCCAGGGAGGGGACACAGAGTTTTATGACAAGGTAACAGAAGTAAGACACGAGAGAGAGGGGTGGGTAGATTGCGTTTTCCTAGACTGCAGGAAGCCTTTGACACAGTTCCCCACAAGAGATTAGTGCAGAAGCTGGAGGATCAGGCGCACGTAAAAGGGAGGGCACTGCAAAGGATAAGAGAATACCTGACAGGGAGACAGCAACGAGCCATGGTACGTGAAGGGGTATCACAGTGGGCGCCTGTTACGAGCGGGGTCCCACAGAGGTCAGTTCTAGGACCAGTGCTATTTTTGATATATGTGAATGACATGATGGAAGGAATAGACTCTGAAGTGTCCCTGTTCGCAGATGACGTGAAGTTGATGAGAAGAATTAAATCGGACGAGGATGAGGCAGGACTGCAAAGAGACCTGGACAGGCTGGACATGTGGTCCAGCAACTGGCTTCTCGAATTCAATCCAGCCAAATGCAAAGTCATGAAGATTGGGGAGGGGCAAAGAAGACCGCAGACAGAGTATAGGCTACGTGGTCAAAGACTACAGACCTCACTCAGGGAGAAAGACCTTGGGGTGACCATAACACCGAGCACATCACCGGAGGCACACATCAACCAAATAACCGCTGCAGCATACGGGCGCCTGGCAAACCTGAGAATAGCGTTCCGATACCTTAATAAGGAATCGTTCAAGACACTGTACACTGTGTATGTTAGGCCCATACTGGAGTATGCAGCACCAGTCTGGAACCTACACCTGGTCAAGCACGTCAAGAAGTTAGAGAAAGTACAAAGGTTTGCAACAAGGCTAGTCCCAGAGCTCAAGGGAATGTCGTACGAGGAAAGGTTGAGGGAAATCGGACTGACGACACTGGAGGACAGAAGGGTCAGGGGAGACATGATAACGACATACAAGATACCTCGGGGAATAGACAAGGTGGACAGAGATAAGATGTTCCAGAGAGGGGACACAGGGACAAGGGGTCACAACTGGAAGCTGAAGACTCAGACGAGTCACAGGGACGTTAGGAAGTATTTCTTCAGTCATAGAGTTGTCAGCAAGTGGAATAGCCTAGCAAGTGAAGTAGTGGAGGCAGGAACCATACATAGTTTTAAGAAGAGGTATGACCAAGCTCAGGAAGCAGAGAGAGAGAGGATCCAGTAGCGATCAGTGAAGAGGCGGGGCCAGGAGCTGAGTCTCGACCCCTGCAACCACAATTAGGTGAGTACAATTAGGTGAGTACACACACAGCACCTGTTTGGAACCCGCACTTGATCAAGCACGTCAAGAAATTAGAGAAAGTGCAAAGGTTTGCGACAAGGTTAGTTCCAGAAGAAAGGTTAAGGGAAATCGGCCTGACGACACTGGAGGACAGGAGGGTCAGGGGAGACATGATAACGACATATAAAATACTGCAGCGGAATAGACAAGGTTGACAAAGACAGGATGTTCCAGGGAGGGGACACAGAAACAAGAGGTCACAATTGGAAGTTGAAGACTCAAATGAGTCTAAGCGATGTTAGGAAATATTTCTTCAGTCATAGAGTTGTCAGGCAGTGGAATAGCGTAGAAAGTGACGTAGTGGAGGCGGGAACCATACATAGTTTTAAGACGAGGTTTGATAAAGCTCATGGAGCAGGAAGAGAGAGGACCCAGTAGCAACCAGTGAAGAGGCGGGGCCAGGAGCTAGAACTCGACCCCTGCAACCACAAATAGGTGAGTACAAATAGGTGAAATAGGTGAGTACACACACACACACACACACACACACACACACACACACACACACACACACACAAAGTCAGGATGTTCCAGAGATGGGACACAGCAACAAGGGGACACAGTTGGAAGTTGAAGACACAGATGAATCACAGGGATGTTAGGAGGTATTTCTTCAGTCACAGAGTAGTCAGGAAGTGGAATAGTTTGGGAAGCGATGTAGTGGAGGCAGGATTCTTATATAGCTTTAAGCAGAGGTATGATAAAGCTCACGGTTCAGGGAGAGTGACCTAGTAGCGACAAGTGAAGAGGAGGGGCCAGGAGCTAGGACTCGACCCCTGCAATCACAAATAGGTGAGTACACACACACACACACACACACACACACACACACACACACACACACAGTGTGGTGGACCACCTAGAAAGGAATGAACGACAACCAGCACGGATTCAAAGACGGGAAATCCTGTGTCACAAACCTACTGGAGTTTTATTGCTAGGTGACAGCAGTAAGGCCAGAGAGAAAGGGGGGTGGGTAGATTGCATTTTCTTGGACTGTAAGAAGGCTTTTGACACAGATCCACACAAGAGACTAATGCAAAATCTGGAGGATAAGGCAGGTATAACAGGGAAGGCCCTGCAAAAGATCAGAGAATACCTGACGGGAAGGCAGAAGCGAGTCATGGCCCGTGAAGTTCCGCTGGTTCCCACAGGGGTCTGTCCTAAGACTGAGGGAAAAGTTCATTAAATAAGAATGGAAGACTGAATGACTGGTGGAGGAAGTATGACTGGTAGTATGCCTATTCAGAAGGGGTATGTGAGCAGTTACCTTGCTCCCCCCCCCCTCCTTTCATCCACCGGGTGAGAGGCAACAGGGGACCCTTGCGGACTGATTAGCGTCACTTGGCTTCCTGCTCTCATTAAGTCTGTAATTATAGAGCTCCACTCTTAAAAAATTAATGTTTAGTTTTGCTTTCTTAATTCAATAGACAAGAGATACTTTTGTTAGGATTTTTGACTTTTGTCCTGACTTAGGTAATATTTAGTCATCTCTATTTCTTTTAAAGCTCTTCAGCCTATCATGTGAATGACTCCTTGTACGGCTTGTAATTTCCTTTTTGTTTCTTTCTCAGCCTTGCCTGATGGTTAGGGTCACCCCACCAGATGCAGGACGAGAAGAATGGCAGAAACAATAATCCGTAATCTTGGGAACTCTGTGGTTCCTTCACCTTTGGTCTACCCGTCTACTACTTTATGAGAACTCTACTGTGCAGGTCCACGATCTTGTCCAAGGTCTCATCTTGGGAACTCTGTTGTTCCTTCTTCACCTTCAGATCTGCACTCCTGCATCATCATGAGAAATTCTGCTGTTACACCACTTCTGGGCAGCTCATCAGCCTTTTTTTGAGAACTGTTTTCTCTCTACCACGAGGATAGAGCTAATAACTGCAACATATTGAGGAACTGGATTGTCCTTTATACTCTGTTGCTGACTTCCAGTTAACAGTTAACTGTTACCTACGTTGCTAGCTGTGCACCTTCATAAATATTGTAATTGTCTGTAAGCGTCTCATTACAGTCCAGTTATTCCTGTGTGTCTTGGCATATCACCGGCAGACTAGGATATTTCTGTACATATTAGGCTTGTTCATTTGAATTAACAATTTAATTTTTCATTATTTGCTTTAGTTAGGACTATTTCACGTTTAATTGTTTTATATTTTATATTTTTATATTTTATATTTTATTCAACAAAAAGTTTTCTTTTTTTGTTATAATTTACTTTTCTGTTTTCTTTTCATAAGGAGGAGAGGGCCCCTTCAGAAGCTCTGAGGGCTTGAAGGGCCCTTACACCTTCACAAGAACCTGTGCTGTTTTTGGAAAATGTAAATGACATAACAGAAGAAATACTCAGAAGTGACTGTTTGCAGACGATGTGAAGTTAATTAGGAAAATTCAGTCGTAGGAGGATAAAACAGGACTACAGAGGGATCTGGACAAGCTGTAAGCCTGGCCCAGAAACCGTCTTCTGGGGTTTAACCCTATTACGCAGAGGTGCAAATATGATGTATATGTCTTTCATATTTGTTCATCTTTCGAATATTACATTGCGATTACCGTCGTTAAATGCTAAAACGAGAGTAATCACCTTTATAATATTAGATATTCATTTTCATCTTTCCCATTTTTCATTGTGTATATATTTATTCTGGTAACTACCAATTTGTTTGTTTGGCCTCACCTCTACTGCACTCGCCTGAAGCAGCTGACGTCAGGTGTGAGTGGGGTAGAATAAGGAGGACAACACCTCTCTCAGTCTGGAGAAGGTCCTCTCCACTTACTCGTTTACTTTGACTGAGAAGTTATTCAGCAGTGTAAGTAGATTATTTGTAAAACTCTCACCAAGTAAGATCTCTTCAGTGTTTAAAGAAACTTCTATTAAGCTTGGATCGTCTCTGGTTTGAGTGACCATGTAGCTTTATCAAATAATATGTAAATTCCCATTCAGTCGGAAAATGTAATTGTAAACGATATATAAGTTATAAGTCTGTTAAGTGTTATAAAGAAATAAGTAAAGGTACCATTTTAAAATACTATATAGAATATCACCTAAATTACTTTACATTAAAAACAAGTTTTAAAGGAGTCTTTTCATCACCCCATCTACAAATCCTTATTACGATTTTCCATGAGTATATTAGATATTAAACATCTCATATATTCAGGCCTAATATATTACTAATTCTAAGGTCAATCGTAATAAACCCCACCAAGTGCAAAGTTATGAAGATCAGGGAGGGGCAAAGAAGATTGCAGACAGAGTACAGTCTAAGGGGGATGGGGGCAAAAGCCTATAAACCTCCTTTAAGGAAAAGGATCTTGGAGTATGTATAATACCGAGCACATCTGAGGCGTACATCAACCAAATAACTGCTGTAGCATATGGGCGACTAGCGAACCTAAGAGTAGCATTCCGTCATCTCAGTAAAGAGTCGTTCCCGACCGTGTACACCGTGTACATCAAGCCCATATTGGGGTATGTAGCACCAGTTTGAAACCCTCACCTGGCCAAGCACGTCAGGAAACTAGAGAAAGTGCATAGGTTTGCATCGAGACTAATCCCGGAGCTAAGGGGGCAGGGAAGACAATATATTAAACGAGGATCTGAACCAGTATGTGGAGAGGATGAACTCAATGGCACTAGAGGTATGCTCCTGACACATACCATTACGAAGGAGGAGGAGGAGAAGGTGCAAGTTAGAAAGGGCGAAGAACGACGGATAATAGAGCACTTCAAAGACAGCAGACTCTCCGAAGAAAGAAAGGTAAGACTGGATGTTGAGCTTAAATTTAATTTGTCATAAAGAGTCCAAATGAGACAGAGAACCAAAAGCCATAATTGAAATCGAGAGAAATCTAAAATACTTCTTTTCATATACAATACCCACTGGCAAAGGCAACTTCTGGTACTGAGCCTTTGATTAAAGGAGATGGCATATACACTGACGTCAATAAAAAAATGAGTGAAATACTCAAACCCAAGTAAGATTCAGTGTTCAGTGAGCCTGCCCTTGTTCCCTGAATTAATCCTGCATACCTTCTATCCTCCCTCACAGGCGCTGTATAATCCTACGGGTTTAGCGCTCCCCCATGATTATAATAATATGGAAAAGGAGCCAGGACACTGAAGTGATCCCTCAGTTTATAAAAACTCACCGATATAACCCCACGCCACGAAGATGGTAGCACAGCAGCTGCGAAAAACTATAGACTAGCACCAACATCATATATTATTAAAAAATTTTGCAAGGGTTTTAAGAAGCAAGATTGCCAGTCGCATGAAACTGTAGCAGTTGCACAACCAAGGTCAGCTTGAATTCAGAACATGTCGCACTTGCCTCTCGCAATTGCTGAATCATTACGACATGGTCTTGGATGCAGAATGCAGATGTTGCATACACCGACTTTGCAAAAGCCTTTGACAAGTGGGCCCAAGGGGTAATTTCTTTCAAAGGGCGTACAAAAGGAGTAACTGGAAATGGGAACAGGTGAAATCTTAACTTTCTGACTAATAGAACCCAAAGAGTAATAGTAAACATAGTAAAAATCACGGGCTGCTACAGTGAAAAGTTCTATTTCCCAAAGGATAGTATTTGTCCCACTTTTCTTTCTCATTCTGCTGTATAGTCCTTGTGGCTTAGCGCTTCTTTTTGATTATAATAATAATAATCTTTCTCATTCTCGATCTTGACATGCACAGGGACATATACCATATTTCTGTATCATACTTTGCAGATGAAACTAAAATCCGCGTGACAGGGGCTCTGGTGGCCTGGTGGTTAACGCTCTCGCTTCACACGGCGAGGGCCTGGGTTCGATTCCCAGCCAGAGTAGAAACATTGGACGTGTTTCTTTCCACCTGTTGTCTATGTTCCCCATCAGTAAAATGGGTACCTGGGTGTTAGTCGACTGGTGTTGGTCGCATCCTGGGACACTGACCTAAGGAGGCCTGGTCACAGACCGGGCCGCGGGGGCGTTGACCCCCGGAACTCTCTCCAGGTAAACTCTCCAGGACAGTGGCATCCACAGAAGACACAGCGAACCTCCAAGTTCATATCATCCAGTCTTCCAGTGGGTTACTGACAATAATATCAAGCTCAACGCGTACATTTTTCACTTATTACATTATGGATGGACCGAGGAAATAAAAATCAGAGTACATGACAAACTCAGATCACTCACTACAACATTAGTCTAATGTGAGAAAGAGACTTAGAATAATAATGTTAGAAAGATCCCATGTTCGTGGTGCACAACAATGTCATTATAACATCTGCAAGGAAAATGATGAGTTGGATTGCTAGAGCTTTCAAAACAAGAGATGCTAAGCCAGTGATGACACTCATTTTCTCGAGGCTGAAATATTGTTATGTGCTAATGATTTCCTTCAGAGCAGGTGAGATTGCAGAACTAGAAAATGTACAGAGAACCTTCATAACTCGTATAAACTATAAACAACACCTAAATTATTAGGAGTGCTTGAAGTTCCTCAGACTGGACTCTTTAGAACTCATGTAAGAAAGATACATTATAATCTACTCCTGGGAGATTCTAGAAAGATTGGTCTCATACTTACACATCGAAATCAATACATCTAAACACAACACATTTGACAGATGGTGCAATATATCTCCGTTGAAAACCAGAGGAGCGATACTTAAGGGAAGTTACCAACAAACCCCTGGCTGTCTTTAAGAGGGAATTCCCTAGAGTCTACCTGGAAAGTGTTTCGGGGCTCAATGCCGTCGTGACCCTGTCCATGACCAGGGTTCCAGACAGATTTCTCAAATGAGCTCCTAATCAGCAGGGTTGTGGTGTACACGTTGTGCTGTGCGCGGCGGGCACCAGCAGCCTGATCGATCAGGTCAACAAACAGGAGAACTAGTCTGGGCCGAGATGCGGGGACGGTGACCTCCGGAAGTGATTACGGGTAATCTACAGGTAACCTTCATTTTGAAGTAGAGGCGGGATGTAGTTTAGAAGGTAATCTAAACGGTGATGTCAACATGCTTCTGGCAAGACGGTGACTGTAAAGGTGTTTCTTCATTTTTGGGTCATCCTACATCGGTGGGAGACAGCTGCTGTCTTTAAACAAAATAAAAAATAAAAATACATGCAATATTTTCCACGACATGACCTCCAGATTATTTGTGTATTGTTCCAACCTAGATTTTGTGACTTTGTTTTTATTTTGAGTATGTAGTCAGTTCTCTGAGCCAGAGACAACATGGCGCTCTTGTTAAAACAGTCAAATGAGTGACTAGTGAGGGAGCCTTGAACTGTTAAAATATAACATAATTGTGAGTGCAGCGTGCAGTGACTGTCTCTTTTTCTGTTCTAGCAGAAAACTATTTTTATTGTCTTTTATCTTATAGCTATAGTTTTTTCCGTTATTACCTAATCTAACCTAACTCAACCTAACCCAACCTAACTTAGAAATGGGCTACAAACCCTATGTGAACATGTAACAAAGTTATTAGGATGATGGGTTAAGGTATTTCCATTGGAATTCCCATTATTTTGTATCTTACTTAGACACGTATACTACATTGTGTTTCCTGTTGCATACTGAGTACTACCGCAGTATAGTTTTCCATAGTTATTTCTCCCAGCGCTTCCCTGTCTTACATGGTGACTGCGACTAACCAAGAATTGTTTTATATTGATTTCTAGCACAGAATTGTGCTAAAATTCAAATAAATTCCTTTTTTTGCTTTCATTTTTTCACCTTAATGAATTTGCCATTTTTTTTTATCTTCAGTCTAAAATTAATTTGTTATTCCCACCCTTAACATGTTTAAGAAATCTATTCAAGCTTTTCATACAGTAGATGAATAAAAGTTATTTGATGACTGACATTAAATAATACCAGTACTACAGAATTATTTTCACTTCCCATAGTGTGAATAAACGGTTTTAAAAATCTGCTGGTAGATAAATGAGACATTTGTGCAACATTTGGGAATAAACATAACCAAATGTTGAACCAGTGTCTCATTTATCAACTTCCAATGGTACAAGACTATTTTTATTTTCTGGCCCTTTTACAGTCTGTGAAATAATAGTATAAGAAATTTAGTATTTCTGTTTGCTGTTAGCTCATCCTGGCCCAGGTGTTAGTTTGCTGTAGCTCATCCTGGCCCAGGTGTTAGTTTGCTGTAGCTCATCCTGGCCCAGGTGTTAGTTTGCTGTAGCTCATCCTGGCCCAGGTGTTAGTTTGCTGTAGCTCATCCTAGCCCAGGTGTTAGTTTGCTGTAGCTCATCCTGGCCCAGGTGTTAGTTTGCTGTAGCTCATCCTGGCCCAGGTGTTACTTTGCTGTAGCTAATCCTGGCCCAGGTGTTAGTTTGCTGTAGCTCATCCTGGCCCAGGTGTTAGTTTGCTGTAGCTCATCCTGGCCCAGGTGTTAGTTTGCTGTAGCTCATCCTGGCCCAGGTGTTAGTTTGCTGTAGCTCATCCTGGCCCAGGTGTTAGTTTGCTGTAGCTCATCCTGGCCCAGGTGTTAGTTTGCTGTAGCTCATCCTGGCCCAGGTGTTAGTTTGCTGTAGCTCATCCTGGCCCAGGTGTTAGTTTGCTGTAGCTCATCCTGGCCCAGGTGTTAGTTTGCTGTAGCTCATCCTGGCCCAGGTGTTAGTTTGCTGTAGCTCATCCTGGCCCAGGTGTTAGTTTGCTGTAGCTCATCCTGGCCCAGGTGTTAGTTTGCTGTAGCTCATCCTGGCCCAGGTGTTAGTTTGCTGTAGCTCATCCTGGCCCAGGTGTTAGTTTGCTGTAGCTCATCCTGGCCCAGGTGTTAGTTTGCTGTAGCTCATCCTGGCCCAGGTGTTAGTTTGCTGTAGCTCATCCTGGCCCAGGTGTTAGTTTGCTGTAGCTCATCCTGGCCCAGGTGTTAGTTTGCTGTAGCTCATCCTGGCCCAGGTGTTAGTTTGCTGTAGCTCATCCTGGCCCAGGTGTTAGTTTGCTGTAGCTCATCCTGGCCCAGGTGTTAGTTTGCTGTAGCTCATCCTGGCCCAGGTGTTAGTTTGCTGTAGCTCATCCTGGCCCAGGTGTTAGTTTGCTGTAGCTCATCCTGGCCCAGGTGTTAGTTTGCTGTAGCTCATCCTGGCCCAGGTGTTAGTTTGCACCTGATCCAAGGTAAATTTTGCCATCCTAATTTCAACATTCTTCATTTTCTGTGTATGGCATGATTGCTGTAGTATTGCAAGGTGATTAAGTATTGTTGTCATTATTTGTGTACATGTGCTCTTCCTATACAGAGATCTTAACACCTGGCCCATGTTTACTAATTTCTTGTTTCTCACCGAATGGCAAAAGACTGCTATAGGATTTCTTAGACACATGCAGAAATTACGTTGCTGAGTTCCACGTTAACATTAATGGTGTAGCATCTGAGACAGGTTCCACGTTAACTCATCTACCAGGTGACTGTTGAGACAGGTTCTACGTTAAACATTGCCAGGTGATGTTGAGAAGGTTCGCACATGTAATCATCACCATGAGGTGTACTGTTTGACGTAGTTCCTCCATGTTAATTTTCATCACCAGGTGTACTGTTGAGACAGGTTCACACTGTAGTCATCCTCCAAGGTGACTGTTTGGCAGGTGTCATCATAAGCATCACCAGGTGACTGTTGAGACAGGTTCCTCACTCCTGGTCTACCAGTGTGTAGTTGCTGTAAATATCACTGGAGGTTTTTATGTTTACTAGTTCCTGTTAATTATCTGAGCCGAGGCTGGCCGTTGACATATGTTTCTGTCGCCAATGGCAAGTATGTGTACATTCCTCCCATTTCTTTTTCCTGCTCTGACTGTTAGTAATCTTATCATCCTGGACCCAGGTTGTTGTGTAGCACACTTGGCCAGTCTCGTATATCCATGGCCGGTTGTTGCAGATCCAGTTACAGTTTTACAGACACAACATCACAATACTATTATGAAATTTGCAAGAACAGGCAATAGTTTGTCTTTACTATTGATACATAACTGCTGTTCAACACGATAACAGTTAACTATATCCTCACCTGCAAGGGCTAGGTTTTATTTTAGACAGAAATCGAGACTTCACCACTTAATATTGTTAAACCTATACCAGATTAGAATTCCACTTAAAAAATTACATAAATATTGAAGAGGTCAAGTGTAATTCCATCACTTGGTACAGTTAAACGATTAAGGTGACAGCTAGGGTCCACTAAACATACATAGACTGGTTGAGACAGGCCCTTGAACATCTGCTAGCGAGACAGGTACTAAGCACATCGGTGTCTGTCTGAGAGTTACTGATCACATTGACATGCGTTTCGTTTACCATTGAAGGTCGCTGTTTCGATTTAAAACCTATTCAATCAGAAACGCTTATACATATTTCTTGCAGATGCAGAGAGATTAATTCCACCCATCATTCTTTTTCCTGCTTAACTTGTGTAATCTTATCCTGGAACTCGAACAGATTTGTGAGACACACTTGCCATCTCTAAAACCATGCCGGTTGTTGAGATTCCTCGTTACAGTTTACAGACACACACACACAAAATATTATGAATTTCCAAGAAGCACAGGCAATTGTTGTCTATTACCTATTGATACATAACTGCTGTTCAAACGATAACAAGTTAGCTATATCCTCACCTGCAAGGGTAAGTTTATATATGACAGAAGATCGAGCTTCCACCACTTCTATTGTTAGAAAACCTATACAGATTAAGGAATTCACATTAAACTAAATTAGCATAAAAATTGAAGAGGCTCAAGGTGTTCCCTCACTTGGTAAGTAAAGTTAAGGACAGCTAGGTCCAACCAGTAATAAGACTGGTGACAGCCTTGAGCTCTGCTAGCGAGACATGGCTAAGCCAATGGTTGTCTGTCCTAGAGTACTGTACATTCAGACATGCGTTCCTTGTACACATTGAAGGTCGCTGTTTCGACTTTAGAAACAATTCAAGTCAGAAACGCTTATACATATTCACATTCAGTGTCACAGGAGACGAATATTAATGTTTATTAACAGTATGTAGTGTTTGTTTTTGTATATTCACCTATTTGTGTGTGTGAGAGAATGTGTGTGTGAGTACTCACCTAGTTGTACTCACCTAGTTGAGGTTGCGGGGGTCGAGTCCGAGCTCCTGGCCCCGCCTCTTCACTGATCGCTACTAGGTCACTCTCCCTGAGCCGTGAGCTTTATTATACCTCTGCTTAAAGCTATGTATGGATCCTGCCTCCACTACATCGCTTCCCAAACTATTCCTCTTACTGACTACTCTGTGGCTGAAGAAATACTTCCTAACATCCCTGTGATTCATCTGTGTCTTCAACTTCCAACTGTGTCCCCTTGTTACTGTGTCCAATCTCTGGAACATCCTGTCTTTGTCCACTTGTCAATTCCTCTCAGTATTTTGTATGTCGTTATCATGTCCCCCCTATCTCTCCTGTCCTCCAGTGTCGTCAGGTTGATTTCCCTTAACCTCTCCTCGTAGGACATACCTCTTAGCTCTGGGACTAGTCTTGTTGCAAACCTTTGCACTTTCTCTAGTTTCTTTACGTGCTTGGCTAGGTGTGGGTTCCAAACTGGTGCCGCATAGTCCAATATGGGCCTCACGTACACGGTGTACAGGGTCCTGAACGATTCCTTATTAAGATGTCGGAATGCTGTTCTGAGGTTTGCTAGGCGCCCATATGCTGCAGCAGTTATTTGATTGATGTGCGCTTCAGGAGATTGTGCCTGGTGTTATACTCACCCCAAGATCTTTTTCCTTGAGTGATGTTTGTAGTCTCTGGCCCCCTAGACTGTACTCCGTCTGCGGTCTTCTTTGCCCTTCCCCAATCTTCATGACTTTGCACTTGGTGGGATTGAACTCCAGGAGCCAATTGCTGGACCAGGTCTGCAGCCAGTCCAGATCCCTTTGTAGTTCTGCCTGCTTCGATCGAGTGAATTCTTCTCATCAACTTCACGTCATCTGCAAACAGGGACACCTCAGAGTCTATTCCTTCCGTCATGTCGTTCACAAATACCAGAAACAGCACTGGTCCTAGGACTGACCCCTGTGGGACCCCGCTGGTCACAGGTGCCCACTCTGACACCTCGCCACGTACCATGACTCGCTGCTGTCTTCCTGACAAGTATTCCCTGATCCATTGTAGTGCCTTCCCTGTTATCCCAGCTTGGTCCTCCAGTTTTTGCACCAATCTCTTGTGTGGAACTGTGTCAAACTCACCTCTCTTTCCCATGTCTTACTTCTATTACCTTGTCATGAAACTCCAGTAGTTTTGTGACACAGGATTTGCCTCCATGAATCCGTGCTGGATGTCGTTTATACTCTTGGTCTGTTCCAGGTGCTCCACCACAATCCTCCTGATAATCTTCTCCATGACTTTGCATAGTATACATGTTAGCTTTTACACAGGAAGGCATAACTGAGATTGCAGAAATTAACAATTATTCAGTTCCCGATGAATTCAAATTAACTAATATTACTGTCACGAGGGACTTGGTTATCAAACAGATAGACAAACGGAAGCAAATAAGTTCCCGGGACTCGACGAGTTGTTTTTCAGGGTACTTAAAGAATGCAAGATGGAACTTAGTCAGCCATTAATAACGAGTGTGTTTAATGCGTCCATCCTTACTGGTGTTGTGCCTAAGATGTGGAAGATGGCTAATGTGGTTCCTATATTCCAATCAGGGGATAAATTCTTTCCTTTAAATTACCTTCCAATAAGCCTGACGTCTACAGTAGGCAAATTATTAGAATCAATTATAGCTGACATTATTAGAGTCACCTTGAAGAGCATAATTTGATTAATGAATCTCAGCATGGGTTCACTGAAGGTCGTTCGTTCCTGACAAATTTACTGACGTTCTTCAATAGGACATTTGAGGCAGTAGACAGTGATAAAGAATATGTTACTGTTTATTTGGATTTTAGTAAAGCCTTCGATAGAGTACCTCAAATGAGACTCTTAGGAAAAGTTGCAGCTCATGGTATAGTAGGTAAAGTTCCAGCATGGATAGAGGCATGGCTTTACCAACAGAAAGCAGAGAGTTTCCATTAATGGGGTCAAATCTGAATGGGGATTTGTCACTAGTGGCGTTCCACAAGGATCAGATTTAGGCCCTCTGTTGTTCATAATTTACATTAATGACCTTGATGAATGAATTACAAGTGACACGAACAAATTTGCTGATGATACAAAGATAGACTGTATGATTCATTCTGAGGAGGATACCAATGAACTCCAGGAAAATTTGGTCTGAAAATGGCACATGAAGTTCAGTGTGGATAAGTGTAAGGTACTAGTCCTTGGGAATGAAAATAACCCTCGAAGCTATAAACTAGGTGAAGTATAACTTCATGGTAAGCAGAAATCTAAAGCCAAGACAGCAGTGCGTAAGTGCGTGCAACAAAGCTAACAGATTACTAGGATTAATTTCAAGAAGTATAAGTAACAGAAGTCCAAAAGTTATTTTACAGCTCTATACATCACTAGTGAGGCCCCATTTAGATTATGCTGCTCAGTTTTTGTCTCCTTACTACAGGATGGATATAGACTCATTGAAGAACATACAGAGAAGAATGACTAAAATGGATGAATAATAGGCTCAAATATCTTTTAGGACAGAAAAAAGGAATTTATAGGTGCATGAAAGGAGATGAAGGTCATCTTATGAATCAGTATATTGACATTAAGAGAGACATTAAAAATGAGAAAAGAAAAGCTAAACGGGATAATTGATTCAAACATAGATGTCTCGGAACTTCAGGAGGATTTAGATAAACTCAGTTCTTGGGGTCAGAAAAGTGGCAGATGCTGTTCAATGTAGATAAATGCAAGGTTCTGAAGCTCGGGAGTGTTCATAACCCTAGCAATTAAATAATGCAGAACTTAGCCATACAGTGGTGACCTGTACCTGAGCCATACAGTGGTGACCTGTAGTTAGCTCAGGGGTGACCTGTACTTAGCTCAGTGGCGACCTGTACTTAGCTCAGTGGTGACCTGTACTTAGCTCAGTGGTGACCTGTGTCTAGTGTACTCTCCGTGGACTAAACCAAGATGCCATCCATTGAGCAACTTTACCAGAAGCTTAAGGAAGAATTAAGGGTAGCAAAGATGGAAATACAACGTTTGACGGAAGAAAACAAGAGGATTCGTAGTAGTCCTCCTGTTGAGAGTCCTCAGGTCAACAAGGGAACCTGGGCAGTGGCCAGACAACATGGAACGAAGTTGAAGATCAAGAAGACGAATGGAGAGATAGAAACAATGAAGAAGAAAGAGACTGCTGTGGAAATTGTTGTGGAAATATCGAACGCATTCTCCGTGCTACCCGACGAACATGAGTCGACAACTGGGAACGTCACGAAGAAGGACACCAAGGAAGGTAATAACATTGTTGTTGTTGGGGATAGCCAGGTTAAGTACATGGATAGGGCCTTCTGCTTGAAGGATAAGAGTAGGAGACAAAGGGTTTACTTTCCTGGTGCTGAGATGGAGGATATTGTTAGCCGGCTTGGTAATATCATGAATAGTAGTGGGATCCATCCGATTATCTGCCTCAGTGCTGGAGGCAATGATGTGGGCAAGCGTAGAAGTGAGGATTCAGTTAAAAGGTGCAGGACAGCAATAGACATAATTAGGAAGAGGGGGGGGGGCGCCCTGTCATATGTGGCATTTTGCCAAGAAAGGGTGTTGGAAACGAATGGTAGTCCAGAGCAATTAGTAATAATTGTTGGCTGGACAAACACTAAGGATAAAGCAGTACCATTCATTGACAACTGGGACCACTTCTATGGCCGAAATGACATGTATGCCAGGGATGGGGTTCACTTATCAAGGGCAGGTGTGGGATTTCTTGCTAGCTCACTTGAGGGTGTTGTTAGAACTTTAAACTAGGATTAGTTAGAGGTATGGGTTTAGAAATGAAAAAATAATGAGTATGGATATATTGACTTAGGCCTTGATATTATGAAACTTAATAATAACAGTCATGGAGTAACGCTGGGTAATGATAATTACAGAAATTATGTAAAAGTAAAGGTGAATAGGAAAAACGTGAAGAAAAAACACTTGACTGTATTTTATGCTAAGAGTCGAAGTGAAAAAAATAAGATTAATGAACTACGTTTGGCAGCGTGTGCTGGGAACTTTGATATCATTGCAATAACTGAAACATGGTATGATTTAAGGAGTCAGGATATGATTGTTGAGTGTAATATTCAAGGGTTTAAGTTGTTCCATGTAGATAGATATAAAGGGAAGGGGGGAGGAGTTGCATTCTATGTAAGAGAAAATATAAATGGTTGCATAAAAACAGGTATAAAAATAGATGGACTAGTAACAGAATCTGTTTGGGTAGAGTTTGTAGGTCAAGAAAACCTAATTCTAGGTGTAATATACCGACCTCCAGGCTTGGATCACGATAGAGGGAGACTTTTTTGGGACGAAATTGTTAAGAGCTTCTAGACACAATAACGTAGTCATAGTCAAATTGACTGGAATTCTTTGACCCGTACTCTGGAGTCCGGTGACTTTATGGAAGTGGTAAAGGACTGTTTTCTGAAGCAGTGTGTAACAGAGCCTACCAGGGGTAATAGTTTGCTCGACCTAGTCTTGCCAAATAAGGAAACACTCGTAAATAATCTGAAGAGCTTGGCGCAAGTGATCACAAATCCATCACTTTTAGCATTAACTGGGAATACAAGAATAGCGATAATATGGTAAAAGTTCCTGATTTTCGTTCTGCCAATTTTAATGGACTTAGGGAACACCTGTCTAATCTCGATTGGGGTAATCTAGCTAATGATTTTATTGATTACGAATTACGAATTACGATTACGAAGGGATCTGTGTTCATGATTTTTTTTCTAAATAATGTACAACTTGCACAGAGTATATACATTACCCAGAGACAAATTAGGTCTAATAATAACGATCACAAGTGGGTTAACAGGAGGCTAAAGCATCTATTGGGAGAGAAGAGGGAAATTTATAGGAGAGTTTAACCTTACTGACCAACATGTTCAGCTTAAAAGTGAAGTAAAAAGGGGGATTAGAAGGGCTAAACGTGACTATGAAATCAGAGTTACTAATGAATCAAAGACTAATCCAAAGGGGCTCTTTCAAGTGAATAGGATGTGGAGAAATTTTCTCCAGGAGGGGGGTATCAGCCCCCTTCAGCCCCTTTCATCCCTGAGGGGCCCAGCCCTCTCAGAAGGGGCAAGCATCTTGTTTACTGATACAGCAAGTAATTAATCCCAGATGCAGTATCAGTATGCGACGTGGTCAAGCGACCGCCGCTCCATGCAAGACTCCAGTGTTGCAAAGTGTAATTTAATAAAAGACAGTCCATCTCTTACCTTAGCAGGACAATTAAGGAAAATCCTGCTCCCACTTTATTACCATGGTAAAGATAGTGTACATTGTTGTTTATGCTTAAGACAGCAAGAATCAAACATTCTGCTTTGCTTCATGGAGGAAGTGGCAAGGAAGAAAAAGTACTAGGTCAGCTTTTCCTTTATGTGCTAGGGTCAGTGACAGTGTAGGAGGCTGTGGCTTCTTCAGATTACTTTTGACTCTACTGAGAGTGACACTGACGCCAGGATAACCAACAAAGAACACTGATCCATGTGTTAGTGTGAACAAAGTGTCTCACAAAACACAATAAACACTTAAGAGAAGTGTGGTCAGCTTCTTTAGTGATAAGACTGTGAACAATAAAGACAAATCTTGTGGAACATAGTGTACCAGTGTGCGTATTCCTAGACTATGGAAGACGTGGACATCCATGGACACTTCAGCTTCTATCAAGTCACCGATACCTGTCGAAGGTGTGAAGAACACCATAGCTCACGCTACAAGAGCAAGGTAGGTTACGAATTCTTGTAGTATGGGGGACTGCACAGTTCTTGAGTCACAAGGAGTTTGTAATCAACCTATAGTCGGCAGTGAGGTGCGGACTTTCGAGTCCACACAAGTAAGTTTGTCAGCAATCCGTGAATGAAAAATGCTGACATAACACCCCCCAGGTGTAATTTATTGTTTACATAATATGATCTATTACAGCCCGTTGAGAGATGATGATGACAACAATTCAAGACCTTGTCTGCAGGGGCGGCTGTGTAGACGATTTGCTGTCTTTTATGAGTTAAGCATTCCCTATATTTAAAATTATAAACTTAGCTGGTAACCATTTCTCAACATAGGACGAAGGTGAACGAAAAAGTAGGATCTTTGAAAATTGGGAATGGACAGCTGATGGATAACAAGCTGGAAATGTGTTCGATATTTAATGACTATTTTTTGTCAGTTTTTACACAGGAAGACATAAATGAGATTCCAGAAATTAACAATTATTCAGTTCCTGATGAATTCAAATTAACTAATATTACTGTCACGAGAGACATGGTTATCAAAGAGAGAGACAAACTGAAGTAAAATAAGTCCCCGGGACCCGACGAGTTGTTTTCCAAGGTACTTAAAGAATGCAAGATGTTACTTAGTCAGCCATTAACGAGTGTGTTTAATGCGTTCATCCTTACTGGTGTTGTGCCTGAGATGTGGAAGATGGCTAATGTGGTTCCTATATTCAAATCATGAGTATAACAAGGTTTATGAAATCGGGAGGATATTCAAGGCAAGATAACAAGCTACGAAGAATGAAAATTTCTGTGTAGCGAAATTGCGGGTCACAGTTGTGGAGGGTACGGAGAAAGAGAGAAACATGAACACTCTTCTTAGCAGGGGGAGTATGGTTAGAAAAGAAGTGACTGTACATGCCACTGTGCCTTTTCTTGCACAATGGCATGTACGTGACACTGTAGCGGATTCCCATTCAACTTTGAACTTGATGGATAGAGCGAGATTGTTAAGGGCATCGAGAAAAGGTTAGAAGAGACTATAGTCTTGTAACCAAAGGGAAGAGGGAAGGGCGCACCTCAATAGCGGGAAGTAGAATAGTTTCCAAGTACTCCATATAAGGTTAGCAAGAACAAGGGATGGAGGAGAGCCCATAGCAACTCCAAGCAAAGAGCTAGAGTCCTCACAAAGACGAATAAGATAAAGATGGATATACGGAAATGAAGTCGCACTTCATTGGCCTTCCCCCTGAGAAGATTGAGAGCATCATCAAGAGGGACATTAGTGAAGAGAAACTTAACGTCAAAACTTAGCATCATGAAGGTTAGCATGTGGCTAAACACTGAAGTTTTGAAAAGGACAGAGGTGAGTAGGAGAAAAAAACTGGGCGAGAATTTTGGCCATCCAGAATACAAGAAGATAAGAGATAAAACTCGAGAGGAAATGGTAGGATGTAGAGGGAAGCCTGGTTTCAGTAAAACCATAGAAATGATGCAGAGAGGAACAGATCACCCGGAAACTTCGAACAAGATCAAAGTGAGGAGGAAAGAAACTGGAGAGAATCCGAAGTTTATGGCTAAATGTTCTCTTGGCGCGATCAAAAGGGTTGGAAACCAGTGGAGTATAGTTCAAATGTGTGAGTCAAAGAGCAAGAGCTCAGCTTTCCCCAAGTAATTCTCACTGAATTGCTTTCGTCAGAAGGATAAAACTATTAGTATCTCAGTTTATACTCTTAAAGTTTACTGAGCTGTAATCCCAGTGCGCCCATATTTGAGATTAGAACATTTTCGGTTAGTTGTGAAAAAGTCAGGTGCAGCGTTAATGACCCTCGCATGTTAAAAGGCTTTGCACTATTAACCAACCAACCTTACATGAATGCAAAATATTAACTAGAGATATTTGGATCGCTGAACGATCCGATAAAGGTATCCCTGTATACAGTAGCGCCGGTCCCCAGTGCCTCAGTTATGTGAATGAAGACTGAGACACTTGTGAGACATATTTTGGATTGTTGTGGAAACGTTTCGCCAGCCAGTGGTTTCTTCAGTCCAATACAGAGAAAAATGGTGGAAGATGAGGAGTTTGAGGTACCTTTGGCATACCTTTAACGAGTTTCGACCTTTGGCATACCTTTAACAAGTTTCGAGAGTCTCGCTACTCTCGGAGCCCGGCCATGAGCCAGGCTCCGAGAGTAGCTTGCCTGGTCAACGAGGTTGTTGCTGCTGGAGGTCCGCTGCCACACATATCGATCACAGCCTGGTTGATATGGCACCTGGTGAAGATACTTGTCTAGTTTCCTCTTGAAGGCTTCTACACGTGTTCCCGCAGTGTTTCGGATATCTTCTGGTAAGATGTTGAGTAGTCTGGGGCCACGAATGTTGATACAATGTTCCCTTATTGTGCCCACCGCACCCCTGCTCCTCACTGGGTTTATTTTACATTTCTTCCTATATCACTCCAGAATGTTATGGCAGTGTGCAGATTTGGGACCAAGCCCTCGAGTATTTTCTAGGAATATATTATCATGTAACTCTCTGTCCTCTGCTCCAGTGATTACATGTTCAAGACTTTAAGGAGGTAATCAGTAGATGTGATCAATCTTTACTCTTGAGAAAAGTACAGCATATGATCGGAGAAATGGTTCATATACTGCAATCAGGTAAGTTGAAGCAGTAGGAAGTGGAGTCACCACTGGACAAATCCACTAATGTAAATAGTTGATGCGTGTAGGTTAGTCAAGCGTAGAAGAATTCTCTGTATCAAGATCCCAAGATGTTTCACAACTATCGCATTTGCTTTATCTGTTTCGTAAGGTGAAGTCTATGATCTTTCCTTAATTCATGGTATAACTTAACAAATCTTTGTCGGTTTTCTAAACCATTTACATCACATATGAGATTGAAATAGTGCAGAGTGCGGCATAAGTTGATACTGCAGTTTAGCATTAGTGTTGCTGATTTGAAGGGAATCAGAAGAGACATTCAGAAGTCATCATAAAGAACTACTGCACCCAATTTTTTTAAATAAAAACGGAAAATTAGGATGTTACATGGCCCAAATCTAATTCAAAACGCTTCAAAAAAAAAAAAAAAAAAAAAAAAAATTAAATTAATAAAATTAGCACATGGTAAATTAGGCAAGCTAACATCAACATCGTGTTTCCGCTGAGGAAAATGTATTTTCCAGATATTGCACAAAATCCATAAAAATGGTCCTACACAGCCTAAACCCTTGTAAAGACCCATTAATTTTATAGAGTGTATCAGCCATTGAAGATTGATACCGTTCAGAATTGTTATATTTTAGTCAGATGAAAGTACGAACCCGAAATTGTTATGTAGTGCCTGTGGAATGGGAGGCATTCAAATTCGATCGAAGAAAGGGGAAGATAAGCCCAGTTCCTTGAATCAAGAGCCCCTTACCAGTATCAAAGCAAAACAAAATATACAATTTCGAGACTGAAAGCAGTAAGACAATGTCTACAAACTCCATTAAATACACAAACTTTCTTCTCAGTAGGATACACGAGTGTTGAAATTATGAAGTCGATCAGAGGCACCTGTCTCCAACAATCACACGGAAACATAAACCTGGATATACAATCCACAGCACTGTGCATAAATCTTGTCCAAGATAAATACAACCACTGAAAATTTGAAGCCGATCGAATAAAATACTATTAAGTAATAAAATTTGTGAGGAACCAACGTAAATGTTACTGCGGTAGTCCTGTGGGCGAAAGTGCATTGTTAATGAGAGAAGTCAGAGGTCAATTAGCAAGAACTCACTTAAAATTAAGTCCTCAAATTTAATTTAGCCTAATCCAACTAAATATATTTTAGATAAGTTTACAATAATTTAATAATAAACAAAGACAATGAAATATGTTTTTTCGTTAGGCTCAATGATTTTTGCGAAATTATTGCCTGCACAAATTTTCGCTTCCCTTATTCGGCAAGAAGAGCGTTGCTATTTAAGCCAAACCGCAAGTTTTACCTACTCGGCACGACATATATATTGTTGCGTACCCAGATTGTTATTCAGTTATTAACCAGTCAAGATTATAGAGATAGCTGATTCACTTTGGTCCAAGGGAGATCCGGATACACATCAAGGGTTTATATATATATATGGATGAGATTTTCGCCTTATAGTCGGTGATACACACGTAACAACATGTACCTTATATGCCACCTTTATATCAACAATGTATCTCTTAAATCTTCTGTATCATATTATGTAATAAAATATTCCTATTGGTAAAAAAAATATATACTAAAATATGGGGTGGTAGGGGAAGTGGAATATTCAGACGGCTTCAGGAAGAAATCCAAATATTCTTCCTTGAACCCTTTTTTAAATGCACTTCTCCGAGGCTATGGGTCCCACAATTTACACCAGAGGTGGACCCCTATATATTATATATATATATTATATATATATATATATATATATATATATATATATATATATATTATATATATATATATTTATTTATTAATCACACTGGCCGATTCCCACCAAGGCAGGGTGGCCGAAAAAGAAAAACTTTCACCATCATTCACTCCATCACTGTCTTGCCAGAAGGGTGCTTTACACTACAGTTTTTAAACTGCAACATTAACACCCCTCCTTCAGAGTGCAGGCACTGTACTTCCCATCTCCAGGACATATATATATATATATATATATATATATATATATTATATATATATATATATATATATTATATATATATGTCGTGCCGAATATGTAAAACTGGTCTATTAGCAGTAACTCATTTAAAATTAAATCCTTTCTAAAATTTTCTCTTATACGTTTAAAGATACATTTTTTTCATTTATGTTAATGTAAAAAATTTTAATTTTGCTCCAAAAGTATCTTAGAAAACTTACCTAACCTTGTTATAACAAGAACAATTTATTTTAGCCTAACCCAACTAAATATATTTTAGATTTGTTTACAATAATTTAATACTAAACATAGTGAATTATATCTTTTTCGTTAGGTTCAGAATGATTTTGGCGAAATTATTGCATACACAAATTTTCACTTGTCCTATATTGCAAGACGAGCGTTGCTATTTAAGCCAAGATCGCAAGTTCTGCCTATTCGGCACGACATATGTATGTCGTGCCGAATATGTAAACTGGTCAATTAGCAAGAACTCATTTAAAATTAAGTCCTTTCTGAAATTTTCTCTTATACGTTTAAAGATATATTTTTTTCATTAATGTTAATGTAAAAATTTTTAATTTTGCACCAAAAGAATCTTAGAAAACTTACCTAACCTTATTATAACCAGAACAATTTATTTTAGCCTAACCCAACTATATATATTTTAGATTTGTTTACAATAATTTAATACTAAACAAACACAGTGAAATATATTTTTTTCGTTAGGTTCAGAATGATTTTGGCGAAATTATTGCATACACAGATCGCAAGTTCTGCCTATTCGGCACGACATATATACACATTTCCTTCAAACCACTTGTTTCGTGGTTTGAAGGAAATAACTATACTGTGAATTTTAGGAACCGAACCCGTAATATTTGAGCCCGTCTCCTGGGAACCCCATCAAAATCCACGACGCCCTAGTCTGCTAGGTAATGAAGTGAAGGGAAGGGCAACAAAATTCATAGCAGCCTGTTATAGACATCTACATGACAAATCCATATCACAGGTTAGGATCAATGTGTGGATTTCAAAGATTAAGATGTAGAGCGGCAAGTACTGAGTCTGTTACACTGCCACCCGCTACGGAGAAATTTCCTGATAATGTTAAACTTACTCATTGAGCTCATCACACTTCATTTACTTCCATAACAGTTGAGCCACACAAACTGTGGATGGATATACTAAGAAAGTAAAATCATTACTGCCTGGAACATTTACCTGCTAATGTCCTTCGAGCACCTGATTAAGTGTTCTGACTCATCAGGAAGACTGATGCACAATTTTTCTTATCTTGCCATGCATCATTCAAATGATATAATAATCAAACAAGATCAACATCAAATGACAAAAAGAGAAATAGTCAAGTGTAGATCATCAGTCAACACGAATTACATTTGAGTAGACCTCATAGTTCTGGGTTATAAGTGTAAACAAATGTTATAGAAAAACGCTTCTTTCGTTTGGCTGAGTTACGATAAACAGTAGAGGATCTTAAGCCCTCTGAATCATAGATCGCCTTTTCGTATAGCAATACTTCCCCTAACATTTTCTCTGTTTCTATACTGATATCATATATCTCAGCACTAAGTTTCACTTTATATTTGTCATATAAAAATTTCATGCATTTACCCCTCACTCCTTCCCCCACCCCTTCCCGAGAAATACTTACGAATTTCTGAGGAAGACACTGCCATTACTGGCTAGAGACAACATTAATTTCATGAACCGCGATAAAGCTTCAGACATTATCAGATTTGGCCTAAAACATCAGTCCTGTAAATGCTACGAGAACACTAAAGAGTAAATAATGGAAAATTGAAACATCTTTCCTAAAGTGAACAGCAGCTGCAATTCATCTAGTTTAAAGTTGGATTTAGTTACCCTATGTTAGATTACAAATAAACTTTAAAACCTATCATTTAACAACAAGTAAACAAAATATGAGAGAAAAAACGCCTGGTTAGGTTAGTAAACAGTCCAGTGAACGTTATGTCTGCGCAGGTATTACTAGTTGTATGGTAATTGTTGTTTTCTGCCACTAGTGTGTGATCTACTACCGAACCCCAGGTGTCTACCACTCATTGTTACAACCATAGCACCGTTAGAGTGTAAGCACACCATGTTATTAAAGTGTAAGCACACTACACTGCCGGTGTGTAACCACCACCCCACTGCTGTTGTGTAATCATCACAAGCCCACCGCAGGTGTGTCATCACCAGCGCACCGCAGGTGTGGCAGTAAATGGGTCACTCTCACCTCTCAGTTACAGGAAAACCCTATTGTTGTCCTTAATTCTGACCTCCTTACTTTAACTAGTAAATCTGTGTTATTTTTTATTAGTATGAAAATAATGGTAAATATTAGTGTTAATCTTAATATTAGAAATTGCATTTTCTCATGTTATTTACCATCGACCTTCTTACAAACAGGACAGCAAAAGCACTCTAGCAAGGCCTTAAATTACACTATAGTTTTATCAAGTCTTGACAAAGCTCGCGCTGCTACATGTTGTACATTCAAAGTTGGTCAATTGCTCGCTGTTCACTACAACATTACAATCAGCCAAAATAATAATATAATATAATTTTTAATCTCTACTGGAGTGTAAGTCGTTGCGGCAGTCTTCTTTCAGTTTTCAAGTTACAAATTACGAGGAAATAAGCATCTATTTCAAGTCTGTCCTCGTCTTCCGTAAGAGCAACAGCAAAATCTTCCCACATTACCATCCTGAGGCTAACCGCGACACTCACTCTCCTGAAATCAACACTTCAGAATCAGCCAAACAATTGCATCGAGGTGATTTCCTGTTCCGTGTTTACTGCTGCCACATCTCTGTTATATTAACGATTCTTTACACAAGGATATCTTATGGACATTATATAGTTGGTAGTCAATACAGCGAGGTCTACAGTAATTCAGTGAGTAATATAGTAAAATATTAGGTGATAGTGACACAATAATACAGGTGATAGTGAATGACAATAATACAGGTGATAGTGAATGACATAATAATACAGGTGATAGTGAATGACAGTAATACAGGTGATAGTGAATGACACAATAATACAGGTCATAATGAATGACACAATAATACAGGTCATAATGAATGACACAATAATACAGGTCATAATGAATGACACAATAATACAGGTCATAATGAATGACACAATAATCCAGGTGATAGTAAATGACAAAATAATACAGGTGATAGTGACACAATAATTCAGTAGGTGATAGTGACACAGTAATGCAGTAGGTGATAGTGACACAGTAATGCAGTAGGTGATAGTGACACAATAATACAGTGAGAACTGCAGTAATATGGTGAACGATACACTAATATAGTGAAAACTGCAGTAATGTGGTGAACGATACAGCAATACAGTGAGAACTGCAGTAATATAATGAACGATACACTAATACAGTGAAAACTGCAGTAATATGGTGAACGATACAGTAATACAGTGAGAACTGCAATAATATATTGACTGATACAGTAATATAGTGAGAACTACAGTAATATAGTGAATGATACAGTAATACAGTGAGAATTGCAGTAATATAGTGAATGATGCAGTAATACAGTGAGAACTGCAGTAATATAGTGAATGATACAGTAATACAGTGAGAACTGCAGTAATATAGTGAATGATGCAGTAATACAGTGAGAACTGCAGTAATATAGTGAATGATACAGTAATACAGTGAGAACTTCAGTAATACAGTGAATGATACAGTAATACAGTGAGAAGTGCAGTAATATAGTGAATGATGCAGTAATACAGTGAGCAAGACAACAACAGAATCATTTATACAGAAGCCTAGTGAGTAATACAATAGGGGGGAAAACACAGTATTAGAATAAGTGATACTGTGTGTAATCATGAATAAAAAAAGAGCCTAATTCAACCAGATAAAGAGTAATAAAGGGATAAATCCAGTGAGTAATAGAATAATATTAAATATATTATCATACGTACTTCATTACAGTAAGTAATACAGAGTAATTCAGAGTCATACAGAGAGTGATACATATAATTACTAAATTAGTCACTGTATCAGTCACTGAATCAGAGTTATACACTGATACGGTGACTCCTTCAGCAATTTTGTGAGGAATACAATTATTAAATTAGTAATAAATAAAGTGATACAGTGAACAATACAGTAACACTGAAATACAGCAAACAGTATAATAATACAGTAAATAATATAATAAGAAACTGTATGCAGCAATGCAGTAATACAATTAGTAATAAAGTTTGCAACATGATAATACAGTGAATAATGCAGGTAAAAATGTGAATACGGTGAATCAGTATTACACTGAACAATAATATAACAATGATATATTTATTAATGCAGGGATACAGTGTGTAATACTGTAAGAAATACAATAATACAATAATATAACCATATAATGAATACAATAATATAACCATATAATGAATACAATAATATAACCATATAATGAATACAATAATATAATAATCTAATCATACAATAAATACAATAATATAATCATACAAAAGGCCTGAGCTTGCTACCACCTGCAGCTCACAAGACTGACATCCCCACGAGCCCCTTTGGGGCGGGGCAGATGGCAGACCAGAGGCCTAGCTTCTCCCTACGAGCCCCGTGAGGGCGGGGAATGTGGCTAGGCCTGGGGACAGTTGGTCCCAAAGATGAGGGGGTACTTGTGCCTCCTTCCATGGGAGACTTAAGTCTCGAGACACTCCCCAGATAGGGAGCCAAGGCCGGGTCACCACTACTTGGAAAAGACCCGGGCCGGGAGAATACCGGCGAATAAAAAAAAAAATCATACAATGAATACAATAATGCAATAATAATGTCATACAATGAACACACTAATACAATAATATAATCGTACAATGAATATAATAATACAATGAATATACAGCAACACAATGTATAATAAAAAAATACAGCGAGTAATGGAAAAATGCAGTGAGTAATACAGTAATACAGTAAATACAAAAAGCAAAAGAAGTATATTTGCATAACGATCAATAGAATGATACAGTAATACAAAATTATTATGAATAAACCAATATTATACTAAGATGCTGAGTGAAGCATCAGTGACCAACCAGTACACGAAACCCTGCCAGCCACCCTGACACTTACCCTGCCATCCACCCTGCCAGCCACCCTGACACTTACCCTGCCACCCTGCCAGCCACCCTGCCTGCCTGCCACCCTGCCAGCCACCCTGCCAGCCACCCTGCCACCCTGCCAGCCTGCCACCCACCCTGCCTGCCAGCCACCCTGCCAGCCACCCTGCCACTCACCCTGCCACCCACCCTGCCACCCACCCTGCCACCCACCCTGCCTTCCACCCTGCCTGCCACCCACCCTGCCTGCCACCCTGCCTGCCACCCTGCCTGCCTGCCTGCCACCCTGCCTGCCTGCCTGTCACCCTGCCTGTCTGCCACCCTGCCTGCCTGCCACCTTGCCCGCCACCCAACTGCCTGCCACTCTGTCTGCCACCCTGCCAGCCTACCACCCTGCCTGCCACCCAACCTGCCTGCCACCCAACCTGCCTGCCACCCTGCCACCCTGCCTGCCTGCCACCCAGCCTGCCTGCCACCCAGCCTGCCTGTCTGCCACGCTGCCTGCCTGCCACCCTGCCTGCCTACTACCCTGCCCGCCTGACACTTTGCCTGCCTGCCACCCTGCCTGCCACCCTGTCTACCTGGAACCCTGCCTGCCACCCACACTGCCTGCCTGCCACCTTGCTTGCCTACCACCCTGCCTGCCTGCTACACTGACACCCTGCCTGCCTGCCACCCTGACGCTGTGCCTGCCAACCTGCCTGCCTACCACCATGCCTGCCTGCCACCCTGCCTGCCTCCCACACTAGCACCCTGCCTACCTACCAACATGCCTGCCTGCCACCCTGCCTGCCTCTCACCCTAGCACCCTGCCTGCCTGCCTACCTACCACCCTGCCTGCCTACCACCCTGCCTGCCTGCTACCCTGACACCCTGCCTGCCTGCTACCCTGCCACCCTGCCTGCCACCCTGCCTGCCACCCTGCCTGCCTGCCTGCCACCCTGCCTGCCTGCCTACTACGATACCTGCCTGCCACCCTGCCTGCCTGCCACCCTACCTGCCTTCCACCCTGCCTGCCTACCACCATACCTGCCTGCCACCCTGCCTGCCTACCACCATACCTGCCTGCCACCCTGCCTACCTGCCACCCTACCACCCTGCCTGTCTACCACCCTGCCTGTCTACCACCCTGCCTGCCTGCCACCCTACCATCCTGCGTGCCTACCACCCTGCCTGCCTACTACCCTACCACCCTGCCTGCCTGCCACCCTGCCTGCCTCCCACCCTAGCGCCCTGCCTGCCTACCACCCTGCCTGACTACCACCCTGCCTGCCTACCACCCTGTCTGCCTGCTACCGTGCCTACCTGCCACCCTGCCTGCCTGCCACCCACGCTGCCTGGCACCCTGCCTGCCTGCCTGCCTACACTCTGCCTGCCTGCCTGCCTGCCTGCCTGCCTGCCTGCCTGCCTGCCTGCCTACCGCCCTGCCTGTGTACTACCCAACCTGCTTACCATCTTGCCTGCCACCCTGCCTGCCAACCTGCCTGCCTGCCTACCACCCTGCCTGCCTGCCACCCAGCCTGCTTACCACCCTGCCTGCCTGCCTGTCTGCCACCCTGCCTGCATGCCCCCTTGCCTGCCTGCCACTCTGTTACCCTGCCTGCCACCCTACCCGCCACCCTTCACCCTGCCTGCCTGCCATCCTGCCTGCCTGCCACCTTGCCTGCCTGCCACCTTGCCTGCCTGCCTGTCAGCAGGCCTGCCTGCCACCTTCCACCCTGCCTGCTACCCTACCACGCTGCCTGCCTACCACCCTGCCTACCTACCACCCTGTCTGCTTGCCACCCTTCTTGCCTGCCTCTCACTCTGCCTGCCTGCCACTCTGCTTGCCTGCCTGCTACCCTGTCTACCTGCCACCCTGCCTGCCTACCACCCAGCTTTTTTGCCTGTCATCCTGTCTGCCTGCCACCTGCTTGCCTACCTGCTACCCCGCCTGCCTAACACCCCGTCTACGTGAATCATTGCCAACACCACTACCACCATTATCACCATCACCTGCCGCCCTGCCTTCTACCCAGCCTGCTTACCACCCTGCCTGCATGCCTACAACCCTGCCTGCTTGCCACTCAGCCTGCTTACCACCCTGCCTGCTTGCCTGCCTGCCTGCCTGCCTGCGTGGCACCCTGCCACCCTGCCACCCTGCCTGCCACCCTACCTGCCACTCTGCCTGCCACCCTGCCTGCCTGCCACCTTGCCTGCCTGTTACTCTGCCTGCCTGTCACAATGCCTGCCTACCACCCTACCACCCTGCCTGCCACCCTACCACGCTGCCTGCCTACCACCCTGCGTGCTTACCACCCTGCCTGCCTGCCACCCTGCTTGCCTACCTGCCGTCCTGCTTGCCTGCCACCCTGCCTATCACCCTGCTTGCCTACCTGCCACTCTGCTTGCCTACCTGCCACCCTGCCTGCCTGCCACCTTGCTTGCCTACCTACCACCCTGCCTTCCTGCCACCCTGCTTGCCTGCCTGCCACCCTGCCTGCCTGCCTGCCAGCCTGCTTTCTTACCTGTCACCCTGTCTGCTGCCATCCTTTTTGCCTGCCTGCTACCCTGCCTGCCTAACAGCCCGTCTGCCTGAACCATTGCCAACACCACCACCGGTACCACCACCACCACCCTTATCACCATCATCACCGCAACCAAAATTACCACCACAATAACTACCACAACCACAACTGCCACAACCACCACCACCACAACTACCACCACTATCACCAACACCACCATTACCTCTATCACCACCATTATCGCTACCACCACCATCATTATCAGTACCACCACCATTATTACCACCACCACCACCACCACCACCATTAACAACACCACAACTATTGTCACCACTACCACCATTATTAATACCACCACCATTATCACTACCACCACTATTGTCACCTTCATTATTATCGCTACTACCATTATCACCACCACCATTAAAACCACCACTACCATTATCACCAAACTATCGTAACCACCACCACCACTATTATCACCACCACAAACAATATCATCACTACCACCATTATTATCACTACCTCTACCATTATCACTCCTCTCCCACCACCATCATTATCATTGCCACCACCATCATCACTCTTATCACCAGCACTACAACCATTACAACCATTATCACCACCACCGTAATCACCACAGTTATTACAGGTATCACCATTATCATAACCACCATTATCACAAACATTATTACAAGTATTACCATTATCACAACCATTATCACAAGCATCACCATTATCACAACAACCATTATCATCAACATTATTACAAGCATCACCATTATCACAGCCATTATCACCATCACTATTATGACCACCACCATTACCACCATTATTACAAGTATCACCATTATCATTACAAGCATCACCATTATTACCTCCAACACTATCACCCCCACCATTATCACAACCACCACCAATGTCACTGCCACAGCCACCACCATTATCACCAACACCACCCTCATTGTCACCACCGTCAGTATCATCACAACTTCCATTTTCTATCCACCATTATCTTTATCACATTATCACTTCTACCATTATTGCCATCACATTTATCACTATCAATATTATCGTCACCTATATTATCAAGGCCACCATTATCATCACCACCATTTTCACCGCTACTTCCGTTACCACCATTATCGCTGCCACAACTCCTCTACCATTCTTACCACCAATATCACTACCACACTCAACCACCATCATCACTGCTAAATTTTATCACCAACTCTAAAAACGCATGATCAACCAAACCACCACTACCAACATCAATATCAACAGTATTAATACCATCACTACCAGGACTACTACCATTACCACCAACACCAGGTCTTCTACCATTACCACCAATACCAGTATTATTACTATTACCACCAACACCAGTACTACTACCATTACCATCACCAGGACTGCTACCATTACAATCAACACCAGTACTACTACCATTACCATCACCAGGTCTTCTACCATTACCACCAATGCCAGTATTATTACCATTACCACCAACACCAGTACTACTACTACCATTACCACCAACACCAGTACTACTACTGCCATTACCACCAACACCAGTACTACTACTGCCATTACCACCAACACCAGTACTACTACTACCATTACCACCAACACCAGTACTACTACTACCATTACCACCAACACCAGTACTACTACTGCCATTACCACCAGCACCAGTACTACTACTACCATTGCCACCAACACCAGTACTACTACTACCATTGCCACCAACACCAGTACTACTACTACCATTACCACCAACACCAGTACTGCTACTACCATTACCACCAACACCAGTACTACTACTACCATTACCACCAACACCAGTACTGTTTCCCACCTTTAGCATCACCACTACCACTCCACCGCATCACTCCGCCTACAACCTCTCCCCGACACCACCACACCAACCCCCCCCCTCCCCAACCCCCCCCCCCCCCTACCACCAAGGTCTGTCGCCACAGTCAGCTGGAGACCCAGAAAGTAAGAGTGACTGACATGGCTTGTCAAGGCTGCATTATGCAGTGTCTGAGAGAGGAACATTTAAGCATGAGAAATTTAACACACTCAGCAAAGAATGATGGAAAAAAACATTTAGAATGAGAGACATAGCACATTCGATAAAGAATGATGGAGGAACATTAGGCCTGAGAGATATAAAGAGTAGTCTCGGAACGTGAAGAGTAAGATTTGCAACACATTAAATAAAGAATGCTGGAAAGGATGCTGGAAAGGATGCTGCAAAAAAAAATAGTTTTTAAGAAATCATCTTAAAGGCAAACATTGCACTGGAAGCTCTAAACTCGTGTGTTATCGTAATGGTGGTGGAGAATCGAATCTAAGCTATATAGATGGATGTAAATGGTTTGGAAAATCGACAAGATGAAGAATGAGATACGTGTTCAACATTTGGGAATCTTTTTTTTGCGGAAAGGCTTCGTGTTTTAAAACTCGAAACGTTTCCCACATTAAAGATACTCTATCAAGTATACCGGATGTAGTATACCGGACGCTGTACTATCCGAGAAAGTTATCTCAGCATTGCATAACCTCAGTCCATTGTAAACCACACCACGGGTGGAGATAGAACCCGCTATCAGAGAGACATAAAACTCGATGCACACACGAAAAAAATCCAACAACAGCATAAGTTTCTCATGCATTTTTAGCGCTGAAGATTTGAAGTGAATTAGTGGGAAGTATTAAGAAGTTATCACGT
The DNA here is from genome assembly GCF_026875155.1 of Cherax quadricarinatus. Lineage (NCBI taxonomy): Eukaryota > Metazoa > Arthropoda > Malacostraca > Decapoda > Parastacidae > Cherax > Cherax quadricarinatus. The sequence goes on along the minus strand of NC_069409.1, from coordinate 18,367,395 downwards.
GGATAATAATAATCATATTTCTTCAATGAAAATGGCATATAAGGACATACTCATCAGTCCAAAACTAATTCGAACTTTCCACAAAGAAACCCGAGTTTTCAAGACAGGCTGAAGAGGCATTTTCTTGTTATCTCAGAGAGACCAATGGTTATAATCCTAACCATGATTTTTAAACGGGTGGACCGGTAAGCCGGCGGAAGGCTTCGGTCAGATGATCAAAAGCTCCAGCTGCAGGTCATCATATGACTAAGACCCGCGTCAGGAAACACTTGTCCTGTTTCCTGACGGCCCTAACCTAACCTAACCTCAGAGACACCAGTATCCTAAAATTCACCACCACATTAATAAGTTTGAAGCCGTTCACAATTTGCTATGTCAAGTTGTCAACGTTGAAGGGTGAAAGGAATCAGACGAGGCACTCCGAATTTATCTCATAAAAATCAGCTTTCCAATTTTCCCATTTTTCCATAAAATATGGAAAATTGAGACCTATCTAGGCCGAATTCAGTCCAAACGTTCCTCTACGTAAAATTGCCCACCATTTAAAGTTTAATAAGTTAATATGTATATAAACAATTATGTTAATTTAATTTAAACTTTGGGCACAAAACATACAATTTCTGAGAGTGGTCTTTAGGGTTCACAGATGAAATAAGCACAAACAAGTATATTATGTAGATTTAACAAAGGATGTCTCAATAAAGTCACTGTGACATTTCTCATCAGAAGAGACATTGTCCAGTTATTTCTCTAAAATAACTGGACAATCACTTGAAATCAAGGTGATGCATCCTTTGAGAAAAACGCATTAGCTCCAAAAATTTAAAATCTACAAATAGTGACATGTTCCAATTATTGCATAAAATCTAACAAAATTTGCACCTATGCAGCCTATACCATAGAACTGTTTCATCTGTTTCATTAGATGACTGAGTCATTGAAGATTAATGATGTTCAGTAGGGGTCGTATAGAGCCTGTGGAATATGAGTCAGGATCCATCCAATAAAGGGTGGAATAAGCCTAGTTCCTTGGATCAAGAGCCATTCACAGCATGAAGGCAAACTTTTGCAATAATTTGAAATACTACTGCACTGTTTCGAGAGTGAAAGTGACAAATTGTCACTAACACACTTCATTAACAATACTAACCTTCATGTAAGTACTAACACACTTCATTAACAATACTAACCTTCATGTAGGTACTAACACACTTCATTAACAATACTAACCTTCATGTAGGTACTAACACACTTCATTAACAATACTAACCTTCATGTAAGTACTAACACACTTCATTAACAATACTAACCTTCATGTAAGTACTAACACACTTCATTAACAATACTAACCTTCACGTAGGTACTAACACACTTCATTAACAATACTACCTTCACGTAGGTACTAACACACTTCATTAACAATACTAACCTTCATGTAAGTACTAACACACTTCATTAACAATACTAACCTTCATGTAGGTACTAACACACTTCATTAACAATACTAACCTTCACGTAGGTACTAACACACTTCATTAACAATACTAACCTTCATGTAAGTACTAACACACTTCATTAACAATACTAACCTTCATGTAGGTACTAACACACTTCATTAACAATACTAACCTTCACGTAGGTACTAACACACTTCATTAACAATACTAACCTTCATGTAAGTACTAACACACTTCATTAACAATACTAACCTTCATGTAGGTACTAACACACTTCATTAACAATACTAACCTTCACGTAGGTACTAACACACTTCATTAACAATACTAACCTTCATGTAAGTACTAACACACTTCATTAACAATACTAACCTTCATGTAGGTACTAACACACTTCATTAACAAATACTAACCTTCATGTAAGTACTAACACACTTCATTAACAATACTAACCTTCATGTAGGTACTAACACACTTCATTAACAATACTAACCTTCATGTAGGTACTAACACACTTCATTAACAATACTAACCTTCATGTAGGTACTAACACACTTCATTAACAATACTAACCTTCATGTAGGTACTAACACACTTCATTAACAATACTAACCTTCATGTAGGTACTAACACACTTCATTAACAATACTAACCTTCATGTAGGTACTAACACACTTCATTAACAATACTAACCATCATGTAGGTACTAACACACTTCATTAACAATACTAACCTTCATGTAGGTACTAACACACTTCATTAACAATACTAACCTTCATGTAGGTACTAACACACTTCATTAACAATACTAACCTTCATGTAGGTACTAACACACTTCATTAACAATACTAACCTTCATGTAGGTACTAACACACTTCATTAACAATACTAACCTTCATGTAGGTACTAACACACTTCATTAACAATACTAACCTTCACGTAGGTACAACACACTTCATTAACAATACTAACCTTCACGTAGGTACTAACACACTTCATTAACAATACTAACCTTCATGTAAGTACTAAACACACTTCATTAACAATACTAACCTTCACGTAGGTACTAACACACTTCATTAACAATACTAACCTTCATGTAAGTACTAACACACTTCATTAACAATACTAACCTTCATGTAGGTACTAACACACTTCATTAACAATACTAACCTTCACGTAGGTACTAACACACTTCATTAACAATACTAACCTTCATGTAAGTACTAAACACACTTCATTAACAATACTAACCTTCATGTAGGTACTAACACACTTCATTAACAATACTAACCTTCACGTAGGTACTAACACACTTCATTAACAATACTAACCTTCATGTAAGTACTAACACACTTCATTAACAATACTAACTTCATGTAGGTACTAACACACTTCATTAACAATACTAACCTCATGTAGGTACTAACACACTTCATTAACAATACTAACCTTCACGAAGGTACTAACACACTTCATTAACAATACTAACCTTCATGTAAGTACTAACACACTTCATTAACAATACTAACCTTCATGTAAGTACTAACACACACTCATTAACAATACTAACCTTCATGTAGGTACTAACACACTTCATTAACAATACTAACCTTCATGTAAGTACTGACACACTTCATTAACAATACTAACCTTCATGTAAGTACTAACACACTTCATTAACAATACTAACCTTCACGAAGGTACTAACACACTTCATTAACAATACTAACCTTCACGAAGGTACTAACACACTTCATTAACAATACTAACCTTCATGTAAGTACTGACACACTTCATTAATTAACAATACTAACCTTCATGTAAGTACTAACACACTTCATTAACAATACTAACCTTCATGTAAGTACTAACACACTTCATTAACAATACTAACCTTCATGTAAGTACTAACACACTTCATTAACAATACTAACCTTCATGTAAGTACTAACACACTTCATTAACAATACTAACCTTCATGTAAGTACTAACACACTACATTAACAATACTAACCTTCATGTAAGTACTAACACACTTCATTAACAATACTAACCTTCACGAAGGTACTAACACACTTCATTAACAATACTAACCTTCACGAAGGTACTAACACACTTCATTAACAATACTAACCTTCATGTAAGTACTGACACACTTCATTAATTAACAATACTAACCTTCATGTAAGTACTAACACACTTCATTAACAATACTAACCTTCATGTAAGTACTAACACACTTCATTAACAATACTAACCTTCATGTAAGTACTGACACACTTCATTAACAATACTAACCTTCATGTAAGTACTAACACACTTCATTAACAATACTAACCTTCATGTAAGTACTAACACACTTCATTAACAATACTAACCTTCATGTAAGTACTAACACACTTCATTAACAATACTAACCTTCATGTAAGTACTGACACACTTCATTAATTAACAATACTAACCTTCATGTAAGTACTAACACACTTCATTAACAATACTAACCTTCATGTAAGTACTGACACACTTCATTAATTAACAATACTAACCTTCATGTAAGTACTAACACACTTCATTAACAAATACTAACCTTCATGTAAGTACTGACACACTTCATTAATTAACAATACTAACCTTCATGTAAGTACTAACACACTTCATTAACAATACTAACCTTCACGTAGGTACTAACACACTTCATTATCAATACTAACCTTCATGTAAGTACTGACACACTTCATTAACAATACTAACCTTCATGTAAGTACTAACACACTTCATTAACAATACTAACCTTCATGTAAGTACTAACACACTTCATTAACAATACTAACCTTCATGTAAGTACTAACACACTTCATTAACAATACTAACCTTCATGTAAGTACTGACACACTTCATTAACAATACTAACCTTCATGTAAGTACTAACACACTTCATTAATTAACAATACTAACCTTCATGTAAGTACTAACACACTTCATTAACAATACTAACCTTCATGTAAGTACTGACACACTTCATTAATTAACAATACTAACCTTCATGTAGGTACTAACACACTTCATTAACAATACTAACCTTCATGTAAGTACTAACACACTTCATTAACAATACTAACCTTCATGTAAGTACTAACACACTTCATTAACAATACTAACCTTCATGTAAGTACTGACACACTTCATTAACAATACTAACCTTCATGTAAGTACTGACACACTTCATTAACAATACTAACCTTCATGTAAGTACTAACACACTTCATTAACAATACTAACCTTCATGTAGGTACTAACACACTTCATTAACAATACTAACCTTCACGTAGGTACTAACACACTTCATTAACAATACTAACCTTCACGTAGGTACTAACACACTTCATTAACAATACTAACCTTCATGTAAGTACTGACACACTTCATTAACAATACTAACCTTCATGTAAGTACTAACACACTTCATTAACAATACTAACCTTCACGTAGGTACTAACACACTTCATTAACAATACTAACCTTCATGTAAGTACTGACACACTTCATTAATTAACAATACTAACCTTCATGTAAGTACTGACACACTTCATTAACAATACTAACCTTCATGTAAGTACTAACACACTTCATTAACAATACTAACCTTCATGTAAGTACTAACACACTTCATTAACAATACTAACCTTCACGTAGGTACTAACACACTTCATTAACAATAGTAACCTTCACGTAGGTACTAACACACTTCATTAACAATACTAACCTTCATGTAAGTACTGACACACTTCATTAACAATACTAACCTTCATGTAAGTACTAACACACTTCATTAACAATACTAACCTTCACGTAGGTACTAACACACTTCATTAACAATACTAACCTTCATGTAAGTACTGACACACTTCATTAATTAACAATACTAACCTTCATGTAAGTACTGACACACTTCATTAACAATACTAACCTTCATGTAAGTACTAACACACTTCATTAACAATACTAACCTTCATGTAAGTACTAACACACTTCATTAACAATACTAACCTTCATGTAAGTACTAACACACTTCATTAACAATACTAACCTTCATGTAAGTACTAACACACTTCATTAACAATACTAATCTTCATGTAAGTACTAACACACTTCATTAACAATACTAACCTTCATGTAAGTACTAACACACTTCATTAACAATACTAACCTTCATGTAAGTACTAACACACTTCATTAACAATACTAACCTTCACGTAGGTACTAACACACTTCATTAACAATACTAACCTTCATGTAGGTACTAACACACTTCATTAACAATACTAACCTTCACGTAGGTACTAACACACTTCATTAACAATACTAACCTTCATGTAAGTACTAACACACTTCATTAACAATACTAACCTTCATGTAGGTACTAACACACTTCATTAACAATACTAACCTTCACGTAGGTACTAACACACTTCATTAACAATACTAACCTTCATGTAAGTACTAACACACTTCATGTAGGTACGATAATTAAGTGGTGAAATTCTGAAGTCTGCCGAAAGAGGATTTCTAAAGTTACCCATGGAGACAAATTTCAGTAATGGTCTACATAAAATTGAGCATAAGACAACTGAACTTGTCAGTTGATCCACAAAGTTTCACTTAGTAATAATTGAACAGGGTTAAAATTTGAAGCCGGTTGGTTAAGGCGTCTCAAATTATGAACAAAATTCTAGAAGCAAGTTACAGAAATATAACATAAGAACACTTACTAATAAAAATGTGCCTGCTCAGGCAATGTATTCAACGGTTCACTAAACTATTGAAAATTAAAAACTCTAAAATTTCTCAAATATTTTTTTTTCAGCTATTTTCTCTTAAAATTTTCTTAAATATCTCTTTCAATTTCCATTTATTTGTCAGAAAGCCAAATTTTATACAACTATAAAATTAATTTCTGATACGTGGGATCAACATGTGTCCCATCTTGACTCCCTCTTTGAGAGGGTCAGATGAACTTTTAACCTGAGTAAGTTATCTTCTGGCCACTCTACTATTGTTTTTTTAGGTCATGAAATAAATAGTGGAAAAGTCGCACCTGAATTAGCCAAACTTGAGGCTATTAAATCTATCTAATCCCTCATGATAACAAGTCCATGCAAAGGTTCTTGAGAATGATAGTGTTCTATAATTTTTTTTGCAGAAACTTTGCAGATGTAGTAGCCGCCCTAACCTCACTTACATAAGAATAAATTTTGCTTGACCCCAAATTGTCAAGAGGCGTTTAACTGCGTTAAATGTCTTTTATGCACTGTACCCATTCTTTTGTCTCCATATTTTTCAAAACCCTTTGTATTAATGGTTGAGGCTTATGATTCGGGGGTTGGGTCAATGTTACTATAAGCTTCTGTTGAGGGTGATCTGCCACCTGTGGCGTACCTCTCAGTCAGGTACCAGGCGTATCAGTTGGCTTACTCTTCCACTGAAAAAAGAGGCTCTGGCATTGTACTTGCGATGGAGTATTTTGACTCAATACGTCACAAGTGGTCACTGTCGTCAGAGACCACACTCCTCTGACGTATCTATGTTCTGTGAAGAACACGAACACAAGCCTGATGAGGTGGGCATTAAGGATGAAATCTACAGCCTGTCCATACACCATATGGCCGGCAAAGATAATGTGCTGGCAGACATTATCTGACCATAAGTTTTTTTTAAGTTATTGGACATTTGATTCGGTCTGCAAGTGTCTTGAACCTATGCTAGCCTTACTGTCTACTGTCTCGTTCTAAGGTTGTGTCTGAGAATTTTCTTGAGTTGAACAATACCTAATGAGCTGGATGATTGAGAGAAAAGGCAGTTCCATTAGTATTTTGTGCCATGGTGGCACACCACCCATGGAGGATGCCTGGTCCTCGTTATTAGAGCCCCTGGTAGAGGGGGCTGGTGGCATGTTAAGAGCATGATACATTTTATTCGGCGTATGAATGAATGCAACATACAGGGTTATAAACTATTCCACACTGATAGGGTCAACAGGAAGGGTGGTGGAGTGGCGATGTATGTCAGAGAAAAATTAAATTGTTGTCTTAGACATGATATAAGATTAGAAACATCGAACGCAGAATCGGTTTGGCTTCAGTTTCTCGAGGGTCGTGACAAATTAATTTTGGGTGTGATTTATAGGCCCCCAAACCTTGGTAGGGAGTGCAATAAGCTGTTATGGGACGAAATTCATAAGGCATCTAGATATGAAAATGTTGTGATAATAGGAGATTTTGACTTTAGACAAATTGATTGGAACAATATGACAGGAAATCTTGAGTCTAGTGACTTTCTTGATACGGTTTAGGATTGCTTTTTAGAACAGGTTGTGACAGAACCAACTAGAGGAAACAATCTGCTTGACTTGGTTCTTGCTAACAAAGATTCACTATTTAATAATCTTGAGGCTAATGATGAGCTTGGGGAAAGTGATCACAAATCACTTAGTTTCAGTATATCATAGAATTACCTAGATAACTGCAATCAAATCTCTGTCCCAGATTTTCGCTTGGCCGTCTTCATGGGACTGAAAAATTACTTGGGTTGGCTAAATTGAGATGGGTCAGGTAGGTGGTCTTTGTTGCCAATATGACGTTTTTCAGAGCATAGTTCTAGCTGCCCAGACAACTTTTGTTCCGAGTAGGGAAATTAGATCTAACAAAAATGATCCTAAATGGATGAACAATAGATTAAAACATCTAATTGGTCAAAAGAGAGGCATATCTAGGCGTATCAGAAGAGGGGATGGGCAGTTAACAAATTAATATATTCAATTAAAGAGAGAAATAAAAAAAAAGGAATAAGAAAAGCAAAAAGAGATTATGAGGCTAAGGTCGCAAGGGATTCAAAGACTAACCCAAAAGGGATCTTTCAGGTATACAGAAATAAGATTAGGGACAAGATTGGCCCACTTAAGAGTAACTCTGGTCAGATCACTGTCAGTGATAAGGATATGTGTGAAATTCTCAATACCTACTTCCTCTCAGTTTCCACCCAGGAAAATACTAGCGATATTCCTGAAATAATAGATTACGTATAACAGGATGATAATAAACTATGTACGATTGCGGTAACTAGTGACATGGTCCTCAGAGAAATAGAGAAACTAAAACCTAACAAATCTCCAGGTCCTGATGAACTGTTTGCAAGGGTGTTAAAAGAATGTAAAGAGAAACTTAGCATACCTTTGGCTAATCTTTTTAACATATCACTACAAACTGGCATAGTGCCTGATAATTGGAAAATGGCAAGTGTAACACCTATTTACAAGGCAGGTGACAGGTCCTTGGCTTCGAACTATAGACCAGTAAGCCTTACCTCCATAGTGGGAAAATTTATGGAATCAATAATTGCCGAAGCAATTCGCAACCATCTTGACAGGCACAGATTGATTAATGATTCTCAACACAGTTTTACGAATTTACTAACTTTTTTCACTAAGGTGTTTGAGGAGGTAGATCAAGGTAATGAATATGATATTGTGTATATGGACTTCAGTAAGGCTTTCGATAGAGTTCCACACCAGAGGCTATTGAGGAAACTTAGGACACACGGATTAGGAGGAGAAATTTTTTCCTGGGTAGAGACATGGCTGACAAATAGACAGCAGAGAGTTTGCATAAATGGGGAGAAATCATAATCGGGGAACGTCACAAGCGGTGTTCCTCAGGGGTCAGTGTTGGGCCCGTTGTTATTCACAATTTACATAAGCGACATAGATGAGGGAATAAATAGCGACATAAGCAAATTTGCTGATGACACTAAAATAGGCCGTCCAATTCATTCTAATGAGGACATTAGAGCACTCCAGGATGATTTGAATAGACTGACGCAATGGTCGGAGAAGTGGAAGATGCAGTTTAATATTGACAAATGCAAAGTTCTGAATGTTGGACAGTTAAATAACCATGCCACATATAAACTAAATAATGTAGATCTTAATACTACCGATTGCGAAAAGGATTTAGGAGTTCTGGTTAGCAGTAACCTAAAACCAAGACAACAGTGCATTAGTGTTCGCAGTAAAGCTAACAGAATTCTTGGCTTCATATCTAGAAGTATAAATAATAGAAGTCCTCAGGTTGTTCTTCAACTCGATATATCCTTGGTTAGGCCTCATTTAGACTATTCTGCTCAGTTCTGGTCACCGGAGGGCAGAATGGATATAAATGCTCTGGAAAACGTACAAAGGAGGATGACAAAGATGATCCCATGTATCAGAAATCTTCCCTATGAGGATAGACTGAAGGCCCTGAATCTGCACTCTCTCGAAAGGCGTAGAATTAGGGGGGATATGATCGAGGTGTATAAATGGAAAACAGGAATAAATAAAAGGGATGTAAATAGTGTGCTGAAAATTTCCAGCCAAGACAGGACTCGCAGCAATGGTTTCAAGTTGGAAAAATTCAGATTCAGGAAGGATATAGGAAAGCACTGGTTTGGTAATAGAGTTGTGGATGAGTGGAACAAACTCCCGAGTACAGTTATTGAGGCTAAAACGTTGTGTAGTTTTAAAAATAGGTTAGATAAATACATGGGTGGGTGTGAGTGGGTGTGAATTGGACCTGACTAGCTTGTGCTGCTGGGTCTGGTGCAGTGCTCCATCCTTGAGTGGGGATGACCAGACTGGGTGGGTCATTGGGATAATCCGGAGGGTAGGTCATTTGTCTAATCCGGGGGGGGGGAGACATGGACCTGCTCCGTATAGGTCAGTAGGCCTGTTGCAGTGTTCCTTCTTTCTTATGTTCTTATGTTCTTATGTCACACACCCATACAGGCATGCCTGTCGACCAGCGAGCCAGGTTCTAAGGGTTTAACGATCGAAGGGGCACCATTGTTATACTAGTACCTCGGTTCATCCAGCCAATAACAAGGATGCCCGCCAAAGCTTTGAAGCGATGTGGTACACTTGTTAAACAACTTTGGCAGACTTGCCTTCACTGCTGGTTGTTCAGGCTCATCATATTTTGTGCTTGCATTTGCCTCATTGATCACAGTGTCTCATGCTTGCTTTCACCTCAGTGTACATAGTATAAATACTGCACATAGGATATAATATTTGGTGAAGGAAATATAATTCAGTTATTGTCTGCTGTCTTTTGCTTGTTCCCAAGTGGTAATCGCAATGCAGGAAGGTGCGCAGACCATATCTACATCTGTGTTCATAATAATCAACATAATCATTCCATTTCACTTACATACACTCCGTCAAACACATTCGTACACATAAACCCACACATATAGACATACACATACCATCCACATATACATACCAGTCACATACTAATACACACACACACACACACACACACACACACACACACACACGTCTACACAGAATTTACAGACTGCAGAAGCTAGAGCATCCTAACAGGATAAAACAAAAATTGGGATATCAACAGGTAGGACATAGAGGCAAGGAAACCAAGGTTAACGGGTCTGAGAAAGAAGAATGGACAGAGAGGCTCAAGAGCAAGATGGAAGAAAATTGAGAAAAAAAGGCTAAAGAAACTTTACAATACAATGGTAAAGGTATCTTCAGAGAGCAAGAACTGAAAGATAAGAGCTGTAACTGCTAAGGCAAAGATACAGAGCATGGTGGAAGAAATCGAAGTGCTGATGCAGGATATAAAGATTAGGACCGAAAGGAGCAAGGTAATGGAAAAAAGAGCATCAGAGGATAGTGTGGGGGCTGAAGAAGGGAAAGGAACTAAGAAGTCCCTTGCAGAAGTGACATCAAGCCACTGATACCAAGAAAAACAAGAAAAGAGATATTAAATCAGACCCAGAGATATGATGGGAAAAGAAATGGAAAGAAGAGTGGGAGAGGTCAATAATTATTCATGGGCTTTAGGAAGCTGAAGGAATGACCTATGATGAAAGAAGACATTGGGAGAAAAATAAGACTGAGAGCCTCATCACAACAGCTAAGAAATTTTCACAGAATTGGGGGGAATTTGAGGGAAAAAAATTGCCAGTCAAATTGGCATCGAAGACAAAAGTGGTATGGAATAGGATGCTATAACAAAAACTATTTCTAAAGGATTCCCGAGATTCTCACCGAGTGTACCTCGACCACAACAGAACATGAAAAGAACAGGAACAACTGAGAGTAATTATAAAAAGACACCAGTGGAAGGAAACAGAGACAGAGCAGGCATCAACAGACAGGAAAGCTTGGACTCGAGGGGAATACCAAACATAAATGCTCACAGAACCCCCCCAATCCCTAACACCATATTCCAACCAAACACAATAATGAGAAACATGCCACACTTCAGAGCCCCCCCCCCCCTAGAATTAATACCACCGTTACAGCAGCCTTCTATAAAATCCCACCCTGCCTTCCACACCCCTAGTCCAAACCAACCAATCCCACCTCCCAGAATACAGTACTGGGAAGGAAACTGAAGGTATGGTACACCAATACAGATGGAAAGGCAAGGAGTGACAAGAACGAGTCACCGAGGCATCCCTGGACATCATAACACTCAGAGAGATAAAGCTCACAGGGATGATAACAGATGTGATCTCTCCAACTGGCTTTTGGATCCTGAGGAAAGAGAGAACAGAGGGGAAAGAGGAGGAGTTGCACTGCTCATCAAAAACCAGTGGAGTTTTGAGGAGATGGGAGGAATGGACAGAGGGGAAGCGAATGATTTCATGATAGGAACACTGATGACTGGGGTTCCAAAGGTGATGTTAGCAGTGATGTACAACCCACCACTGAACAGCAAGAGAACAAGGAAAGTGTACAATGAGAGCAATAGAGCAATGGTTCACACAGTCGCCAAGGTGGCCAGAACGGCCCACATAGGTAGAACAAAGTTACTTGTCATGGAGGATTTCAACCACAAGATTGACTTGGAAAACCTAGAGCTCTTGGGGGAGCAGAAACGTGGAGGGTTAAGATGGTGCAGACAGTAATAGAGAACTTCATGCACCAACATAAGAAAGAGAGAGAGAGAGAGAGAGAGAGAGAGAGAGAGAGAGAGAGAGAGAGAGAGAGAGAGAGAGAGAGAGAGAGAGAGAGAGAGAGAGAGAGAGAGAGAGAGAGAGAGAGGGAGAGAAAGAGAGGAGGGGATCGACACTTATGACATAAGAAATATTACACATAAAAGGCCCCTTGGCCTTTACTGTGGTCCTGAGTTAACACTAGAAAATGAAGAAGCACGAGGACAGGAGAAGCTAAACTTCATAAAAGGGGACTACACAGGTATGAGGCAATTCCTGTATGAGATGCAGAGGAAAAGAGAACTAGAGGGAAAAAAGTAAATGAAATGAAGGATCAAGTGACTACAAAATGCAGAGAGGCAGAGAAGTTCATACCAAGGAGTAACGGGGAAAATGGAAAGACCAGAGTCCATGGTTTACTTGGAGGTGTAAAGAGACTAAAGCCAAGTGAGCTAGTGGATGAAAAAATATAAAAGGCAAAGGACTCAAGAAAACAAGGACTTAAGAAGAAGAACCAGAAACGAATATGCATGGATAGAGACAGAGGCCCAGCGGCAGTACGAGAATGACATAGCATCGAAAGCCAAGTCACAATAGGTGGAAAACAACAGACAAGGGCCAAGTAATCAGGCTGAGGAAGGAAGGATGGGAACTCATAAAGAAAACCCAAATGTATGAGAAGCACTTAGCCAAGATTTAGAGAAGTTTTACAGTAGACAGAAATGTTTCCAGCAAAAAGGGGGAAAAAGGGGGTGCCCCGAAGTACTGGACAAGCAAAAACCAAGGAGGAAGTGAAGATACTATAGGGAACTGTACAGAAGTGGCCCAATAACATCTCTCCTGGGTCCTTAGTGTGACACTAGCACAGTTTCCAAAAATCTATCGAAACAGGGCAATACCTAAAGTGTGAAATCTGCAAATATATTTCCCAGTTTTTAAAAAAAGGAATAAAAGGGTAGCATTAGACTACAGACCTGTGCACCGACATGTATAATAATATGTAAAGTCGGGAGAAGTTAGGGGGAGAAAGTGGGGGAGAAACAGAATAAATGTTGGATCCACATGACAATCATCTTGATTTGAAGGGGGAAAATCCTGTGTCCAAATCTACTTGGTTCACGAAAAATTACAGAAATGAAAACAGAGCGAGGGATGGTATACGCATTTTTTGGGATGAAAACAAAGATTTTAGACACTGTTCCGAAAAGAGACGGTTCAAAAAAGTAAAGGGCGGGCAGGAATAGTGGGGAAAGCACTGCAATGGATCGGGAATACCTGACAGGAAGGAAAAAAACGTGTGTTGATATTGAGAGGGCAAATGCGCGAATTGTTTAGTGGGGTTCCACAAGGGTCAGCCAGGTTGGTGTATTTTCTTTATAGTGAATGATATTATTCAAAGGGAAAGTTCAGAGGGATCCATATTTTTTTATGAGCGAAAAAATGAAAATATAAGCGGAGAAGATCGTAAAATCCCAAGGGGGTCTAGCACTCAAACCCGATCCACAAATGGCTTCCGGGAAATTAAAACCACAAAGTAAAAAGTATGAAGCTTGGAAAGGACAAAAAAAGCGAGAGAATACAGCCCCTTGGGTCAAGACTGCAAAACTCACTCAAGGAAAAAGTTTTTTGGGTGAGATCAAAACCCAGCACATCTCCATAGGCACCATCAGCCAATTCCGCTGCAGTATATGAGGGCCTGGAAAACCCAAAAATATCGTTCGACTCTGAGTAAGGGGTCATTTTACGACACTGTACACCCCTATGTTGAGGCCCATTTTGGGGGTATACAGCACCCAATGGGAACCCCCAAACCCGGTCAAACACTAAGAAATTGGAGGAAAAGGTAAAAGTTTGCAACAAGATTAGTCCCGGGCTAAGGTTATTCCAACGAGGAGATTTTGGGAAAATCAACCTACGACACTGGGGGGACAGGGTGGGCAGGAGGACTGTAACGACGTATAAAATGGTGACCGAAATTTAAAAAAGAGGCAGGGGAAAATGTTTCAGAGAAGGACAAGGAACAAGGGGTTTAGATTCTGCTCAACTCAGTTGGGTCAAGGGTTTAGGAAGTATTTCTTTAGCTTTTGAGTTGCAGGAAATGAAACAATCTGGAGAGTGAATTAGGGGGAAGGGTCCTTTATATTTTAAGACGAGGGACGATAAAGGGTCTTGGAAAGAGGAAAAATTTGACGCAGTGCGACAAGCGAAGAGGTGGAGCCCAAAAGATGAACTGACGTCGCAACCACAAAAAATGAGTACACACTCAAGCTTTCTCACTGAGCCAGGCGTTTTGCAATCGTATGTACTGTTCATCATTGCTCGGTTAAATTAATAACTACATGTAATCTGCTTCATCGAAGCTTTCTTCTCTCGCTCTACCTACCTATCTGTTTTATTTATCTATGTGTCTACTCTCTCTAACTCTCATATCTTCATTTATATTTTATTATAAAAACGTGAAATCCTGGTTTCACCCGGTAACTACTTTTATCACTTTTTAAATAATATTTCTCTTCTTTCTGCTTAACTGCTAACGTGTCATTCACACACACCACACACACACAACACACACACACACACAAACACACACACACAACACACACACACACACACACGCACACAACACACACACACACACACACACACACACACAGAAGTAGCATCAGGATATTTACATCAGACACAGACAAAGGGTCTGGAGGGAGCATGGAAGTTAAACTGCATGCAATGGTCCTGTCAAACCCACACGGGCCAAAACAAAGACAGGGAGCACACTAGGTCAGTATGAGAGGTCAGAAGACATTGAAGGAACTAAGACATACGCAGGGACTTTACCAGAAACTTGTGGGGGCCAGGAACAGGTGAGCAGGAAGGACAAACGAATGAGCATAGGGGCCACTGGGGGAAGGGTTTTTAAAGGAACACCCCACGGGAAGGAACAAAACACTCAGGGGGGATGCAATGGGGTCACAGTGGGGGGGAAGGGAGAGATCTTTTTGTCTATGGGCTAGAGAAGCTGAAGGGGAAACCAGGGAAAAAGAAAACGGGAGGAGAAAAAAGCGTTTGAAGATCTGTTTGGAAGGCGAGGAGCATGACCCAGGAGGAAAAATTTTTCGGAAAATCGGGTGGTTCACAAAGAAAAGGAAACGGCCTTCAAAGTAATTTTAAAGGCAAAATTTAAAACTCGAACCATGATCATGCAGGAGAAACACGGGAGAGGAAAAAAGGAGTTCAAGAGTGTGAACCTAAACCCAGAAAAAACACAGGGGAAAGGATGATACGAAAGAGAGGTGCAAAAACAAAGGAGGAAGGGAGGATTTTAGAGAGGGTTTGAGTGAGAGGGTTTGGGAAAGCAAGAAATATAAGTTTAAAGCTTGATATCCCCCCCCCCAAAGGGTTTTTTCTAGCCTTTAGACGTCATGTGTTTAGAAAAACTTTCTAGTGGATTTATAAGTGGAATTATTCTGTGAAACCTTTTTTAAATTAATAAAAAAAAGGGAAAAAATGTGCTCTTTGTCCGTTTAAATGCCCTTTCTGGGGTACTTTCTTTTCCAGGGAAATATCCCTTTATTTTTTCCCAAAAATATTGCTAATATTCTTCTCAGTATCGATTAATATGCCTTACTTGGGATACTTCTTACAATCCTATAATATTTTATGACCCCAATTTTTTTTTCCCAATATTCTTTAACCCCAAAACCCCTTTTTTCAGGGATTTGTATACCGTATTGTTTGGGGACAAAAATCTACATGCTTTTTAAAACCATACCAAACTGAAGTTTAAAACCTTAGCCCAATGGGAATCTTTATTCAGGAAACGTTTCGCCCCACAGTGGCTTATCAGCCCAATACAAAGAGGAGGCGTAAGGAAGGAGGAGTGTGAGGTAAACAGTCCTCGGGCCCGGAGTCGATTTTCAGTCCCTCAATCTGTAGAATGAAAAGCAAAGGGCCCTAGACGTGGCTTAATACTGTAGTGAGGTGAGGTGAAACAGCGGGGGCGGGGTAAAGTGGTCCATCCCCTTTGTCAAGTGGTCTTTGTCCCAAAAGGGTTAACAAGTGTTGAAGATTTCTTTTTTTAACAAGACCATGATGCTGCAGTGTCTGCAGTTGTGATAATGATGGTTTGAAAAAACCCCAAGTTGAAGATTAAGACACTTATGCAGCATATGGGGAAACTTTATTCAGGAAACGTTTCGCCTCACGTGGCTTTATCAGTCCAATACAAAAAGGGGAAAGGGGTAAAGGGGAGGAGGTGTGAGGGAATCAGTCCCTCGGCCCGGGTCGTGTGTTTAGTCCATCAAATTTTTTAAATAACAGCATAGGGCCGTAGACTGGCTTATTACGATAGGTGAATAAGAGGCGGAGGCGGGGTCATAGTGGTACCCCCACTAGTCGAAGTAGGGCTTTGTCCCAAAGGTTTTTCAAAACCATCTTATCCAAAGTCAGACACTGCAGCTCAGGGGTTTGTTACAAAGAAATCTTCAAAACTTGTTCAACCCCTTTTTACAAAAACCCACTTCACATGGATGGTACCACTATCCCCCCTCCGCCTGCTTTACCTCACCCCACTACAGTATATAAGCCACGTCTACGGCCCTATGCTGTACATTCTACAAGATTGATGGACTGAACACATCGACTCCAGGCCGAGGGACTGATTACCTCACACTCCTCCTCTCCTTACGCCTTCCTCTTTGTATTGGACTGATGAAGCCACTGTGAGGCGAAACGTTTCCTGAATAAAGATTCCCATATGCTGCATAAGTGTCTTAATCTTCAACTTGTCGGTTTTTCAAACCATCATTCATCACATACACAAACTGACGTATCATGGTATTTTTGTTACATAGACACCGGTCGAGCGTCACCAAAACATCATGAAGCCACCTGGCTAAATGAGCAATCCTGTGATTTTTGTAAAGCATTGTTGTTTAAGGTTGTGTACAACAGAATCTACTAAATAGCTATCGATCTTTTATAGTTAATAATTTGAGTTACATACGGTATTCTTATGTTTCAAGAGAGAAGATTCAATTACGTTTCTTTCCATGACAGAACTGTTTGGTACAATAATTTGGGCAGCATCCCGTCCTGATGGGTGGTTAAAGATAGCGCTCGACTCCTGCCCTGTCGTGACGGAGTATTTATGTTGGGCTATTCAGATTTCCAGAATTTTACCTATTTGACCTATAATATGGAGAGAAATAGAATGATAGCGGCTCCAACAAAGCTGGAGCCGCTGATCATTCTAAGAGAGCCAGCAACAGGAACTACACCCACACTGCGCTATTCTGAGAAAAAAACTTTCCTTCACTCCTTCAGCTGCAGCCTTCTAACATTGCATAGCTCCTGATAACGCACTGAGAAGTGCGAAAGTACTTGAGCTAAAGATCGCCTGTCTGCGATTGTCTGCATATATATATATATATATATAATATATATATATATATATATATATATATATAATATTATATATATATATATATATATATATATAATATATATATATATATATATATATATATATGTCGTGCCGAATATGTAAAACTGGTCAATTAGCAAGAACTCATTTAAAATTAAGTCCTTTCTGAAATATTCTCTTATACGTTTAAAGATATATTTTTTTTTCATTAATGTTAAAGTAAAATTTTTAAATTTTGCACCAAAAGAATTTTAGAAAACTTCCCCTAACCTTATTTAAACAAGAAAAATTTTATTTTAGCCTAACCCAACTAAATATATTTAGTTTTAAATTTAAACAATAATTTAATACTAAACAAACACAGTGAAATATTTTTTTTCGTTAGGTTCAGAATGATTTTGGCGAAATTATTGCATACACAAATTTCACTTGTCTTATATGGCAAGATGAGCGTTCCCTATTTAAGCCAAGATTGAAAGTTCTGCCTATTCGGCACGACATATATATATATATATATATATATATATATATATATATTTATATATTTTAAAATATATATATAAAATATATATATATATAAATATAATGTAATATATACATATATATACACACACACACTCAGGGGAAGCGCATTTGCTAGAAAGAGGCACAGAGGCTGGAGGCAGGAAGTGCCCCCAGGCATACAATTATCCATAGCCAGAAAGATTGAATATTATAGCATCAAAGACAGCCCACTCACAAGTACTGATATTGTAGTATGTGTGTGTGTGTGTACTCACCTAGTTGTACTCGCCTAGTTGAGGTTGCGGGGCTCGAGCCCGAGCTCCTGGCCCCGCCTCTTCACTGATCGCTACTAGGTCACTCTCCCTGAGCCGTGAGCTTTATCATACCTCTGCTTTAAGCTATGTAGGGATCCTGCCTCCACTACATCGCTTCCCAAAACTATTCCACTTACTGACAAACTCTGTGGCTGAAAAAATACTTCCTAACATCCCTGTGATTCATCTGTGTCTTCAGCTTCCAACTGTGTCCCCTTGTTACTGTGTCCAATCTCTGGAACATCCTGTCTTTGTCCACCTTGTCAATTCCTCTCATATTTTGTATTCTTTAAATCATGTCCCCCCTATCTCTCCTGTCCTCCAGTGTCGTCAGGTTGATTTCCCTTAACCTCCCTCGTAGGACATACCTCTTAGCTCTGGGACTAGTTTTGTTGCAAACCTTTGCACTTTCTCTATTTTTCTTTACGTGTTTGGGCTAGGTGTGGGTTCCAAACTGGTGCCGCATACTCCAATATGGGCCTAACGTACACGGTGTACAGGATCCTGAATGTGTGTGTGTGTGTGTGTGTGTGTGTGTGTGTGTGTGTGTGTGTGTGTGTGTGTGTGTGTGTGTGTGTGTGTGTACTCACCTAGTTGTACTCGCCTAGTTGGGGTTTTGCGGGGGTCGAGTCCTAGCTCCTGGCCCCTCCTCTCACTTGCGCCAAACTAAGTCCTCTCCCTGAACCGTGAGCTTTATCATACCTCTGCTTAAAGCTATATATGAATCCTGCCTCCACTACATCGCTTCCCAAACTATTCCACTTCCTGACTACTCTGTGACTGAAGAAATACCGCCTAACATCCTGTGATTCATCTGTGTCTTCAACTTCCAACTGTGTCCCCTTGTTGCTGTGTCCCATCTCTGGAACATCCTGACTTTGTGTGTGTGTGTGTGGTTGGGGGTGTGTGGTGTGTGTGTGTGTGTGTGTGTGTGTGTGTGTGTTGTACTCACCTAATTGTACTCACCTAATTGTGGTTGCTGGGGTCGATACTCAGCTCATGGCCCCGCCTCTTTACTGATCGCTACTAGGTCCTCTCCCTCTCTGCTTCCTGAGCTTTGTCATCCCTCTTCTTAAAACTATGTATGGTTCCTGCCTCCACTACTTCACTTGCTAGGCTATTCTACTTCCTGACGACTGTATGACTGAAGAAATACTTCCTAACGTTCCTGTGACTCGTCTCAGTCTTCAGCTCCCAATTGTGACCCCTTGTTTCTGCGTCTCCTCTCTGGAACAACCTGTCTCTCTCAACCTTGTCTATTCCCCGCAGTATCTTGCATGTCTTTATCATGTCTCCCCTGACCCTTCTGTCCTCCAGTGTCGTCAGTCCGATTTCCCTCAACCTTTCCTCGTACAATATTTCCCTGAGCTCTGGAACTAGCCTTGTTGCAAACCTTTGTACTTTCTCTAACTTCTTGACGTGCTTGACTAGGTGTGGGTTCCAGACTGGTGCTGCATACTCCAGTATGGGCATAACATACACAGTGTACAGTTGGTTTAGAAAGACACGTAAGCAAACACTATAACATATTTATTAGAAAACGTTTCGGTCCTGGAACCTTGACAGTCCTCGATGACGCACTGACTTTCTTGGGTTATCCTGGGTGGCTAACCCTCCGGGGTTAAAAATCCGAACGAAATCTTATCTTAATCTTATCTTATCTTAGCTCCTCACATACCTACTGATCATTTCTTGTGAGTTCTCCACCTTCTGTCCTCAGTCTGATCACCTGGTCTTTGACTGTTGTCTTCCTCCTGATGTGGCTATACAACATTTTCGGGTCAGTCTTGACTTTCGATGCTATTTTATTTTCATACTGTCGCTGGGCCTCCCTCCTTACCTGTGCATACTCGTTCCTGGCTCTGCGACTAATCTCCCTATTTTCATGTGTTCTCTGCCTTCTGTACTTTTCCATTCTCTATTGCGCTTAGTTTTTGTCTCCTTACACCATCGGGTAAACCAGGGGCTCGTTCTTGTCTTCCCATTGTTTCTGTTGCCCTTGGGAATAACCCTTTCCACTGCCTCCTTGCATTTTGATGTTACATATTCCATCATTTCATATACTGGCTTTCCTGCCAGTTCTCTGTCCCATGGAACCTCCTGCAGGAAGTTCCTCAAACCTATGTAGTCCCCTCTTTTATAGTCTGGCTTTTTCCATTCAACTCCTGTTACTCTCTCCACTTGCAACTCTACTATGTATTCAAAGCACAGAACCACGTGGTCACTAGCTCCTATTGGACTCTCATATGTGATGTCCTCAATGTCTGAACTGCCCAGGGTGAGCACAAGGTCCAATCTTGCTGGTTCATCCTCCCCTCTCACTCTGGTAGTGTCCTTAACATGTTGGTGCATGAGGTTTTCCAGCACCACATCCAACATCTTGGCTCTCCATGTTTTGGGAACCCCATGTGGCTCCAGGTTTTCCCAGTCAATCTCCCTGTGGTTGAAATCACCCATAACTAGCAACTTTGCTCTGCTCGAGTGAGCTCTTCTTGCCACCTCAGCAAGTGTGTCCACCATTGCTCTGTTGCTCTCTTCATATTCCTCTCTTGGCCTCCTGCAGTTCTGTGGTGGATTATACATCACTGCAATGACCACCTTGCGCTCCCCAGACTGAAGTGTACCTACTATGTAGTCTCTTTCTCCAGTCTCGTCTATGGCTCCCATTTTCTCGAATTTCCATCGGTTTTTTACGAGCAGTGCAACCCCTCCTTCTATCTTTCCTCATGATCTGATATCCTGGTGGGAAGATTGCATCTGTTATTGCCTCAGTGAGTTTTGTTTCTGTAACTGCTATGATGTCTGGGGACTTCTCAGTGATTCTTTCATGCCACTCCTCATATTTATTCGTTAATCCATCCGCATTTGTGTACCAAACCTTCAACTTCTGTTCTAATGCTGTAACTTTCGTCCTGGGGGAATACTGGGGTCGGGAGAGCAGGAGCCCTGGTGGGGGCCTGTGGGGGGTTGCCGTGGGGGTGGAGGAAGAGCTCCCATAGGGGTTTGCTGTAGGGGTAGGGTTCGTGGTGCGGGGGGGGGGGGAACAGAGGGATCGGTGTGTGATTGTTGGTTTAGATTGTTCAGTTGCCTTGGGGGTGTCGTGGTTGGAGTCCTTCTTCAGGTGTTTCTGGGGGTGTGCTTGCCCTTTCACCTGTGCCTGGGTTATTCTGCTCTTCTTTGTCATTTCCTCCCATTCCTCCTTTCGTTTTTGCACTCTCTCTTTCAGTGTCATCCTTTCGTCCTGTGTTCTGTCTCGATCGAGGTTCACACTCTTGAACTCCTGTTTGCCTCTCAGCCGTGCTTTCTCCTGCAGGATCAAGATTCGAGTTAATTCTGCCTTGAAAATTACTTTGAGAGGCCGTTTCCTTCTCTTTGTGAACCACCCGATTCTCCGAAAATTTGCCTCCTGGGTCATGTCTCCCTCGCATATCACATTCATGATACCTTCAATCGCTTTTTTCTCTTCCTGTTTTCTTTCATCATAGGTTTCCCCTTCAGCTTCCTCTAGCCCATAGACAAAAACTGATCTCTCACTTTCCTCCTCCCACTGTGACTCCCACTGCATCCTCTGAGGTGTTTTAGTTCCTTCCCGTGGAGTGTTCCTTCAATCCCTTCCCTAGCAGTGGCCCCTATGCTCATTGGTTTGTCCTTCCTGCTCACCTGTTCCTGGGCCCCACAAGTTTCTGGTAAAGTCCCTGCATATGCCTTAGTTCCTTCAATGTCTTCTGACCTCTCATACTGTCCTAGTGTGCTCCCTGTCTTTGTTTTGGCCCCGTGTGGGTTTGACAGGACCTTTGCATGCAGTTGAACTTCCATGCTCCCTCCAGACCCTTTGTCTGTGTCTGATGTAAATATTCCTGATGCTACTTCTGTGTGTGTGTGTGTGTTGTGTGTGTGTGTGTTGTGTGTGTGTGGTGTGTGTGTGTGTGTGTGTGTGTGTTTGGTGTGTGTGTGTGTGTGTGTGTGTGTGTGTGTGTGTGTGTGTGTTGTGTGTGTGTGTGCATGTGTGTGAATGACACGTTAACAGTTAAGCAGAAAGAAGAGAAATACTATTTAAAAAGTGATAAAAAAACATAAAAGTAGTTACCGGGTGAAACCAGGAGTTCACGTTTTTAAAATAAAATATAACTGAAGATATGAGAGTTAGAGAGAGTAGACACATAGATAAATAAACAGATAGGTAGGTAGAGCGAGAGAAGAAAGCTTCGACGAAGCAGATTACATGTAGTTATTAATTTAACCGAGCAATGATGAACAGTACATACGATTGCAAACGCCTGGCTCAGTGAGAAAGCTTGAGTGTGTACTCACTTATTTGTGGTTGCAGACGTCAGATCTCATCTCCTGGCTCCACCTCTTCGCTTGTCGCTACTGCGTCTAATCTATCTCTGTTCCAAGAGCCTTATCGTACCTCGTCTTAAAACTATGAATGGATCCTTCCTCCACTACTTCACTCTCCAGATTGTTTCACTTCCTGACAACTCTAAAGCTGAAGAAATACTTCCTAACATCCCTATGACCCAACTGAGTTGAGCTAGAATCTCAACCCTTGTTCCTGTGTCCTATCTCTGAAACATTCTTCTCCTGTCCTCTTTGTTAATTCCGGTCACCATTTTATACGTCGTTATCATGTCTCTCCTGCCCATCCTGTCCTCCAGTGTCGTCAGGTTGATTTCCCATAACATCTCCTCGTTGGACATAACTCTTAGCTCCGGGACTAATCTTGTTGCAAACTTTTACCCTTCCTCCAATTTCTTGACGTGTTTGACCAGGTGTGGGTTCCATATCGGTGCTGTATACTCCAAAATGGGCCTCACATACATGGTGTACAGTGTCGTGAATGACTCCTTACTTAGATGTCGAAACGATATTCTTAGGTTTTCCAGGAGCCTCATATACTGCAGCGGTAATTTGGCTGATGTGCGCCTCGGGAGATGTGATCGGTATGATGCTCACCCAAAGATCTTTTTCCTTGAGTGAGTTTTGCAGTCATTGACCCATAGGCTGTACTTCGTCTGCAGTCTTCTTTGTCCTTTCCCAAGCTTCATGACTTTGTACTTTGTGAAGTTAAATTCCGGAAGCCATATGTAGGATCAGGTTTGCAGCCTGTCTAGATCCCCATGGGATTTTACCTGATCTTCGTCCGCTTATATTTTCATTATTTTCGCATCATCAGCAAATATGGATACCTCTGAATCTATTCCTTGAATAATATCATTCACATATACAAGAAATAGCACCAGACCCTGGACTGACCCTTGTGGAACCCCACTCAACACATGCGCGCACTCTGACACCTCATCATGTACCAACACACGTTGTTTCCTTCCTGTCAGGTATTCCCTGATCCATTGCAGTGCTTTCCCTACTATTCCTGCCTGTTCCTTTACTTTTTGAACAAGTCTCTTTTCTGGAAGGGTGTCTAAAGTCTTCCTGCAGTCCAGAAAGATGCAGTATACCGATCCCTCGCTCTGCTGTCTCATTTCTGTAATTTTGTCGTAGAATTCAAGTAGATTTGTGACACAGGATTTCCCATTCCTAAATCCATGATGATTGTCACGTGTGGATCCAATCCTTTCTCCTGTGCTCCACCATTCTTCTCCTGATAATCTTCTCCATGACTTTACATATTATTATACATGTCGGTGACACAGGTCTGTAGTCTAATGCTACCTATCTATCTCCTTTCTTAAAAACTGGAACTATATTTGTAGTCTTTCACACATCAGGTAGCTGCCTTGTTTCGATAGATTTATGGAATACTACTGCTAGTGTCACACTCACAGGACCCATGGAGAGATGTTATCTGGGCCCACTGCCTAGTATCTAGTTCACCTAGTAGTATCTTCACTTCCTCCTTGGTTATGTGCAATGTGTCCAGTACTTGCTGGTGCACCCTTCTTCCTCTATTTGCTGGAAACATTTTTGGTTCCACTGAGAAGACTTCTCTTAATCTTGTGCTAAGTGCTTCACATACATTCTAGTTATTCTTTATGAGTTCCCATCCTTCCTTCCTAAGCCTGATTACTTGGCCCTTGACTGTTGTTTTCCACCTGTTTTGACTTGGCTTTCAATGCTATGTCATTCTCGTACTGCCGCTGGGCCTCTGTCTCTATCCATGCATATTCGTTTCTGGTTCTTCTTCTTAAGTCCTTGTTTTCTTGAGTCCTTTGCCTTTTATATTTTTTTCATCCACTAGCTCACTTGGCTTTAGTCTTTACACCTCCAAGTAAACCATGGACTCTGGTCTTTCCATTTTCCCTGTTACTCCTTGGTATGAACTTCTCTGCCTCTCTGCATTTTGTAGTCACTTGAATCCTTCATTTCATTTACTTTCTCCTCTGTTCTCTTTCCCACTGTCTTCTCATCAGAATTGCCTCATCCTGTGTAGTCCTCATGAAGTTTAGCTTCCCTGTCCTCGAGCTACCTGTTTCTAGTGTTAACCAGGACCTAGGAAAGCAGGAGCCTTTATGTTAATATCCTTAGTCCTAAGTGCGATTCCCTCCTTCCTCTCTTCTTTCTACTCATTCTCACGTAATGCTCAGTGCCTCTCTCTTCGCTTAACTACTCTCTTCTCTCTCTCATCATCTCTCTCTCTCTCTCTCTCTCTCTCTCTCTCTCTCTCTCTCTCTCTCTCTCATGTTGGTGCATGAAGTTCTCTATTAGTGTCTGCAGCATCTTAACCCTCCACGTTTCTGCTCCCCAAGAGCTCTAGGTTTTCCAAGTCAATCTTGTGGTTGAAATCCTCCATGACAAGTAATTTTGTTCTACCTATGTGGGCCGTTCTGGCCACCTTGGCGACTGTGTGAACCATTGCTCTATTGCTCTCATTGTGCACTTTCCTTGTTCTCTTGCTGTTCAGTGGTGGGTTGTACATCACTGCTAACATCACCTTTGGAACCCCAGTCAGAAGTGTTCTTATTATGAAATCATTCGCTTCCCCTCTGTCCATTCCTCCCATCTCCTCAAAACTCCACTGGTTTTTGGTGAGCAGTGCAACTCCTCCTCTTTCCCCTCTGTTCTCTCTTTCCTCAGGATCCAAAAGCCAGTTGGAGAGATCACATCTGTTATCATCCCTGTGAGCTTTATCTCTGCGAGTGTTATGATGTCCAGGGATGCCTCGGTGACTCGTTCTTGCCACTCCTTGCCATTCCATCTGTGTTGGTGTACCATACCTTCAGCTTCCTTCCCAGTACTGTATTCTGGGAGGTGAAGGAGGGGCTGGTGTAAACTAGGGGTGTGAAAGGCAGTCACGACAGGGCAGGAGTCGAACGCTATCTTTAACCACCCATCAGGACGGGATGCAGCCCAAATTATTGCACCAAACAGTTCTGTCATGGAAAGAAACAATTGAATCTTCTCTCTTAAAATGATAAGAATACCGTATGTAACTCAAAATTTTAACATACAAGATCGATATCTATTTAGAAAAGTTCTGTTGTACAAACCCTTTAAACAACAATGCTTTAAAAAATCAAGATTGCTCATTTAGCCAGGTGGCTTCATGATTTTTGGTGACGCTCCCCGGTGTCTATTTACCAAAAATACCTGATACTCCAGTTTGTGTATGGTTATAAAACGCATGTAATTAATTGTACCTACAATGACAGGTACACAAGTTCACCTGAAAACATGGGAGTGGGGTTTAAAGAAATTAGGAATAAAAATTGGGCCCTAGAAAATTATAGGATTGTATAGAAGTACCCAATAAGCATATTAATCGTACTGAAAGAATATTAGCAATATTTGGGAAATATAAAGGGATACCCCCATGAGACTGAAATCCCCCAAAACGGGGCATTTAAAAGGACAAAGGGCACATTTATTCCCCTTCTTTTATTAAAAAAGGGGTTTACACAGAATAAAATCCAAATATAAACCACTGAGAAAATTTTCTCAAATCACATGACTTTTCAAAAAGGGTAGAAAAAGCTTGGGGGGGACATATAGTTTTAACTTAAATTTTTCTTGATTTCAAAACCCTCTCCCCCTATAGGGGGGAGGGGGAGGGGGTTGTGCAGGGCCCAAACCCCTAGCCGCGGGGCCGTTTTGAGACCCGCACTGCGCTCCCCCTATTCTAAAAAAAAAATTTCCCCACCCCTTCAGTTGCACCCTTCCAAACATTGCTAGGTCCTGATGGCGCACTGAGAATTGCAAAAGTATTGAGCAAAGATTTCCACCCCCTTGTGGCTTGTCTTGCTACTATAGTACTATATTATTGTAACCACAACGAGTGGTTTTAAATCAATGACAACACTGCGCTACCCAAAGGATTAAAACCCATGTTGTACTGGCCTGCCTCTGGTAAGGGGAAACCACATAATATATATATAAATATATATATATATATAATATATATATATATATATATATTATTTTTATATATATATAAAAAATATTTTAATATAAAATAAATATAATAAAATATATTGTCGTGCCAATAGCAAACTTGTGATCGGGTTTTAAATACAAGCCCTTTGCCATATAGGCAACCCAAAATTTGTGTATGCAAAATTTCCCCCCCAAAATAAATTGACCCAAACGAAAAAAATATTTTTCCCTGTGTTTGTTTATATTAAAATTATTGTAAAAAACTAAAAATAAATTAAGTTGCTTTGGGGGCAAAAAAAAATTGCTCTTGTTATAAGTTGGTAAATTTTTTTAAATTCTTTTGGGGCAAAATTAAAAAATTTTTTCAAAAATTAATGAAAAAAAAATTTTTTAAAAAGCATAAGAGAAAAATTTTTTGAAAGGACTTAATTAAATAGTTTTCTAAATTGACCATTTTAATATTTTGGCACGACATAATATTATATATATATAATTATATTATTATATAAAAAATAATATATTAATATGGCCGCGGCGGGGTCACACCCACCCCTGCCACCTTTCCCCCCTCTCCCCTTTGTGGGGGAAGATTGTTTTAAGAAGTCAAAAAATAAGGGAATTAGAAGGAAAATAATTCACCCTAGGCTTTTTTTTTTTTAACCCTTTAAAACAGGGCCTGTGACTTAGAAAATACTTTCTCAAAAGGGTATATTATGAAGATCGTATTATTCTTTATAACCCATTTAATAAAACAGAAAAGGTTTAATTTTGCCCTTTTCCGTTTAAATGCCTGTTCCAGAATGTTCTACGGTTCTGAGACTATCTTTTATATTTTCTACTATTCTTCCAATATGATTTTTGCCTACTTTTCATTCTACTATACCATTCCAATAATATTTCTACTTTTAAACCCTTTAACCCACTACTATATAATCAGGTACTCCGTCAAAGTATAGTGCAATCCAACTAAAGTTTATATAATCATACTCAACTGACTACATTGTGTTTTGGTGCGTAGAAACTGGTTTGGCGTCCCCCAATCCATATGACACCATCTGGCATAATGAGCAATCCGTGATTTTTTGTACCTTTTTTTATTTTAAGGGTGTTTACAAAACTCTACTAAATAGCTATCGGGGCTTGTATTTTCCCAAATTTTTAGTTATATACGGGATTCTTGTCATGTTTTTTTTGAGGAAGATCAATTTGTTTTTTTCTATACGGACTGTTTGGTACAATAATTTGGGCAGCTCCCAACCCGGTGATGATACAGGGGCAAAAGTGGGTTAAAAAAGCGTTTGACCCTGCCCTGTCCTGGAGAGTATTTATGCTAGGTTTCAGTTCCCAAATTTTCCTGTTTGATTGTATGAGAGAGGACACTGAGTAGTATATGGAACCTTGTAAACTCTACCAACTTTTTTGGAGGATGTTTTTTTAATCAGCCTTTGATTCACTGTCCCCGTGTTTTTGAAAGCAAGGTTTATATTGATCTTTGTTAATGCCTCATGTAGGCAAACCAGATTCTCATTGTATGGTAAAATTAGTACCTTTTTCCTAGCTCATCATTTCCTTAGGTTCAGTCCTGCAGGAAGTCTTTTTTGCCTTCTCGACAAAATCCCTAGGATATCTCAGTTTTGTTGTTATGTTGAATATCTTGCTGATTTCGTCCTCTAAATACTCCGGGCAGCAGATGCGCAAGGCTTTCAAGAACACTGTGAGGAACACACTCCTTTTTATCCTAGTTTCATGATTGGAATAGTCCTATTATAATTTCAGTAGGCTCCACAGCATATAACCTTTCTAAATTGCTAGTTAAACTGCTAACTCCCACGGTAGATAAGATTTCAGATGCACATATTAAAACACATATTGAAAGACTCCAGAAGTTAAATGTCCCTCATGACTTTACCCTAGTGAGCTTTGACGTCACAGCTCTGTTCAACAAAATCCCTGTCCCTGACTCGCTTTCATACCTTGAAGAGGAACTAGAAAAATTTCTCATACCCTACCCCACGAAAATAATAATCCAACTGATAAAAGTTTGTGTTACTGATTGTAAATTCTTTTTGAAGGGAAATATCTGCTAAAAAACAGGGCATGACAAGGGGAAAATCCCTTACCCCCTTATGGGGAACTTAATATGGAATTTCTGTGGACTAAAATTTCTTAAAGACATTCCCCCCAGATAAACTATTAAAGAAAATGGAAAAAAGGCAACTAATGTGACATTTTTTTGGGGCAACGTTTCGCTGTCGAGGACTTTGTAAACCCGGGTTTAAAAAACAGTCATGGAACAGGGGTATTTTTAAAGCTCGGAGTGAGGTGCAATACAGTGGTATTAGTAGTAGGATGTAAGTTGTAATGTAGTAGAAATACAATATGGTAGAACAATTAACTCGCCATGAGTAAAAAGGATAAAAAGTATTATTTGGGGGAAACTAAAAAGGTTAGAAAATATTTCTATTGGAGACTGGTAGAGAGGGCCTTTTTTCAATGTTCTTCTCTTAAGTTTTTTTGTGTAGAAATTAACAGGAGAGACTATGTGATGCAGGGTTTACTTTTTCCCCAGGGGGAAATTCTTGCAAGACTTCAGGATGGTAAAGCAGCACTAATCGCTGCTTCGAATACAAAACAGAATTTAGTGCTGATTCAAGGCACTTGGTCTGCGGAAATTATTTTTTTGTCATATTGGGGCGCCCCTGAATTTCATGAGTGATTGGGGAAATTTTCGGTGTTGTAAAAGGGCGTTTTTCAATTTATCGTTCCACTGCGTGAATGTTTTCATTAGGGGGGTGTCAGGTTTCTTGCTGTTTCCCAACAAAATTTGTCACCCCTCCAAGGGTATGTGTAAACCCGCAATGACTGGTTCTGGTACTTTGTTTTTTTCTGGTTAGATCATTTATTAAATACTAGAAGCTATGGCGTTGGTTTTGCTTGCAAAGTACTTTGAAATTCCCCAATCTCTCATGAAAAACAGGGGCCCAATTATGACAAAGAAACTAATTTCCGCGACGCAACTGCCCCCCACTCTTTAGTTGCAAAGCAACATTGCATAGCTCCCGATGATGCACTGAGAAGTGCGAAAGTACTTGAGTGAAGATTTCCCCCCCCGTGGTTGTTTGCATAGTTAAGATCGCCGCCTGCGGTTGTTTGCATATATTTTATTTATATATATTATTTATTTATTTATATATAATATATAATATATATATATGTAATAAATTATAATATTATATATTTTATATATAAAAATTATATTTATATATATTATATTATATATATATATATATATATTGAAAAAATTAGACACATGTGCAACTTTTGGGTATCTTTTTGAGGAAACTTTCGCCACCAGTGGTTTTCATCTCCATACATAGGAGAAACTTGAAGAAAGGAGGGAATGAGGTAATCAGCCCTCAACCTTTGGTCGATGTGTTCAGTCCATCAATCTTGGGGTAGAATTTTAAACGGCAAAAGAGCGAAGAAGCAGCTTTTTTAAACCTTTTAGGCAGGAGATTTTGTACGGTCAAGGTAGGTCACATTTGTTAAATGTGGAAGTAGGTTTGCAAAAACTAATTAGGTTGCCACATGTGTTTTTTTTTAAAACATGTCGGTTCTCTGAACCATTCATTCTAAAAAACCTGTCAGACACTGAAAACTTTTTGGGATCTTAATACTGGAAATTCTTCGCTTGCCTAATTCTTGGGGCACAACTTTCCACATTGAAAAAAATGTGACATACCTATATGTACCCCTCTCCTGCCATACGGTTTATAAGCTGCTTTTTTCGCTCATTGCCCCTATTCTACTCAAGATTGATGGACTGAACACATCGACCCAAAGGTTTAGGGATGATTACCCCTTTCCCCCCCTGTTCCCCCAAGTTTCTCCTATTTGGACTGTGAAGCCACGTGTGGCGAAACGTTTCCTCAATAAAGATACCAAGAGTTGCAATTTTTCTAATTTTTCAAAATATAGAATATTATAAATATATATATATATATATTATATATATATTATATATATATATATTAATATATAATATATATATATAAACATAAAATATTTTAAAATATATTATATATATATAAAATTTTATATTATATATTTATATATATATAAAAATATATTTATATTATAATATATATATTATAAAAATATATATATTATATATATTAATATATATTTATATTATATATTATATATTCGTGCCAAAAGCAGAATTGCCATCTTGGCTTAAAAAAGCAAATCCTTTTCCTACAGGACAAGTGAAAATTTTTGATGCAATAATTTTTGCCAAAATCTTCTGAAAACCCAACGAAAAAAATATATTTTATTGTGTTTGTTTTGTACTAAATTTTTGTAAACGTATTTAAAATATTTTTTTGGGTTAGGGTAAAATAAATTGTTCTTGTTTAATAAGGTTGGGTAAGTTTTCTAAGATTTTTTGGTCAAAATAAAAAAAATTTTATCATTTAAAGAAAAAATTATCTTTTAAAAAGTATAAAAGAAAATTTCAGGGAAAACTTAATTTTAAAAAAGAGTTTTTGCTAAATGACAGTTTTACATTTCGGGAACATATATAAGTATACATATATTTATATTATATTTAAAATTATATATAAAAATTTATTTTTATATATATATTTTATATTTTATATATATTTTTATAATATTAGTCAGACCCCTGAGAATGATGGGAAAAGATATGAAAGATGGAGTGGGAGTGGTCAATAATTATTCATGGGGCTTTAGGAATGCTGAAGGAATGGACCTATGATGAAAGAAGACATGGGAGAAAAATAAGGTACTGAGAGCCACATCACAACAGCTAGAAATTTTCATCAGAATGTGGGAATTTGAGGGGAAAAAAATAGCCAGTCAAAAGTGGCCATCGAAGACAAAAAGTGGTAGTGGATAGGATGCTATACAAAATCACTTATTTCTAAAGGATTCCCAGATTTCCTCACGAGTGGACTCTCGACCAAACAGACATGAAAAGAACTCGGGAACAACTGAGTGTATATTATAAAAGAGACGCCAGTGGAATGGTAACAGAGTACAGGCAGGCATCAACTAGACAGGGAAGAGCTTGGACTCGAGGGGTAATAACAAACATTAAATTGCTTCACAGAACCCCCTATCCCTAACGCACATATGCCATCCAATACAAAATAATGAGAAAACATGCCACACTTCGAGCCACCCCCCCCCGCTAGAAGTAATACCACCGTTACATGCAGCCTTGTTAAGTAAAATCCCCACCTGCGCTTCCACACCCTAGTCCAAACCAGACCTATCCCACTACCGAATTACAATTACTGGGAAGGAAAACTGATGGTATGGTACACCACTACAGATGGAAAGGCAAGGAGTGACAAGATCGAGTCATCCGAGGCATCCTGGACATCATAACACTCTGAGAGATAAAGCTTCACAGGGACTGATAACAGAGTGATCTCTCCAACTGGCTTATTGGATCACTGAGGAAAGAGGAGAACAGGGGAGAAAGAGGAGGAGTTGCCACTGCGCATCCAAAAGACCAGTGGATTTTTGTGGAGATGTGGAGGAATTGGAGGAGGGGAAGCGAATGATGTTTCCTGATGGAACACTGAAGACTGGGGTTCCAAGGTGATGTTAGCAGTGATGTACCAACACCCACCACTGACAGCAATGAGAACAAGGAAAGTGTACAATGGTGAGCAATAGTGCCAATGGTTCTCACCAGTCGCCAAGGTGGCCAGAACGGCCCACATAGGTTGAAGCATGGTTACTGTCATGGAGGATTTCAACACAGATTGACTTGGAAAACCTAGAGCTCTTGGGGAGCAGAAACGTGGAGGGTTAGATGGTGCAGACGTAATAGAGATATGATTCTAGGCACCCCAACATAAGAAGAGAGAGAGAGAGAGAGAGAGAGGAGTGAGAGAGAGAGTGGTGGAGAGAGGAGACGAGAGAGAGAGAGAGAGAGAGGAGAGAGAGAGAGAGTGAGAAGAGAGAGAGGAGAGAGGGAGAGATGAAAAGAGAGGGTGGGGATCGGACACTTATGCAATAAGAAATATTAAACATAAAAGGCCCCTTGGCCTTTACTGTGCGTCTGAGTTAACACTAGAAATGAAGAAGCACGAGGACAGGGGAAGCTACAACTTCATAAAAGGGGGAACTACACAGGTATGAGGCCAATTACTGTATGAGATGGCAGAGAAAAAAGAGAACGAGAGGGAGAAAAAAGGTAATTTGAATGAAAGGATCAAAGTGACTACAAAAATGCAGAGAGGCAGAGTTAGTTCTTTACCAAGGAGTAAACGGGGAGGAAAGTGGAAAAGACCAGAGTCCATGGTTTACTTTGAGGTGTAAAGGAGACTAAGGCCAAGTGAGCTGTGGACTGAAAAAATATAAAGCAGAGGATCAAGAAAAACAAGGACTTAAGAAGAAGACCAGAAACGCGAATATGCTTGGTATAGAGACAGAGGCCAGCGGCAGGACGAGAATGACATAGCGGTCGAAAGCAAGTTCAAAATAGGTGGAAACAACAGGAGCAAAGGGCCAAGTATCAGGCTGAGAGGAAGGGTGGGAACTCATTAAAGAATAACCAAGTTTGTATGAGAAGCACTTAGCAACAAGATTTAGAGAGTATTCCAGTGGAGAACTAGAAATGATTCCAGAAATAGAGTAAGAAGGGTGCACCAGCAAGTACTGGACACACTGCACATATCCAAGGCGGGGAAAGTGTGAATGATACTACTAGGTGAACTAGATACTTAGAGTCAGTGGGCCCAGATAACATCTCTCAATGGGTCGTGTGAGTGTGACACTCGCCGGGTAGTATTCCATAAATCATCGAAATCAGGGCAACTACTGATGTGATGAAAGTACTGAAAATATGTTCAGTTTTTAAGAAGGAGGATAGATAGGTAGCATTAGACTACTGACCTGTGTTCCACCGACATGTAATAATATTAGGAAGTCATGGAGAAGATTATCGGGAGAAGAGTGGTGGGAGCTCTGAATAAATGATTAGTTCCACACGGTGACAATATCTTTGATTTAGGAATGGGAAATCTGTGTTCACAAATCTGTACTTGAGTTTCTACGACAAAATTTACAGAAATGAGCAACAGAGACGAGGGATGGGTATACTGCATTCTTTCTGGATGTACATAAGAGCTTTTAGACATGGTTCCAGAAAAGAGACTGTGTTCAAAAAGTAAAGGAGCAGGCAGGAATAGGTAGGGAATAGCACTGCAATGGATCAGGGAATACCTGACAGGAAGGAAACAAACGTGTGTTGATATGTGATGACGGTATCAGAATGGCGCGCATGTGTTGAGAGGGTTCCACAAGGGTCAGTCCAGGGTCTGGTGCGATTGTCTTGTTTATTGTGAATGTTATTTTAAGGAATAGATTTCAGAGGTATAAATATTTTCTGTGATTGTTATGCGAAGAATATGAATAATATAAGCGGACGAAGATTCATGATAAAATTCCAAGGGGATGTCTAGACAGGCTGCAACCCGATTCCTACAAATGGCTTCCGGTATTTAAGACCTCACAAAGTACAAAGTCATGAAGATGTGGGGAAAGGACAAGTATGACTGCAGACGATGTACAGGCCTATGGGTCAATGATGCAAAACTCACTCAAGGAAAAAGTTCGTGTAGGGGTGAGCATCATACCGGAGCACATCTCATCATAGGCACACATCAGCCGAAATTACCGGTGCCAGTATATGAGGCGCCTGGAGAAGCTAAGATGTATCAGTTTGACAATCTGAGTAAGGAGGTCATTCACGACACTGTACACCATGTATGTGGGCGCCATTTTGGAGTATTACAGCTCCGATATGGAACCACAACCTGGGTCAAAACACCGTCAAGAAATTGGAGGAAGGGTAACAAGTTTGCACAAGATTTGTGCGCGTGCTAGAGTTATGTCCAACGAGGAGATGTTATGGGAAATCAAACCTGACGACCATGGAGGGGACAGATGGGCAGGAGAGACATGATATCGAGTATTAAAATGGTGACACGGAATTAATCAAAGAGGACAGGAGAAGATTTGTTTCAGAGATAGGACACAGGAACAAGGTTGAGATTCTAGACTCAACTCAGGTGGGTCATTAGGGATGTTAGGAAGTATTTTTCAGCTTTAGATTGTCACGGAAGTAAGAGTAAAATCTGAGAGAGTGATGTAGTGGAGGAAGGAATCCATCACTAGTTTTAATGACGAGGTACGATAGAGGCTCTTGGAACAGAGAGAGATTAGACGGGCAGTAGCGACAGCGAAGTGGGGGAGCCAAGAGATTTGAGATCTGACGTCTGCAACCACAAACTAAGTGAGTACACATCAAGCTTTCTCACTGAGCAGCGTTATGCAATCGTAAGTCTGTTCTCATTGCTCGGTTAAATTAATAACTACATGTAATCTGCTTCATCGAAGCTTTCTTCTTCGCTCTACCTACCATCTGTTTTGATTTATCTAGTGGTCTACTCTCCTCTAAGCTCTCATATCTTTCATTTATTTTTATTATAAAAAACGTGAAATCCTGGTTTCACCCGGCGGTAACTACTTTTTCTCTTTTTAAATATTATTTCTCTTCCTTTCTAGTAACTGCTAAGTGTCATTCACACACACACCACACACACACACACCACCACACACACACACAAAACAACAGTCACAACACTCAACACACAGCCACACACACACAGACACTCTAGCACACCTCACACACACAGACACAGAAGTAGCATCAGGAATTATTTAAATCAGACACAGACAAAGGGTCTGGAGGGAGCAAGGAAGTTAGAATGCATGGGCATATTGGTTTGTTCCTGTCAAAACCCGACCACGGGGCCAAAACAAAGACAGGGAGCACACTTGGTCAGTATGAGAGGTCAGAGACGATTGAAGGAACTAAGACATACGCAGGGACTCTTACCGAAGATACTTGTGGGGGCCAGGACAGGTGTGCAGGAGGACCAAACGGAATGAGCACAGTTAGGGGGACACTGCTAGGAAGGGTTGAAGGAACACTGCCAGGGAAGGAACTAAAACACCTCAGAGGATGCAATGGGAGTCACAGTGGGAGGGAGGAAAGGGATGAGATCAGTTTTTGTCTATGGGGCTAGAGGGAGGCTGAAGGGGGAAACCTATGATGAAAGAAGGAGAACGCAGGAGGGAAAAAAAGCGATTGAAGGTATCATGAATGTGTATAGGCGAGGGAGACTGACCCAGGAGGGCAAATTTTTCGGAGAATCGGGTGGTTCACAAAGAAAGAAGGAACGGCCTGCTCAAAGTAATGTTCAAGGCAGAATTAACTCGAAACCATGATCATGGCAGGAGAAAACACGGTGAGAGCAAACAGGAGTTCAAGAGTGTGAACCTCGATCGAGACAGAACACAGGGAGGAAAGGATGATATGAAGAGAGAGTGCAAAAACGAAATGAGGAATGGGAGGAGGTTTAGAGAGGGTTTAGAGTGCAGAGGTTTAGAGAAGTCAAGAATATGAAGTTTTAAGCTATGATAGTCCCCCCTCACCATGTTTTTCTAGCCGTTTAGACAAGTCATGTGATTTGAGAAAATACGTTTCTCAGTGATATTGTTATATGTGGATTATTATTCTGTGTATCCTTTTTATTTTAATAAAAGAAAGGGAATAAATGTGCTCTTTGTCCGTTTAAATGCTGTTATGGGGTACTTTCAGTCTCATTAGGAATTATCCCGTTATAGTTTTCTAAAATATTGTCTAATATTCTTCTCAGTATCGATTTAATATGCCTTACTTGGGATTACTTCTTATACAATCCTATAATATTTCTATGACCACAGATTTTTGTTCGCTAATATTCTTTAACCCTACTCGCCCTATGTTATCAGGTGATCTTGATATCTGTTCATTGTATGGTACAATCACATCTAAATGCGTATATAACATACACTCAAAACTGAAGTTTAAGACACTTATGCTGCTTATGGGATCTTTATATAAGGGTAAAAAGTTTCGTCTCACAGTTGGCTTCATCTGTCCAATACAAAAGAGGATGGCGTGGAGAGCGAGGAGTGTGAGGGTATTCAGTCCCTCGGGCCTGGAGTCGAAGTGTAGTTCAGTCATTCAATCTTGATAGAATGTACCAGCATAGGGCGTAGACGTGGCGTATATACTGTATGTGGGGGTGAGGTGAAGCAGGCGGAGGCGGGGTCATAGTGGTATCCATCACATAGTCGGAAGTAGGTCTTTGTCCAAAGGTTGAACATGTGTTGAAGGATGTCTTGTAACAAGGAGTCCCATGATGCTGCAGTGTCTGACAGTTGTGTTGATTGATGGTTTGAAAACCGACAAGTTGAAGATAGACACTTATGCGCATATGGGAATCTTTATTCAGGAAACGTTTCGCCTCACGCAGTGGCTTCATCAGTCCAAATACAAAGAGGAAGGCGTATGGAGAGGAGGCGTGTGAGGGTAATCAGTCCCTCGCTGGAGTCGATGTGTTCAGTCCATCGATTTTGTAGAATATACAGCTAGGACCGTAGACGGGCTTATATACTGATAGTGAGGTGAAGTGAAGCAGGCGGAGGCGGGGTCAATAGTGGTCCATAGCACTAGTTCGAGTAGGTCTTTGTCAAAGGTTTTTCAAACCCTTCATCATACATCTGTCAGACACTGCAGCATCCATGGGTCTTGTTACAAAAGAAATCTTCAACACTTGTTCAACCTCTTGGACAAAGACTACTTCGACTAGTGGGTTGTAAGCCACTATGACCCACCTCCGCCTGCTTCACCTCCGCACTACAGTATATAAGCCACGTTCTACGGCCCTATGTGCTACATTCTACAAGAGTTGATGGAGGCGCTGAACAATGGACTCCGAGGACGAGGGACTGACTTACCTCGACACTCCTCCTCTCCTTACGCCGTCCTCTTTGTAGTGGACTGTATGAATGACCAACTGTGACGGCGAAACGTTTCCTGAATAAAGATTCCATATGCTGCATAAGTTCTTAATCTTCAAATTGTCGGTTTTTCAAACGCCATCATTCATCCACTATACACAAAACTGACGTTTCATGGTTTTTTTGTTAATAGACACCGGTCAGATGCGTAACAAGAACATCATGGATGCCATCCTGGCTAATGGAGCAATCTGTGATTTTTGTAAAGCATTGTTGTTTGAGGTTGTGCTACGGCCAGGATGTACTAAATTGCTATCGATCTTTTATAGTTAATAATTTGAGTTACATACGGATTCTTATGTTTCAAGAGAGGAGGTATTCAATTACGTTTCTTTCACGTGACAGAACTCGTTTGGTACAATTATTTGGGCAGCATCCCGTCCGTGATGGGTGGTCTAAAGATTGGGCTCGACTCTGCCCTGTCGTGTACGGAGTAGTTTATGTTGGGCTATTAGATTCCCGAATTTTAACTATTTGACATATGAATTAGTATGCCGGTGTGCGGACTGGGCCGGGTATGATTTTCCACTCGATGGTACCACACCTTGTGTAATCCCATTGGGGCGTGCATGGTGGTCAGGGTCATCCGGTCCCTCCCCTCTTCTCGACGTAGTGTGCTGGTGAGAGAAAATAGAATTGGATAGCGGCTCCAACAAGCTGGAGCCGCTGATCATTCTAAGAGAGCGCAGAACAGGTACTCACACCCACAGCTTGCGGCTTTTGAGAAAAAAACTTTCCTTCACGTGCCTTGCAGCTGCAGTCCTTCTAACAGTTGCATAGACTCCTGATAACGCACTGGAAGGTGCGAAATGTACTGAGCTAAAGATCGCCTGTCTGCGATTGACTGCAATATATATAGATATTTATAATATATATATATATTATATATATATTTATATTTATATATATATATATATATATTTATATATATATATATATATGATTATATATATATTTATATGTCGTGCCGAGTATGTATAACTGGTCAAATAGCAACGGAACTCATTTAAAATTATTGTTCCTTCTGAAATTATTCTCTTATACGTTTAAGAATATATTTTTTTTTCATTTAATGTTAAGTAAAATTTTTAAATTTTGCCACCAAAAGAATTTAGAAAACAGATTACCTTACGCTCTATAAACAGAACAATTTATTTGAGCGTAGACCTAACTAAATATTTTTAGAATTTATTTACAATAATTTAATACTAAACCGCAAACACAGTGAAATATATGTTTTTTTCGTTAGGTTCAGAATGATTGTGGCGAAATTGATTGCAGCACAAATTTTCACATTGTCTTATATGGCAAGATGAGGGGTGGCGTTGCTATTTAAAGCCAAGATTGAAAGTTCTGAATTCGGCACGACGATATATTATATATATATTATTTAGTATAGTTTATATATTATATATATGTATATAATAGTTTATATATATATATTTATATATATATATATTTGTATATATAGGCATATATATTACGCACACACATCAGGGGAAGCGCATTTGCTAGAAAGAGGCACAGAGGTGGAGGCGGAAGTGCCCCGGCATTTACAATTATCCATAGCCAGAAAGATTGTATTTTATTGCTCAGAAGACAGCGATCACAAGTACTGATATTGTAGTATGTGTGTGTGTGGTACTCACCTAGTTGACTCGCCTAGTTTGAGGTGCGGGGCTCGCGAGTCCGAGTCCTGGCCCCGCCTCTTCACTGATCGGCTACTGGTTCCTCCCCGTAGAGCCGTGAGCTTTATCATACCTTGCTTTAAGCTAGTGTATGGAGTCCTGCCTCCGACTACATCGCTCCCAAACTATTCCACTTACTGACTACTCTGTGGCTGAAGAAAAATACTTCCTAAGCTTCCCGGTGATTCATCTGTTGTTCTTCAGCTTCCACTGTGTTCCCTTGTTACTGTGTCCAATCTCTGGAACATCTGTATTTCGTCACACCTTGTCAAGTTCCTCTCAGTGTATTTGTTGTTCGTTATCATGTTACCCTATCTCTCCTGTCCTCCAGTGTGTGTCAGGTTGATTTCCCTTAACCTCTCCTTACGTAGGACATACTCTTTAGTCTGGGACTAAGTCTTGTTGCAAACCTTTGCACTTTCTCGTAGTCTTTCTTTACGTGACTTGGCTAGGTGTGGGTCCAAACTGTGCCGCATACTCCAATTATGGGGCCTTAATCGTAGACGGTTGTGCAGAATCCTGGAATGTGTGTGTGTGTGTGTGTGTGTGGGTTGTGTGTTGGTGTGTGTTGTGTGGTGGGTTGCTGTAAAGTGTTGTAGTGTGTGTGTGTGTGATGTGTGTGTATCACCTAGTTGTACTCGTCCTAGTTGAGGTTGCCAGGGGGTCGAGTGGTGGGGGTGGGTTAGAGTGGTGGTTACTAGCTCCTGGCCCCTCCTCTTCACTTGTCGCTTACTAAGTCACTCTCCCTGAACCGTGAGCTTGGTCAGACCTCTGCTTAAAGCTATATATGATCCTGCTCACGATTCGCTTCCCAAAAACTATTCCACTTCCTGAGGTTACTCTGTGAACTGAAGAATAATACCGCCTATCCTCCTGTGATTCATTGTGTCTTCAAACTTCCAACTGTGTCCCCTTGTTGCTGTGTCCCATCTCTGGAAATCCTGACTTTGTGTGTTGTGTGTGTGTTGTGGTAGTGTGTGTGTGTGTGTAGTGTGGTGTGTGTGTGTGTGTGTGTGTGTACTCACCTAATTGTACTCACCTAATTGTGTTGCTGGTGTCGTACTAGCTCATGCCCGCCTCGTTTAACTGAGTCGCTACTAGGTCCTCTCCCTCTCTGCTTCTGTGCTTTGTCATCCCTCTTCTTTAAAAACTAGGTATGGTTCCTGCTCCACTACTTCACTTGCTAGATCTACTTCCTGACGACGTGTATGGACTGAAGAAATACTTCTAAACTGTGTCTGTGACTCGTCTCAGTCTTCAGGCTACCCATTTGTGCCCCTTGTTTCTTGCGTCTCTCTCTGGAACAACCTGTCTCTCTCAACTAGTATATGTATTCCCCGCAGTATCTTGCATAGTCTTTTATGACTACCCTGACCCTTCTGTCTCGTGTCGTTCAGTCCGATTTCCCTCAACCTTTCTCGTCAAATTTCCCTGAGCTCTGGAACTGCCTTGTTGCAAACCTTTGTTTTTTTTTTTTTACTTTCTTCTAACTTCTTGACGTGCTTGTAATGGTGTGGGTTCCAGGACTGGTGCTGCATACTCCAGTATGGGCATAACATCCACAGTGTAACAGTTGGTGTAGAAAGACACGTAAAGCAAAACTTATAAACATATTTTTTAGAAATACGTTTCGGTCCTGGAAACGACTTGACAGTCCTCGATGACGCCTGACTTTCTTGGGTTAACTGGGTGGCTAACCCTCCGGGGGTAAAATCGAACGAAATCTTATCTTAATTTCTTATTTCTTATCTTAGATCCTCACATAGTCCTATGATCATGTCTTGTGAGTTCTCCACCTTTCTGTCTTCAGTCTGATCACGCTGGGCTTTTGAAGGTTGTTATCTTCCATCCTGATGTGGCTATACAACATTTTCGGGTCAGTTTGACTTTCGATGCTATTTTATTATTCATACTGTCGCTGGGCCTCCCTCCTCTTACTGTGCATTACTCGGTTCCTGGCTCTGCCGACTAATCTCCTTATTTTCATGTGATCAGTGCCTTCTGTCCTTTTTCCATTCTCTATTTGAGACTTTAGTTTTTGTCTCCTTACACCATGGGTAAACAGGGCGCGTTTCTTGGTCTTCCCTTGGTTTCTGTTGCCTTTGGGAATAACCCTTTCCACTGCTCCTTCGCATTTGTATGTTACCATATTCCATTCATTTCATATACTGGGCCTTTCTGCCTGGTTCTCTGGCCCATGGAACTCCTGCAGGAGAGTTCCTGCAAACCTATGTAGTCCCCTCTTTTTTAGTCTGGCTTTTTCCTATTCAAACTCCTGTTACTCGTTCCATTGCAACTCTACTATGTATTCAGTAGACACAGAACACGTGGTCACTAGCTCGCTATTGGGACTCAGTGTGGATGTTCCTAAATTGTTGAAACTGCCAGGGTGAGCACAGGGGTGCCCAAGATCTGGCTGTGTTCATCCTCCCTCTCACGTCGGGTAGTGTCCTTAAACATGTTGTGCATGAGGTTTTCCAGAACCAATCCAACATCTTGGCTCTCCATGTTTTGCGGAACCATGTGGCTCCTAGGTTTCCCAGTCAATCTCCCTGTGGTTGAAAGTCACCTCATAACTAGCAACTTTTAGCTCTGTCGAGTGAGCTCTTCTTGCCACTGCAGCAAGTGTGGTCCACCATTGCTCGTTGCTCTCTCTTCATATCTCTCTTGGCTCCTGCAGTTCTGTGGTGGAATATACATCACAGCAATGAACACCTTGCGTCCCAGACTGAGTGTACCTACCTATGTAGTCTCTATCTCCAGTTTCGTCTATCGGCTCCCATTTTTCGAATTAGTCCATCGGTTTTTTTACGGCAGTGCATACCCCTCCTTCTATCTTTCCTTCTTGATCTGATATCCTGGAGGAGATTGCATTGTTATTGCCTCAGTGAGTTGTTTGTTTCTGTAACTGCAATGATGTCTGGTACTTCCTCAGTGATTCTTTCATGCCCACTCCTTCATGATCTTTACGAGCCCGCGCGAAATCCATCCGCATTGTGTACCTAAACCTTCAACTTCTGTGTTCTAATGCTGTAACTTTCGTCTGGGGGAATTACTGGGGTCGGGAGAGCAGGGGAGCCCTGGTGTGGGGCCTGTGTTGTGTTAGGGGTTGCCGTGGGGGTGGATGGAGAGCTCCCATAGGGGTTTCTTGTAGGGGTAGGGTTCGTGGGCGGGGGGCGTGGGAACAGAGTGGATCGGTGTGTGATTGGTTGTTTAGATTGTTCAGTTGCCTTGGGGGTGGTCGTGGTGGAGTCCTTTCTTAGGGTGTTCTGGGGTGTGCTTGCTACCCTTTCACTGTGCCTGGGGTTATTTCTGCTCTTCTTTGTCATTTCCTCCCATTCATCCTTCGTTTTTGCCCTCTCTCTTTCTGTTTATCTCTTTCGGCATGTGTTCTGTCTCGATCGAGGTTCACACTCTTGAACTCTGTTTGCCATCTCAAGCAGTGCTTTCTCCTGCAGGTTCAAGATTCGAGTTAATTCTGCTTGAAAATTACTTTGAGAGGGGTCCGTTTCCTTCTTCTTTGTGAACCACCCGATGCTCCGAAAATTTAGCCTCCTGGGTCATGTCTCCCTCGGCATATACATTCATGATACCTTTCAATCGCTTTTTTCTGTCTTCCTGTTTTCGCTTTTATCATAGGTTTCCCTTCAGCTTCCTCTTAGCCCATAGACAAAAACTGAGCTCTCATTTCCTCCTCCCACTGTGACTCCCCTGCATCCTCTGAGGTGTTTAGTGTCCTTCCCCGTGGAGGGAGCATGGAAGTTTCAACTGCATGCAAAGGTCCTGTCAAACCCACACGGGGCCAAAAACAAAAGACAGGGAGCACAACTAGGACAGTATGAGAGGTGCAGAAGACATTGAAGGAACTAAGGCATATGAGGGACTTTTTACCAGAAACTTGTGGGGCCCAGGAGAACTAGGTGAGCAGGAAGGACAAACCAATGAGCATAGGGGCCATGCTAGGGATAGGGATTGAAGGAAACACTCCACGGGAAGGAAGACTAAAACACTTCAGGAGGATGCGAGTGGGAGTCACAGTGGGAGGAGGAAAGTGAGAGATCAGTTTTTGTTCTATGGGCTTGAGGAAGCTGAAGGGAAAACCTGATGATGAAGAAAACAGGAAGAGAAAAAAGCGATTGAAGGTATCATGAATGTGATATGCGAGGGAAATGACCCGGAGTGGCAAATTTTTCGGAGAATCGGTTGGTGTCACAAAGAGAAGAAAACGGCGCTCTACAAAGTAATTCAGGCAAGACTTTAATCTCGAATCTTGAATCCTGGAGGAGAAAGCCGGCTGATAGGCAAACAGAGAGGTACTTCAAGAGTGTGGAACCTCGATCTAGGACAGAACACAGGACGAATGGATGACACTGAAAGAGAGAGTGCAAAAACGGAAAGGAGGGAGAGGGAGGAAATGACTCAAAGAAGAGCTGAAATAAACGCAGGCACAGGTGAAGGGTCAAGCACACCCAGAAACACCGGAAGAAGGACTCCAACCACGACGCCCCCAGGGCAAATGAACAGCTAAACCAACAATCACACACCGATCCGTCTGGTTCCCCCCCCCCCCGCACCACGAAAACCTATACCCCCCTTACAGCAAACCCTATGGGAATGCTCTTCTCCACCCCCACGGCAACCCCCAGCAGGCCCCCAGCCAGGGCTCCTGCTCTCCCGGGACCCCCAGTAGTTCCCCCAGGACCGAAGTTACAGCATTAGGAACAGAAGTTGAAGGTTTGGTACACAGATGCGGATGGATTAACGAATCAAATATGTGGAGTGGCATGAAAGAATCACTGAGAAGTCCCCAGACATGCATGTAGCAGTTACAGAAAACAACACTCACTGAGGCGCAATAACAGAGCAATCTTCCCACCCAGGCTATCGTGGATAATGAGGAAAGTAGAAGGGAGGGGTTGCGCCTGGCTCGTAAGAAACCGATGGAAAAAAAAATTTTTTCGAGAAAATGGGGAGGCCTTAGACGAGGTGTCTGGAGAAAGAAGATACATAGTAGGTAACACTTCAG
The DNA here is from genome assembly GCF_026875155.1 of Cherax quadricarinatus. Classification (NCBI taxonomy): domain Eukaryota; kingdom Metazoa; phylum Arthropoda; class Malacostraca; order Decapoda; family Parastacidae; genus Cherax; species Cherax quadricarinatus. The sequence continues at coordinate 18,322,702 of NC_069409.1, read as the reverse complement.
TCTGGGCGGTGAGCGCAAGGTGGTCATTGAAGTGATGTATAATCCACCACAGAACTGTCAGGAGGCCAAGAGAAGGAATATGAAAGAGAAGCAACAGAGCAATGGTGGACACACTTGCTGGAGGTGGCAAAGCAGAGCCCACTCGAGCCAGAGCAAGAGTTGCCAGTTATGGGTGGATTTCAACCACAGGAGATTGGGAAACTGGGGAAAACCTGGGAGCCACATGGGGTTCCAAAACATGGAGAGCCAAGATGTTGGATGTGGTGCTGGGGAAACCTCATGCACAACATCGTTAAGGACACTTACAGAGTGGAGGGGAGGATGAACCAGGCAAGATTGGGACCTTGTGCTCACCCTGGGCAGTTCAGACTTGAGGGAGCATCACATATAGAGTCCAATAGGAGCTAGTGACCATCGTGGTTCTGTGCTTTGAATACAGTAGTAGAGTTGCAAGTGGAGGAGAGTAACAGGAGTTGTAAATGGAAAAGCCAGACTATAAAAGAGGGGACTTCATTAGAGCTTTGAGGAACTTCTGCAGGAGGTTCCATGGACAGAGAACTGGCAGAAAGCAGTATAGAAATGATGGGAATATGTAACATCAAAAATGCAATAGGAGGCAGTGGGAATGGTTATTCCAAGGGCAACAGAAACTAAAGGGGAATACGTAAGAACGAGTCCCCGTGGTTTACCCGATGGTGTAAGGAGACAAAAACTAAGCGCAATAGAGAATGGAAAAGTACAGAAGGCAGGAGAAACATGCAAAATAGGGAGATTTAGTCGCAGGGGCCAGGAACGAGTGATAGCACAGGTAGGGGGAGGCCAGCGGAAGTATGGAAAATAAAAATAGCATCGAAGTCAAGAAGCTGACCCGAAAAATGTTGTATTGCCCACATCAGGAGGAAGGACCAACAGTCAAAGACAGGTGGATCAGACTGATGGACAGACGGTGGAGAACTCACAAGAAATGTCAGTAGGTATGTGAGGAGCTAAGATAAGAAAAGATTAAGATAAGATTTCGTTCGGATTTTTAACCCTCGGAGGGTTAGCCACCAGGGATACCACAAGAAAAGTTCAGGCGTCATCGGAGGACTGTCCAAGGTTCAGGACCGAAAACGTTTTCTAATAAATTATGTTATAGTGTTTGCTTCCGTGTCTTTCTGAAACCAAAACTGTACACTGTGTATGTTATGCCATACTGGAGTATGCAGCACCAGTCTGGACCCACACCTAGTCAAGCACGTCAGGAGGTAGAGAAAGTACAAAGGTTTGCAAACGAAGGCCTGTTAGTTCCAGAGCTCAGGGAAATATTGTACGAGAAAAAGGTTGAGTGAAATCGGACTGTAACGACACAGGAGGATGAGGGTCAGGGGAGACATGATAAAGACATGCAAGATACTGCGGGGAATAGACAAGTTGAGGTGAGACAGGTTGTTCCAGAGAGGAGAGCAGAAAACAAGGGGTCACAATTGGGAGTGAAGACTGAGGACGAGTCACAGAGGAAGTTTAGGCAGTATTTTTCAGTGCTACAGTCGTCAGGAGAGTTGAATAGCCTAGCCCAAAGTGAAGTAGTGGATGGCTGAGGAACCATACATAGTTTTAAGAGAGAGGGATGACAAAGCTCAGGAAGCTGAGGAGGGATGAGGAGCCTAGTAAGCGATCTGTAAAGGAGGCGGGGCCATGAGTGAGTCGACCCCAGCAACCACTATTAGCGTGAGAACAATTAGGTGAGTACACACACACACACACACACCACACCACACACACACACACACACACACACTCACACACTCACACACAAAGTCAGGATGTTCCAGAGATGGGACACGCAACATGGGGGACACAGTGGAAGTTGAATGAGGTTTCACAGATGAATCACAGATGTTTAGGCGGTATTTCTTCAGTCCAGAGTAGTCAGGAAAGTGGAATAGTTTGGGATGCGATGTTGTGGAGGGCAGGAATTCATATATTAGCTTTAAGCAGAGGTATGATAAAGCTCACGGTTTTTTCAGGGAGAGTGGACTTATGTAGCGACAAGTGAAGAGGAGGGGCCAGGAGCTAGGACTCGACCCCTGCAAAACTCAATAGGCGAGTACAACTAGGTGAGTAGCACACACACACACACCACACACACACACACCACACACTCACACACACACAACACTCACACACACTCACACACACAACATTCAGGGATTCCTGTACACCCTGTGTACGTTAGGCCATATTGGAGTATGCGGCACCAGTTAGGAACCCACACCTAGCCAAGCCGTAAAGAAACTAGAGAAAGTGCAGAAGGTTTGCAACCAAGACTAGGTCCAGAGCTAAAGAGGGTATGTCCTACGAGGGAGAGGTTAAGGGGAAATCAATCCTAGACGACACTGGTGGACAGGAGAGATAGGGGGGACATGATAACGAATACGCAAAATACTGAGAGGAATTGACATGGTGGACAAGAACAGGATGGTTCAGGAGTTGGACACAGTAAACAATGGGGACACAGTTGGAGCTGAAGACACAGGGGATGAATACAGGATGTTAGGAAGTATTTCTTCAGCCCAAGAGTTGTCGTAAGTGGAATAGTTTGGAAGGCGATTGTAGTTGGTGGCCAGGATCCTTACATAGCTTAAAGCAGAGGTATGATAAAGCGCACGGCTCTGGGAGAGTGACCTAGTAGCGATCAGTGATGAGGCGGGGCCCAGGGCTGGACTCGAGCCCCGCAACCTCAACTAGGCTGAGTACACTAGGTGAGTACACACACACACACATACTGACAATAACCAGTACTCTGTGAGTGGGGGCTGTATTGTTGATGCTATAATATTCAATCTTTCTGGTATGGGATAATTGTATGCCTGTGGGGCATCCTGCCTCCAGCCTCTGAACTGCCTCTATCTAGCATTATGCGCTTCCCTGGTGTGATGTGTGTATATATATGCATATATATACATTATATTTATCAGTATTATTATATTTATATTTATAGTATAGTAGTATATATATATAGATATATGTATATATATATTTTAAGATTGATATATGTCGTGCGAATAGGCAGAACTTTCAATCTTGGCTTAAATAGCAACGCTATCTTGCATTTAAGACAAGTGGAAGAAAATTTGTGTATGCAATTAATTTCGCAAAATCATTCTGAACATAACGGAAAAAAATTATATTTCAACTGTGTTGTTTAGATATTAATTTATTGTAAATAAATCTGAATATATTTATTTAGTTGGGTTAGGCTAAAATAAATTTGTTCTTGTTTTAATAAGGTTAGGTAAGTTTTCTGAAAAATTCTTTTGGTGCAAATTTAAAAATTTTTAGACTTTACATGTAATGAAAAAAAAATAATATATCTTTAAGCGTATAAGAGAATGTATTTCATGGAGATATTAGTCAGACCCCTGAGAATGATGGGAAAAGATATGAAAGATGGAGTGGGAGTGGTCAATAATTATTCATGGGGCTTTAGGAATGCTGAAGGAATGGACCTATGATGAAAGAAGACATGGGAGAAAAATAAGGTACTGAGAGCCACATCACAACAGCTAGAAATTTTCATCAGAATGTGGGAATTTGAGGGGAAAAAAATAGCCAGTCAAAAGTGGCCATCGAAGACAAAAAGTGGTAGTGGATAGGATGCTATACAAAATCACTTATTTCTAAAGGATTCCCAGATTTCCTCACGAGTGGACTCTCGACCAAACAGACATGAAAAGAACTCGGGAACAACTGAGTGTATATTATAAAAGAGACGCCAGTGGAATGGTAACAGAGTACAGGCAGGCATCAACTAGACAGGGAAGAGCTTGGACTCGAGGGGTAATAACAAACATTAAATTGCTTCACAGAACCCCCTATCCCTAACGCACATATGCCATCCAATACAAAATAATGAGAAAACATGCCACACTTCGAGCCACCCCCCCCCGCTAGAAGTAATACCACCGTTACATGCAGCCTTGTTAAGTAAAATCCCCACCTGCGCTTCCACACCCTAGTCCAAACCAGACCTATCCCACTACCGAATTACAATTACTGGGAAGGAAAACTGATGGTATGGTACACCACTACAGATGGAAAGGCAAGGAGTGACAAGATCGAGTCATCCGAGGCATCCTGGACATCATAACACTCTGAGAGATAAAGCTTCACAGGGACTGATAACAGAGTGATCTCTCCAACTGGCTTATTGGATCACTGAGGAAAGAGGAGAACAGGGGAGAAAGAGGAGGAGTTGCCACTGCGCATCCAAAAGACCAGTGGATTTTTGTGGAGATGTGGAGGAATTGGAGGAGGGGAAGCGAATGATGTTTCCTGATGGAACACTGAAGACTGGGGTTCCAAGGTGATGTTAGCAGTGATGTACCAACACCCACCACTGACAGCAATGAGAACAAGGAAAGTGTACAATGGTGAGCAATAGTGCCAATGGTTCTCACCAGTCGCCAAGGTGGCCAGAACGGCCCACATAGGTTGAAGCATGGTTACTGTCATGGAGGATTTCAACACAGATTGACTTGGAAAACCTAGAGCTCTTGGGGAGCAGAAACGTGGAGGGTTAGATGGTGCAGACGTAATAGAGATATGATTCTAGGCACCCCAACATAAGAAGAGAGAGAGAGAGAGAGAGAGAGGAGTGAGAGAGAGAGTGGTGGAGAGAGGAGACGAGAGAGAGAGAGAGAGAGAGGAGAGAGAGAGAGAGTGAGAAGAGAGAGAGGAGAGAGGGAGAGATGAAAAGAGAGGGTGGGGATCGGACACTTATGCAATAAGAAATATTAAACATAAAAGGCCCCTTGGCCTTTACTGTGCGTCTGAGTTAACACTAGAAATGAAGAAGCACGAGGACAGGGGAAGCTACAACTTCATAAAAGGGGGAACTACACAGGTATGAGGCCAATTACTGTATGAGATGGCAGAGAAAAAAGAGAACGAGAGGGAGAAAAAAGGTAATTTGAATGAAAGGATCAAAGTGACTACAAAAATGCAGAGAGGCAGAGTTAGTTCTTTACCAAGGAGTAAACGGGGAGGAAAGTGGAAAAGACCAGAGTCCATGGTTTACTTTGAGGTGTAAAGGAGACTAAGGCCAAGTGAGCTGTGGACTGAAAAAATATAAAGCAGAGGATCAAGAAAAACAAGGACTTAAGAAGAAGACCAGAAACGCGAATATGCTTGGTATAGAGACAGAGGCCAGCGGCAGGACGAGAATGACATAGCGGTCGAAAGCAAGTTCAAAATAGGTGGAAACAACAGGAGCAAAGGGCCAAGTATCAGGCTGAGAGGAAGGGTGGGAACTCATTAAAGAATAACCAAGTTTGTATGAGAAGCACTTAGCAACAAGATTTAGAGAGTATTCCAGTGGAGAACTAGAAATGATTCCAGAAATAGAGTAAGAAGGGTGCACCAGCAAGTACTGGACACACTGCACATATCCAAGGCGGGGAAAGTGTGAATGATACTACTAGGTGAACTAGATACTTAGAGTCAGTGGGCCCAGATAACATCTCTCAATGGGTCGTGTGAGTGTGACACTCGCCGGGTAGTATTCCATAAATCATCGAAATCAGGGCAACTACTGATGTGATGAAAGTACTGAAAATATGTTCAGTTTTTAAGAAGGAGGATAGATAGGTAGCATTAGACTACTGACCTGTGTTCCACCGACATGTAATAATATTAGGAAGTCATGGAGAAGATTATCGGGAGAAGAGTGGTGGGAGCTCTGAATAAATGATTAGTTCCACACGGTGACAATATCTTTGATTTAGGAATGGGAAATCTGTGTTCACAAATCTGTACTTGAGTTTCTACGACAAAATTTACAGAAATGAGCAACAGAGACGAGGGATGGGTATACTGCATTCTTTCTGGATGTACATAAGAGCTTTTAGACATGGTTCCAGAAAAGAGACTGTGTTCAAAAAGTAAAGGAGCAGGCAGGAATAGGTAGGGAATAGCACTGCAATGGATCAGGGAATACCTGACAGGAAGGAAACAAACGTGTGTTGATATGTGATGACGGTATCAGAATGGCGCGCATGTGTTGAGAGGGTTCCACAAGGGTCAGTCCAGGGTCTGGTGCGATTGTCTTGTTTATTGTGAATGTTATTTTAAGGAATAGATTTCAGAGGTATAAATATTTTCTGTGATTGTTATGCGAAGAATATGAATAATATAAGCGGACGAAGATTCATGATAAAATTCCAAGGGGATGTCTAGACAGGCTGCAACCCGATTCCTACAAATGGCTTCCGGTATTTAAGACCTCACAAAGTACAAAGTCATGAAGATGTGGGGAAAGGACAAGTATGACTGCAGACGATGTACAGGCCTATGGGTCAATGATGCAAAACTCACTCAAGGAAAAAGTTCGTGTAGGGGTGAGCATCATACCGGAGCACATCTCATCATAGGCACACATCAGCCGAAATTACCGGTGCCAGTATATGAGGCGCCTGGAGAAGCTAAGATGTATCAGTTTGACAATCTGAGTAAGGAGGTCATTCACGACACTGTACACCATGTATGTGGGCGCCATTTTGGAGTATTACAGCTCCGATATGGAACCACAACCTGGGTCAAAACACCGTCAAGAAATTGGAGGAAGGGTAACAAGTTTGCACAAGATTTGTGCGCGTGCTAGAGTTATGTCCAACGAGGAGATGTTATGGGAAATCAAACCTGACGACCATGGAGGGGACAGATGGGCAGGAGAGACATGATATCGAGTATTAAAATGGTGACACGGAATTAATCAAAGAGGACAGGAGAAGATTTGTTTCAGAGATAGGACACAGGAACAAGGTTGAGATTCTAGACTCAACTCAGGTGGGTCATTAGGGATGTTAGGAAGTATTTTTCAGCTTTAGATTGTCACGGAAGTAAGAGTAAAATCTGAGAGAGTGATGTAGTGGAGGAAGGAATCCATCACTAGTTTTAATGACGAGGTACGATAGAGGCTCTTGGAACAGAGAGAGATTAGACGGGCAGTAGCGACAGCGAAGTGGGGGAGCCAAGAGATTTGAGATCTGACGTCTGCAACCACAAACTAAGTGAGTACACATCAAGCTTTCTCACTGAGCAGCGTTATGCAATCGTAAGTCTGTTCTCATTGCTCGGTTAAATTAATAACTACATGTAATCTGCTTCATCGAAGCTTTCTTCTTCGCTCTACCTACCATCTGTTTTGATTTATCTAGTGGTCTACTCTCCTCTAAGCTCTCATATCTTTCATTTATTTTTATTATAAAAAACGTGAAATCCTGGTTTCACCCGGCGGTAACTACTTTTTCTCTTTTTAAATATTATTTCTCTTCCTTTCTAGTAACTGCTAAGTGTCATTCACACACACACCACACACACACACACCACCACACACACACACAAAACAACAGTCACAACACTCAACACACAGCCACACACACACAGACACTCTAGCACACCTCACACACACAGACACAGAAGTAGCATCAGGAATTATTTAAATCAGACACAGACAAAGGGTCTGGAGGGAGCAAGGAAGTTAGAATGCATGGGCATATTGGTTTGTTCCTGTCAAAACCCGACCACGGGGCCAAAACAAAGACAGGGAGCACACTTGGTCAGTATGAGAGGTCAGAGACGATTGAAGGAACTAAGACATACGCAGGGACTCTTACCGAAGATACTTGTGGGGGCCAGGACAGGTGTGCAGGAGGACCAAACGGAATGAGCACAGTTAGGGGGACACTGCTAGGAAGGGTTGAAGGAACACTGCCAGGGAAGGAACTAAAACACCTCAGAGGATGCAATGGGAGTCACAGTGGGAGGGAGGAAAGGGATGAGATCAGTTTTTGTCTATGGGGCTAGAGGGAGGCTGAAGGGGGAAACCTATGATGAAAGAAGGAGAACGCAGGAGGGAAAAAAAGCGATTGAAGGTATCATGAATGTGTATAGGCGAGGGAGACTGACCCAGGAGGGCAAATTTTTCGGAGAATCGGGTGGTTCACAAAGAAAGAAGGAACGGCCTGCTCAAAGTAATGTTCAAGGCAGAATTAACTCGAAACCATGATCATGGCAGGAGAAAACACGGTGAGAGCAAACAGGAGTTCAAGAGTGTGAACCTCGATCGAGACAGAACACAGGGAGGAAAGGATGATATGAAGAGAGAGTGCAAAAACGAAATGAGGAATGGGAGGAGGTTTAGAGAGGGTTTAGAGTGCAGAGGTTTAGAGAAGTCAAGAATATGAAGTTTTAAGCTATGATAGTCCCCCCTCACCATGTTTTTCTAGCCGTTTAGACAAGTCATGTGATTTGAGAAAATACGTTTCTCAGTGATATTGTTATATGTGGATTATTATTCTGTGTATCCTTTTTATTTTAATAAAAGAAAGGGAATAAATGTGCTCTTTGTCCGTTTAAATGCTGTTATGGGGTACTTTCAGTCTCATTAGGAATTATCCCGTTATAGTTTTCTAAAATATTGTCTAATATTCTTCTCAGTATCGATTTAATATGCCTTACTTGGGATTACTTCTTATACAATCCTATAATATTTCTATGACCACAGATTTTTGTTCGCTAATATTCTTTAACCCTACTCGCCCTATGTTATCAGGTGATCTTGATATCTGTTCATTGTATGGTACAATCACATCTAAATGCGTATATAACATACACTCAAAACTGAAGTTTAAGACACTTATGCTGCTTATGGGATCTTTATATAAGGGTAAAAAGTTTCGTCTCACAGTTGGCTTCATCTGTCCAATACAAAAGAGGATGGCGTGGAGAGCGAGGAGTGTGAGGGTATTCAGTCCCTCGGGCCTGGAGTCGAAGTGTAGTTCAGTCATTCAATCTTGATAGAATGTACCAGCATAGGGCGTAGACGTGGCGTATATACTGTATGTGGGGGTGAGGTGAAGCAGGCGGAGGCGGGGTCATAGTGGTATCCATCACATAGTCGGAAGTAGGTCTTTGTCCAAAGGTTGAACATGTGTTGAAGGATGTCTTGTAACAAGGAGTCCCATGATGCTGCAGTGTCTGACAGTTGTGTTGATTGATGGTTTGAAAACCGACAAGTTGAAGATAGACACTTATGCGCATATGGGAATCTTTATTCAGGAAACGTTTCGCCTCACGCAGTGGCTTCATCAGTCCAAATACAAAGAGGAAGGCGTATGGAGAGGAGGCGTGTGAGGGTAATCAGTCCCTCGCTGGAGTCGATGTGTTCAGTCCATCGATTTTGTAGAATATACAGCTAGGACCGTAGACGGGCTTATATACTGATAGTGAGGTGAAGTGAAGCAGGCGGAGGCGGGGTCAATAGTGGTCCATAGCACTAGTTCGAGTAGGTCTTTGTCAAAGGTTTTTCAAACCCTTCATCATACATCTGTCAGACACTGCAGCATCCATGGGTCTTGTTACAAAAGAAATCTTCAACACTTGTTCAACCTCTTGGACAAAGACTACTTCGACTAGTGGGTTGTAAGCCACTATGACCCACCTCCGCCTGCTTCACCTCCGCACTACAGTATATAAGCCACGTTCTACGGCCCTATGTGCTACATTCTACAAGAGTTGATGGAGGCGCTGAACAATGGACTCCGAGGACGAGGGACTGACTTACCTCGACACTCCTCCTCTCCTTACGCCGTCCTCTTTGTAGTGGACTGTATGAATGACCAACTGTGACGGCGAAACGTTTCCTGAATAAAGATTCCATATGCTGCATAAGTTCTTAATCTTCAAATTGTCGGTTTTTCAAACGCCATCATTCATCCACTATACACAAAACTGACGTTTCATGGTTTTTTTGTTAATAGACACCGGTCAGATGCGTAACAAGAACATCATGGATGCCATCCTGGCTAATGGAGCAATCTGTGATTTTTGTAAAGCATTGTTGTTTGAGGTTGTGCTACGGCCAGGATGTACTAAATTGCTATCGATCTTTTATAGTTAATAATTTGAGTTACATACGGATTCTTATGTTTCAAGAGAGGAGGTATTCAATTACGTTTCTTTCACGTGACAGAACTCGTTTGGTACAATTATTTGGGCAGCATCCCGTCCGTGATGGGTGGTCTAAAGATTGGGCTCGACTCTGCCCTGTCGTGTACGGAGTAGTTTATGTTGGGCTATTAGATTCCCGAATTTTAACTATTTGACATATGAATTAGTATGCCGGTGTGCGGACTGGGCCGGGTATGATTTTCCACTCGATGGTACCACACCTTGTGTAATCCCATTGGGGCGTGCATGGTGGTCAGGGTCATCCGGTCCCTCCCCTCTTCTCGACGTAGTGTGCTGGTGAGAGAAAATAGAATTGGATAGCGGCTCCAACAAGCTGGAGCCGCTGATCATTCTAAGAGAGCGCAGAACAGGTACTCACACCCACAGCTTGCGGCTTTTGAGAAAAAAACTTTCCTTCACGTGCCTTGCAGCTGCAGTCCTTCTAACAGTTGCATAGACTCCTGATAACGCACTGGAAGGTGCGAAATGTACTGAGCTAAAGATCGCCTGTCTGCGATTGACTGCAATATATATAGATATTTATAATATATATATATATTATATATATATTTATATTTATATATATATATATATATATTTATATATATATATATATATGATTATATATATATTTATATGTCGTGCCGAGTATGTATAACTGGTCAAATAGCAACGGAACTCATTTAAAATTATTGTTCCTTCTGAAATTATTCTCTTATACGTTTAAGAATATATTTTTTTTTCATTTAATGTTAAGTAAAATTTTTAAATTTTGCCACCAAAAGAATTTAGAAAACAGATTACCTTACGCTCTATAAACAGAACAATTTATTTGAGCGTAGACCTAACTAAATATTTTTAGAATTTATTTACAATAATTTAATACTAAACCGCAAACACAGTGAAATATATGTTTTTTTCGTTAGGTTCAGAATGATTGTGGCGAAATTGATTGCAGCACAAATTTTCACATTGTCTTATATGGCAAGATGAGGGGTGGCGTTGCTATTTAAAGCCAAGATTGAAAGTTCTGAATTCGGCACGACGATATATTATATATATATTATTTAGTATAGTTTATATATTATATATATGTATATAATAGTTTATATATATATATTTATATATATATATATTTGTATATATAGGCATATATATTACGCACACACATCAGGGGAAGCGCATTTGCTAGAAAGAGGCACAGAGGTGGAGGCGGAAGTGCCCCGGCATTTACAATTATCCATAGCCAGAAAGATTGTATTTTATTGCTCAGAAGACAGCGATCACAAGTACTGATATTGTAGTATGTGTGTGTGTGGTACTCACCTAGTTGACTCGCCTAGTTTGAGGTGCGGGGCTCGCGAGTCCGAGTCCTGGCCCCGCCTCTTCACTGATCGGCTACTGGTTCCTCCCCGTAGAGCCGTGAGCTTTATCATACCTTGCTTTAAGCTAGTGTATGGAGTCCTGCCTCCGACTACATCGCTCCCAAACTATTCCACTTACTGACTACTCTGTGGCTGAAGAAAAATACTTCCTAAGCTTCCCGGTGATTCATCTGTTGTTCTTCAGCTTCCACTGTGTTCCCTTGTTACTGTGTCCAATCTCTGGAACATCTGTATTTCGTCACACCTTGTCAAGTTCCTCTCAGTGTATTTGTTGTTCGTTATCATGTTACCCTATCTCTCCTGTCCTCCAGTGTGTGTCAGGTTGATTTCCCTTAACCTCTCCTTACGTAGGACATACTCTTTAGTCTGGGACTAAGTCTTGTTGCAAACCTTTGCACTTTCTCGTAGTCTTTCTTTACGTGACTTGGCTAGGTGTGGGTCCAAACTGTGCCGCATACTCCAATTATGGGGCCTTAATCGTAGACGGTTGTGCAGAATCCTGGAATGTGTGTGTGTGTGTGTGTGTGTGGGTTGTGTGTTGGTGTGTGTTGTGTGGTGGGTTGCTGTAAAGTGTTGTAGTGTGTGTGTGTGTGATGTGTGTGTATCACCTAGTTGTACTCGTCCTAGTTGAGGTTGCCAGGGGGTCGAGTGGTGGGGGTGGGTTAGAGTGGTGGTTACTAGCTCCTGGCCCCTCCTCTTCACTTGTCGCTTACTAAGTCACTCTCCCTGAACCGTGAGCTTGGTCAGACCTCTGCTTAAAGCTATATATGATCCTGCTCACGATTCGCTTCCCAAAAACTATTCCACTTCCTGAGGTTACTCTGTGAACTGAAGAATAATACCGCCTATCCTCCTGTGATTCATTGTGTCTTCAAACTTCCAACTGTGTCCCCTTGTTGCTGTGTCCCATCTCTGGAAATCCTGACTTTGTGTGTTGTGTGTGTGTTGTGGTAGTGTGTGTGTGTGTGTAGTGTGGTGTGTGTGTGTGTGTGTGTGTGTACTCACCTAATTGTACTCACCTAATTGTGTTGCTGGTGTCGTACTAGCTCATGCCCGCCTCGTTTAACTGAGTCGCTACTAGGTCCTCTCCCTCTCTGCTTCTGTGCTTTGTCATCCCTCTTCTTTAAAAACTAGGTATGGTTCCTGCTCCACTACTTCACTTGCTAGATCTACTTCCTGACGACGTGTATGGACTGAAGAAATACTTCTAAACTGTGTCTGTGACTCGTCTCAGTCTTCAGGCTACCCATTTGTGCCCCTTGTTTCTTGCGTCTCTCTCTGGAACAACCTGTCTCTCTCAACTAGTATATGTATTCCCCGCAGTATCTTGCATAGTCTTTTATGACTACCCTGACCCTTCTGTCTCGTGTCGTTCAGTCCGATTTCCCTCAACCTTTCTCGTCAAATTTCCCTGAGCTCTGGAACTGCCTTGTTGCAAACCTTTGTTTTTTTTTTTTTACTTTCTTCTAACTTCTTGACGTGCTTGTAATGGTGTGGGTTCCAGGACTGGTGCTGCATACTCCAGTATGGGCATAACATCCACAGTGTAACAGTTGGTGTAGAAAGACACGTAAAGCAAAACTTATAAACATATTTTTTAGAAATACGTTTCGGTCCTGGAAACGACTTGACAGTCCTCGATGACGCCTGACTTTCTTGGGTTAACTGGGTGGCTAACCCTCCGGGGGTAAAATCGAACGAAATCTTATCTTAATTTCTTATTTCTTATCTTAGATCCTCACATAGTCCTATGATCATGTCTTGTGAGTTCTCCACCTTTCTGTCTTCAGTCTGATCACGCTGGGCTTTTGAAGGTTGTTATCTTCCATCCTGATGTGGCTATACAACATTTTCGGGTCAGTTTGACTTTCGATGCTATTTTATTATTCATACTGTCGCTGGGCCTCCCTCCTCTTACTGTGCATTACTCGGTTCCTGGCTCTGCCGACTAATCTCCTTATTTTCATGTGATCAGTGCCTTCTGTCCTTTTTCCATTCTCTATTTGAGACTTTAGTTTTTGTCTCCTTACACCATGGGTAAACAGGGCGCGTTTCTTGGTCTTCCCTTGGTTTCTGTTGCCTTTGGGAATAACCCTTTCCACTGCTCCTTCGCATTTGTATGTTACCATATTCCATTCATTTCATATACTGGGCCTTTCTGCCTGGTTCTCTGGCCCATGGAACTCCTGCAGGAGAGTTCCTGCAAACCTATGTAGTCCCCTCTTTTTTAGTCTGGCTTTTTCCTATTCAAACTCCTGTTACTCGTTCCATTGCAACTCTACTATGTATTCAGTAGACACAGAACACGTGGTCACTAGCTCGCTATTGGGACTCAGTGTGGATGTTCCTAAATTGTTGAAACTGCCAGGGTGAGCACAGGGGTGCCCAAGATCTGGCTGTGTTCATCCTCCCTCTCACGTCGGGTAGTGTCCTTAAACATGTTGTGCATGAGGTTTTCCAGAACCAATCCAACATCTTGGCTCTCCATGTTTTGCGGAACCATGTGGCTCCTAGGTTTCCCAGTCAATCTCCCTGTGGTTGAAAGTCACCTCATAACTAGCAACTTTTAGCTCTGTCGAGTGAGCTCTTCTTGCCACTGCAGCAAGTGTGGTCCACCATTGCTCGTTGCTCTCTCTTCATATCTCTCTTGGCTCCTGCAGTTCTGTGGTGGAATATACATCACAGCAATGAACACCTTGCGTCCCAGACTGAGTGTACCTACCTATGTAGTCTCTATCTCCAGTTTCGTCTATCGGCTCCCATTTTTCGAATTAGTCCATCGGTTTTTTTACGGCAGTGCATACCCCTCCTTCTATCTTTCCTTCTTGATCTGATATCCTGGAGGAGATTGCATTGTTATTGCCTCAGTGAGTTGTTTGTTTCTGTAACTGCAATGATGTCTGGTACTTCCTCAGTGATTCTTTCATGCCCACTCCTTCATGATCTTTACGAGCCCGCGCGAAATCCATCCGCATTGTGTACCTAAACCTTCAACTTCTGTGTTCTAATGCTGTAACTTTCGTCTGGGGGAATTACTGGGGTCGGGAGAGCAGGGGAGCCCTGGTGTGGGGCCTGTGTTGTGTTAGGGGTTGCCGTGGGGGTGGATGGAGAGCTCCCATAGGGGTTTCTTGTAGGGGTAGGGTTCGTGGGCGGGGGGCGTGGGAACAGAGTGGATCGGTGTGTGATTGGTTGTTTAGATTGTTCAGTTGCCTTGGGGGTGGTCGTGGTGGAGTCCTTTCTTAGGGTGTTCTGGGGTGTGCTTGCTACCCTTTCACTGTGCCTGGGGTTATTTCTGCTCTTCTTTGTCATTTCCTCCCATTCATCCTTCGTTTTTGCCCTCTCTCTTTCTGTTTATCTCTTTCGGCATGTGTTCTGTCTCGATCGAGGTTCACACTCTTGAACTCTGTTTGCCATCTCAAGCAGTGCTTTCTCCTGCAGGTTCAAGATTCGAGTTAATTCTGCTTGAAAATTACTTTGAGAGGGGTCCGTTTCCTTCTTCTTTGTGAACCACCCGATGCTCCGAAAATTTAGCCTCCTGGGTCATGTCTCCCTCGGCATATACATTCATGATACCTTTCAATCGCTTTTTTCTGTCTTCCTGTTTTCGCTTTTATCATAGGTTTCCCTTCAGCTTCCTCTTAGCCCATAGACAAAAACTGAGCTCTCATTTCCTCCTCCCACTGTGACTCCCCTGCATCCTCTGAGGTGTTTAGTGTCCTTCCCCGTGGAGGGAGCATGGAAGTTTCAACTGCATGCAAAGGTCCTGTCAAACCCACACGGGGCCAAAAACAAAAGACAGGGAGCACAACTAGGACAGTATGAGAGGTGCAGAAGACATTGAAGGAACTAAGGCATATGAGGGACTTTTTACCAGAAACTTGTGGGGCCCAGGAGAACTAGGTGAGCAGGAAGGACAAACCAATGAGCATAGGGGCCATGCTAGGGATAGGGATTGAAGGAAACACTCCACGGGAAGGAAGACTAAAACACTTCAGGAGGATGCGAGTGGGAGTCACAGTGGGAGGAGGAAAGTGAGAGATCAGTTTTTGTTCTATGGGCTTGAGGAAGCTGAAGGGAAAACCTGATGATGAAGAAAACAGGAAGAGAAAAAAGCGATTGAAGGTATCATGAATGTGATATGCGAGGGAAATGACCCGGAGTGGCAAATTTTTCGGAGAATCGGTTGGTGTCACAAAGAGAAGAAAACGGCGCTCTACAAAGTAATTCAGGCAAGACTTTAATCTCGAATCTTGAATCCTGGAGGAGAAAGCCGGCTGATAGGCAAACAGAGAGGTACTTCAAGAGTGTGGAACCTCGATCTAGGACAGAACACAGGACGAATGGATGACACTGAAAGAGAGAGTGCAAAAACGGAAAGGAGGGAGAGGGAGGAAATGACTCAAAGAAGAGCTGAAATAAACGCAGGCACAGGTGAAGGGTCAAGCACACCCAGAAACACCGGAAGAAGGACTCCAACCACGACGCCCCCAGGGCAAATGAACAGCTAAACCAACAATCACACACCGATCCGTCTGGTTCCCCCCCCCCCCGCACCACGAAAACCTATACCCCCCTTACAGCAAACCCTATGGGAATGCTCTTCTCCACCCCCACGGCAACCCCCAGCAGGCCCCCAGCCAGGGCTCCTGCTCTCCCGGGACCCCCAGTAGTTCCCCCAGGACCGAAGTTACAGCATTAGGAACAGAAGTTGAAGGTTTGGTACACAGATGCGGATGGATTAACGAATCAAATATGTGGAGTGGCATGAAAGAATCACTGAGAAGTCCCCAGACATGCATGTAGCAGTTACAGAAAACAACACTCACTGAGGCGCAATAACAGAGCAATCTTCCCACCCAGGCTATCGTGGATAATGAGGAAAGTAGAAGGGAGGGGTTGCGCCTGGCTCGTAAGAAACCGATGGAAAAAAAAATTTTTTCGAGAAAATGGGGAGGCCTTAGACGAGGTGTCTGGAGAAAGAAGATACATAGTAGGTAACACTTCAGTCTGGGCGGTGAGCGCAAGGTGGTCATTGAAGTGATGTATAATCCACCACAGAACTGTCAGGAGGCCAAGAGAAGGAATATGAAAGAGAAGCAACAGAGCAATGGTGGACACACTTGCTGGAGGTGGCAAAGCAGAGCCCACTCGAGCCAGAGCAAGAGTTGCCAGTTATGGGTGGATTTCAACCACAGGAGATTGGGAAACTGGGGAAAACCTGGGAGCCACATGGGGTTCCAAAACATGGAGAGCCAAGATGTTGGATGTGGTGCTGGGGAAACCTCATGCACAACATCGTTAAGGACACTTACAGAGTGGAGGGGAGGATGAACCAGGCAAGATTGGGACCTTGTGCTCACCCTGGGCAGTTCAGACTTGAGGGAGCATCACATATAGAGTCCAATAGGAGCTAGTGACCATCGTGGTTCTGTGCTTTGAATACAGTAGTAGAGTTGCAAGTGGAGGAGAGTAACAGGAGTTGTAAATGGAAAAGCCAGACTATAAAAGAGGGGACTTCATTAGAGCTTTGAGGAACTTCTGCAGGAGGTTCCATGGACAGAGAACTGGCAGAAAGCAGTATAGAAATGATGGGAATATGTAACATCAAAAATGCAATAGGAGGCAGTGGGAATGGTTATTCCAAGGGCAACAGAAACTAAAGGGGAATACGTAAGAACGAGTCCCCGTGGTTTACCCGATGGTGTAAGGAGACAAAAACTAAGCGCAATAGAGAATGGAAAAGTACAGAAGGCAGGAGAAACATGCAAAATAGGGAGATTTAGTCGCAGGGGCCAGGAACGAGTGATAGCACAGGTAGGGGGAGGCCAGCGGAAGTATGGAAAATAAAAATAGCATCGAAGTCAAGAAGCTGACCCGAAAAATGTTGTATTGCCCACATCAGGAGGAAGGACCAACAGTCAAAGACAGGTGGATCAGACTGATGGACAGACGGTGGAGAACTCACAAGAAATGTCAGTAGGTATGTGAGGAGCTAAGATAAGAAAAGATTAAGATAAGATTTCGTTCGGATTTTTAACCCTCGGAGGGTTAGCCACCAGGGATACCACAAGAAAAGTTCAGGCGTCATCGGAGGACTGTCCAAGGTTCAGGACCGAAAACGTTTTCTAATAAATTATGTTATAGTGTTTGCTTCCGTGTCTTTCTGAAACCAAAACTGTACACTGTGTATGTTATGCCATACTGGAGTATGCAGCACCAGTCTGGACCCACACCTAGTCAAGCACGTCAGGAGGTAGAGAAAGTACAAAGGTTTGCAAACGAAGGCCTGTTAGTTCCAGAGCTCAGGGAAATATTGTACGAGAAAAAGGTTGAGTGAAATCGGACTGTAACGACACAGGAGGATGAGGGTCAGGGGAGACATGATAAAGACATGCAAGATACTGCGGGGAATAGACAAGTTGAGGTGAGACAGGTTGTTCCAGAGAGGAGAGCAGAAAACAAGGGGTCACAATTGGGAGTGAAGACTGAGGACGAGTCACAGAGGAAGTTTAGGCAGTATTTTTCAGTGCTACAGTCGTCAGGAGAGTTGAATAGCCTAGCCCAAAGTGAAGTAGTGGATGGCTGAGGAACCATACATAGTTTTAAGAGAGAGGGATGACAAAGCTCAGGAAGCTGAGGAGGGATGAGGAGCCTAGTAAGCGATCTGTAAAGGAGGCGGGGCCATGAGTGAGTCGACCCCAGCAACCACTATTAGCGTGAGAACAATTAGGTGAGTACACACACACACACACACACCACACCACACACACACACACACACACACACTCACACACTCACACACAAAGTCAGGATGTTCCAGAGATGGGACACGCAACATGGGGGACACAGTGGAAGTTGAATGAGGTTTCACAGATGAATCACAGATGTTTAGGCGGTATTTCTTCAGTCCAGAGTAGTCAGGAAAGTGGAATAGTTTGGGATGCGATGTTGTGGAGGGCAGGAATTCATATATTAGCTTTAAGCAGAGGTATGATAAAGCTCACGGTTTTTTCAGGGAGAGTGGACTTATGTAGCGACAAGTGAAGAGGAGGGGCCAGGAGCTAGGACTCGACCCCTGCAAAACTCAATAGGCGAGTACAACTAGGTGAGTAGCACACACACACACACCACACACACACACACCACACACTCACACACACACAACACTCACACACACTCACACACACAACATTCAGGGATTCCTGTACACCCTGTGTACGTTAGGCCATATTGGAGTATGCGGCACCAGTTAGGAACCCACACCTAGCCAAGCCGTAAAGAAACTAGAGAAAGTGCAGAAGGTTTGCAACCAAGACTAGGTCCAGAGCTAAAGAGGGTATGTCCTACGAGGGAGAGGTTAAGGGGAAATCAATCCTAGACGACACTGGTGGACAGGAGAGATAGGGGGGACATGATAACGAATACGCAAAATACTGAGAGGAATTGACATGGTGGACAAGAACAGGATGGTTCAGGAGTTGGACACAGTAAACAATGGGGACACAGTTGGAGCTGAAGACACAGGGGATGAATACAGGATGTTAGGAAGTATTTCTTCAGCCCAAGAGTTGTCGTAAGTGGAATAGTTTGGAAGGCGATTGTAGTTGGTGGCCAGGATCCTTACATGAAGGGTTTGTATTGTTAAGAAATGTTTAAGTACCCTTTGGAAAGGTGTATTTTTTTAATGAAGTGTGTTATCCTCTGAAGGTTAGTATTTTTAATGAATGGTTTTGTATTACTGAAGGTTAGTATTGTTAATGGTGTGTTAGTACTTTCTGAAGGTTAGTATTGTTAATGAAATGTGTTATACTTTCATGAAGGTTGTATTGTTAATGAAATGTGATTTTACCTAAAAAATTAGTTTTTTTAATGGGAAATGTGTTATCTTACATGAGGTTTGTATTTTTAATGAAATTGTTTAGTATTACATGAAGGTTTAGTATTGTTAAATGAAGTGTGTAGTACTTACATGAAGGTTATAAATTTTTTTTAATGAAGTGTGTTAGTACTTCGAAGGTTTTGTATTGTTAATGAGTGTGTTAGTTTACAGAAGGGTTTGTATTGTTAAAGAATGTGTAGTATTAATGAAGGTTATATTGTTAATGAAGTGTGTTAGTACTTACATGAAGGTTAGTATTGTTAATTTAAAAATGTGTAGTACTTACATAAAAGGGTTTGATTTTAAAAGTGTTTGTACTTTCATGAGGAGTATTGTTAATGAAGTGTGTTAGTACCTTTTTGAAGGTTAGTATTGTTTAAAGAAGTGTGTTAGTACTTTCATGAAGGTTTGTATTGTTAAGAAGTGTGTTGTACTTTCGAAGGTTGTATTGTTATGAAGGTGTTTGTACTTTCATGAAGGTTATAGTTAATGAAATGTGTTGTACTACTGAAGGTTAGTAGTTAATGAAGTGTGTTGTTCTTCATGAAGGTTAGTATTGTTAAGAAGTGGTTGTACTTACAAGGTTAGTATTGTTAATGAAGTGTGTAGTACCTTCTGAAGGTTTGTATTTTTAATGAAGTGTGTTGTACTACATGAAGGTTAGATTGTTAATGAAATTTTTTAGTACTTTCTGAAGGTTTTTATTGTTTAAAGAAGTGTGTTAGTACTTTCTGAAGGTTTGTTTGTTAAGAAGTGTTTAGACTTCATGAAAGGGAGTATTGTTAATGAAGTGTGTAGTATACTGAAGGTTAGTATTTTAAGAAGTGTGTTGATA
>NC_069409.1:18283260-18302110 GCF_026875155.1 Cherax quadricarinatus | reverse complement strand
AAGGTCTTCGCCACCATGGGACCCAGAAAGTAAGAGTGACTGACATGGCTTTGTCAAGGTTTGCATTATGCAGTGTCTGAGAGAGGAACATTAAGCATGAGAAAATTTAACACACTCAGCAAAAAATGATGGAAAAAAACATTTAGAGTGAGAGACATAGCACATTCGATAAAGAATGATGAGGAACATTAGGCCTGAGAGATATAAAGAGTATCTCGGAACGTGAAGAGTAAGATTTGCAACACATTAAATAAAGAATGCTGGAAAGGATGCTGGAAAGGATGCTGGAAAGGATGCTGCAAAAAAAATAGTTTTTAAGAAATCATCTTAAAGGCAAACATTGCACTTGAAGCTCTAAACTCGTGTGTTATCGTAATGGTGGTGGAGAATCGAATCTAAGCTATACAGATGGATGTAAATGGTTTGGAAAATCGACAAGATGAAGAATGAGATACGTGTTCAACATTTGGGAATCTTTTTTTTTGCGGAAAGGCTTCGTGTTTTAAAACTCGAAACGTTTCACACATTAAAGATACTCTATCAAGTATACCGGATGTAGTATACCGGACGCTGTGCTATCCGAGAAAGTTATCTCAGCATTGCATAACCTCAGTCCATTGTAAACCACACCACGGGCGGAGATAGAACCCGCTATCAGAGAGTCATAAAACTCGATGCACACACAAAAAAATCCAACAGCAGCATAAGTTTCTCATGCATTTAAATATTAGCGCTGAAGATTTGAAGTGAATTAGTGGGAAGTATTAAGAAGTTATCACGTGGATAATAATAATCATATTTCGTCAATAAAATGGCATATAAGGACATACTCATCAGTCCAAAACTAATTCGAACTTTCCACAAAGAAACCCGAGTTTTCAAGACAGGCTGAAGAGGGATTTTCTTGTTATCTCAGAGAGACCAATGGTTATAATCCTAACCATGATTTTTATACGGGTGGACCGGTAAGCCAGCGGAAGGCTTCGGTCAGATGATCAAAAGCTCCAGCTGCAGGTCATCATATGACTAAGACCCGCGTCAGGAAACACTTGTCCTGTTTCCTGACGGCCCTAACCTAACCTAACCTCAGAGACACCAGTATCCTAAAATTCACCCCACATTATAAGTTTGAAACCCTTCACAATTTGCTATGTCAAGTTGTAAACGTTGAAGGGTGAAAGGAATCAGACGAGGCGCTTAAATTTACTCAAAAAAATCAGTTTTCCAAATTTTCCCTTTTTTTCCCCCTAAAATATGGAAAATTGAGACCTACTAGGCCAATTTCAGTCCAAACTTTCCTCTACGAAAAATTGCCCACCATTTAAATTTTTAATAAGTAAAATTAAAAACCCAATTATTTTAAATTTTAATTTAAAATTTTGGGGCACAAAACATACAATTTCTGAAGGGGTCTTTAGGGTTCCAGATGAAATAAGCACAAACAAGTTATTATGCGATTAACAAAGGATTCCAAAAAAGTCACGGTGACATTTCTCTCAGAAAGACATTGTCCAGTTATTTCTTAAAAAAATGGAAAATCACTTGAAATCAAGGTGTGCACCCTTTTGAGAAAAACCTTTTACCCCCAAAAAATTTAAAATCTAAAAATATGACATCTCCAATATTGCTAAAATCAAACAAAATTTGCACCTAGCCCCTATACCTAAAACTTTTTCATCTTTTCATTAGATGACGAGTCATTGAAGTTTAAAATGATTTCCCAGTGGGGCATATAGAGCCTGGGGAATATGATCGGAAACTACCCCAAAAAAAGGGTGGAATAAGCCTATTCCCTTTGGGATCAAGACCATTCACACATAAGGCAAACTTTTGCAAAATTTAAATACTACTGCACTTTTTCGAGAGTAAAAAGTGACAAATTGTTACAAACCCCTTTCATTAACAATACAACCTTCACGAAGGTCTAACACACTTCATTAACAATACAAACCTTCATGTAGACTAACAACTTCATTAAAAATACTAACCTTCATGTAAGTACTAACACACTTTATAACATACAACATCATGTAGGTACTAACACACTTTCTTTAACAAACAAACCTTCAGAGGACTAACACATTCATTAAAAATACTAACCTTCATTAGGTACAAAACACACTTCTTAACAATCAACCTTCAGTAGTACTAACACACTTCATTAACAAAAAAAAACCCTTTCATTAAGTACACACACTTTATTAACATACTAACCTTCATGTAGGTACTAACACACTTCTTTAACTTACTAACCTTCATGTAGGTACGATAATTAAGTGGTGAAATTCAAAGTCTCCCGAAAAGGATTTCAAAGTTACCCATAGACAAATTTCAGTAATGGTTACATAAAATTGGCATAAGACAACTGAACTTGTCATTGACCACAAAGTTTACTATAATAATTGAACAGGGTTTAAAATTTGAAGCCGGGTTGGGTTAAAGGCGTCCAAATTAAACAAAATTCTAGAAACAAATTACAAAAATATAAAAAAAACACTGACAAATAAAAAGTCCTGTCAGGCTTGTATTAAAGGGTTTACAAAACTATTAAAATTAAAAAAACCCCAAAAATTTCTAAAATATTTTTTTTCAGTTTTTTCTCTTAAAATTCTTTAAATATCTCTTTAAAATTTCCATTTTTTTTCAGAAAACCCAAATTTTTTATCATAAAATTAGTTTTGATACGGGGGATCAACATGTGTCCCACCTTGACTCCCTTTTTTAAGAGGGGTCAGAGAATTTTAAACCCTGATAAGTTATCTTCGGGGCCATTTTCCTATTGTTTTTAGGTCATGAAAAAAATTTAGGAAAAGCCCCTTCCTGAATTTGCCAAACTTGGGCTATTTAAAACTACTAATCCCCCATGATAAAATCCATCAAAGGTTCTTTGGGAAAGATAGGGGTTTTAAATTTTTTTTTCAGAAACTTTGCAGATGTGTAGCCCCCTAACCTCACTTAACACATAAGAATAAATTTTGCTTGACCCCAAAATTTTCAAAAGGCTTTAACTGCGTTTTAAAGTCTTTTTTGGCTGTACCCCTTCTTTTTTCTCCCCATTTTTTTAAAACCTTTGTATTAAGGGTTTGCCTTTTTGATTCGGGGTTGGGGCAATGTTCTATAAATTTTTTGTTGAGGGTGATCTGCCACCTGTGGGGGTACCTCCATCAGGACCAGGCATACAGTGGGGTTACTCTTCAACTGAAAAAAGAGGGCCCGGGATTGTACTTTCGATGGAATTTTGACTCAATACGTCCAAAAAGGGGCACTGTCGTAGAGACCACCCCTCTAGTATCTAGTTCGTGAAGAACACGAACACAAACCTGATGAGGTGGGATTAAGATGAAATCTACAGCCTTCCATACACCCTATGGGCCCGGGAAAGATAATGTGCTGGGAGACATTTTTGACATAAGTTTTTTTTTTTAAATTATTGGCTTTGATTCGGTCTGCAAGTGTCTTGAACCTAGCTAGCCTTACTGTCTGCTGTCTCGTTTTAAGGTTGTCTGAAATTTTCTTGAGTTTAAAAATACCTTTTAGCTGGGATTGGAAAGGCAGTTCCATTATTTTTGGCCATGGTGGCCACCACCCATGGAGGGTGCCTGGTCCCCGTTTTTAGAGCCCCGGGAAGGGGGCTGGTGGGATGTTAAGGATGATACATTTATTCGGCGTATGAAGAATGCAAAATACAGGGGTTTTAAACTATTCCCCACTGATAGGGTCAACAGGAAGGGGGGTGGATGGCGATGTATGTCAGAGAAAAATTAAATTGTTTTTCTTTGACATGAATAAAATTAGAAACATAACACAGAATCGGTTTGGCTTCAGTTTCTCGAGGGTCGTGACAAATTAATTTTGGGAGTGATTTATAGGCCCCCAAACCTTGGTAGGAAGTGCAATAAGCTGTTATGGGACGAAATTCATAAGGCATCTAGATATGAAAATGTTGTGATAATGGGAGATTTTGGCTTTAGACAAATTGATTGGAACAATATGACAGGAAATCTTGAGTCTAGTGACTTTCTTGATACGGTTTAGGATTGCTTTTTAGAACAGGTTGTGACAGAACCAACTAGAGGAAACAATCTGCTTGACTTGGTTCTTGCCAACAAAGATTCACTATTTAATAATCTTGAGGCTAATGATGAGCTTGGGGAAAGTGATCACAAATCACTTAGTTTCAGTATATCATGGAATTACCCAGATAACTGCAATCAAATCTCTGTCCCAGATTTTCGCTTGGCCGTCTTCATGAGACTGAAAAATTACTTGGTTGGGCTAAATTGAGATGTCCTGACTATGGGTCAGGTAGGTGGTCTTGGTTGCCAATATGACGTTTTTCAGAGCATAGTTCTAGCTGCCCAGAAAACTTTTGTTCCGAGTAGGGAAATTAGATCTAACAAAAATGATCCTAAATGGATGAACAATAGCTTAAAATATCTAATTGGTCAAAAGAGAGGCATATATAGGCGTATCAGAAGAGGGGATGGGCAGTTAACAAATTAATATATTCAATTAAAGAGAGAAATAAAAAAAAGGAATAAGAAAAGCAAAAAGAGATTATGAGGCTAAGGTCGCAAGGGATTCAAAGACTAACCCAAAAGGGATCTTTCAGGTATACAGAAATAAGATTAGGGACAAGATTGGCCCACTTAAGAGTAACTCTGGTCAGATCACTGTCAGTGATAAGGATATGTGTGAAATTCTCAATACCTACTTCTTCTCAGTTTTCACCCAGGAAAATACTAGCGATATTCCTGAAATAATAGATTACGTAGAACAGGATGATAATAAACTATGGACGATTGCGGTAACTAGTGACATGGTCCTCAGAGAAATAGAGAAACTAAAACCTAACAAATCCCCAGGTCCTGATGAACTGTTTGCAAGGGTGTTAAAAGAATGTAAAGAGAAATTTACCATACCTTTGGCTAATCTTTTTAACATATCACTACAAACTGGCATAGTGCCTGATAATTGGAAAATGGCAAGTGTAATACCTATTTACAAGGCAGGTGACAGGTCCTTGGCAAGGAGTGACAAGAACGAGTCACCGAGGCATCCTTGGACATCATAACACTCACAGAGATAAAGCTCACAGGGATGATAACAGATGTGATCTCTCCAACTGGCTTTTGGATCCTGAGGAAAGAGAGAACAGAGGGGAAAGAGGAGGAGTTGCACTGCTCATCAAAAACCAGTGGAGTTTTGAGGAGATGGGAGGAATGGACAGAGGGAAGAGAATGATTTCATAATAGGAACACTTCTGACTGGGGTTCCAAAGGTGATGTTAGCAGTGATGTACAATCCACCACTGAACAGCAAGAGAGCAAGGAAAGTGTACAATGAGAGCAATAGAGCAATGGTTCACACAGTCGCCAAGGTGGCCAGAACGGCCCACATAGGTAGAACAAAGTTACTTGTCATGGAGGATTTCAATCACAAGATTGACTTGGAAAACCTAGAGCTCTTGGGGAGCAGAAACGTGAAGGGTTAAGATGCTGCAGACAGTAATAGAGAACTTCATGCACCAACATAAGAGAGAGGAGAGAGAAGAGAGAGAGATGGAGAGAGAGAGAGAGAGAGAGAGAGAGAGAGAGAGAGAGAGAGAGAGGAGAGAGAGAGAGAGGAGAGAGAGAGAGCGGAGGGAGAGAGAGAGAGAGAGAGAGAGAGAGAGAGAGAGAGAGAGAGAGAGAGAGAGAGAGAGAAAGAGAGGAGGGGATAGACACTTATGACATAAGAAATATTACACATAAAAGGCCCCTTGGCCTTCCCTGTGGTCCTGAGTTAACACTAGAAAACGAAGAAGCACGAGGACAGGAGAAGCCAAACTTCATAAAAGGGACTACACAGGTATGAGGCAATTCCTGTATGAGATGCAGAGGAAAAGAGAACTAGAGGGAAAGAAAGTAAATGAAATGAAGGATCAAGTGACTACAAAATGCAGAGAGGTAGAGAAGTTCATACCAAGGAGTAACAGGGAAAATGGAAAGACCAGAGTCCATGGTTTACTTGGAGGTGTAAAGACTAAAGCCAAGTGAGCTAGTGGATGAAAAAATATAAAAGGCAAAGGACTCAAGAAAACAAGGACTTAAGAAGAAGAACCAGAAACGAATATGCATGGATAGAGACAGAGGGCCAGCGGCAGTACGAGAATGACATAGCATCGAAAGCCAAGTCACAACAGGTGGAAAACAACAGACAAGGGCCAAGTAATCAGGCTGAGGAAGGAAGGATGGGAACTCATAAAGAATAACCAGAATATATATGAAGCACTTAGCACAAGTTTTAGAGAAGTATTCACAGTGGAGACAGAAATGTTTCCAGCAAATAGAGGAGGAAGGGTGCACCAGCAAGTACTGGACACACTGCACATAACCAAGGAGGAAGTGAAGATACTACTAGGTGAACTAGATACTAGACAGTGGGCCCAGATAACATCTCTCCATGGGTCCTGTGAGTGTGACACTAGCAGCAGTATTCCATAATTCTATCGAAACAGGGCAACTACCTGATGTGTGAAATACTGCAAATATAGTTCCAGTTTATAAGAAAGGAGATAGATAGGTAGCATTAGACTACAGACCTGTGTCACCGACAAGTATAATAATATGTAAAGTCATGGAGAAGATTATTGGAAGAAGAGTGGTGGAGCACAGGAGAAAGGATTGGATCCACATGTGACAATCATCATGGATTTAGGAATGGGAAATCCTGTGTCACAAATCTACTTGAGTTCTTCGACAAAATTACAGAAATGAGACAGCAGAGCGAGGGATGGGTATACTGCATCTATCTGGACTGCAGGAAGACTTTAGACACTGTTCCAGAAAAGAGACTTGTTCAAAAAGTAAAGGAGCAGGCAGGAATAGTAGGGAAAGCACTGCAATGGATCAGAGAATACCTGACAGGAAGGAAACGTGTGTTGGTACATGATGAGGTGTCAAAGTGCGCGCATGTGTTGAGTGGGGTTCCACAAGGGTCAGTCCAGGGTCTGGTGCTATTTCTTGTATATGTGAATGATATTATTCAAGGAATAGATTCAGAGGTATCCATATTTGCTGATGATGCGAAAATAATGAAAATATAAGCGGACGAAGATCAGGTAAAATCCCATGGGGATCTAGACAGGCTGCAAACCTGATCCTACAAATGGCTTCCGGAATTTAACTCCACAAAGTACAAAGTCATGAAGCTTGGGAAAGGACAAAGAAGACTGCAGACGAAGTACAGCCTATGGGTCAATGACTGCAAAACTCACTCAAGGAAAAAGATCTTTGGGTGAGCATCATACCGAGCACATCTCCCGAGGCGCACATCAGCCAAATTACCGCTGCAGTATATGAGGCGCCTGGAAAACCTAAGAATATCGTTTCGACATCTAAGTAAGGAGTCATTCACGACACTGTACACCATGTATGTGAGGCCCATTTTGGAGTATACAGCACCGATATGGAACCCACACCTGGTCAAACACGTCAAGAAATTGGAGGAAGGGTAAAAGTTTGCAACAAGATTAGTCCCGGAGCTAAGAGTTATGTCCAACGAGGAGATGTTATGGGAAATCAACCTGACGACACTGGAGGACAGGATGGGCAGGAGAGACATGATAACGACGTATAAAATGGTGACCGGAATTAACAAAGAGGACAGGAGAAGAATGTTTCAGAGATAGGACACAGGAACAAGGGTTGAGAATCTAGCTCAACTCAGTTGGGTCATAGGGATGTTAGGAAGTATTTCTTCAGCTTTAGAGTTGTCAGGAAGTGAAACAATCTGGAGAGTGAAGTAGTGGAGGAAGGATCCATTCAAAGTTTTAAGACGAGGTACGATAAGGCTCTTGGAACAGAGAGAGATTAGACGTAGTAGCGACAAGCGAAGAGGTGGAGCCAAGAGATGAGATCTGACGTCTGCAACCACAAACAAGTGAGTACACACTCAAGCTTTCTCACTGAGCCAGGCGTTTGCAATCGTATGTACTGTTCATCATTGCTCGGTTAAATTAATAACTACATGTAATCTGCTTCGTCGAAGCTTTCTTCTCTCGCTCTCTACCTACCTATCTGTTTATTTATCTATGTGTCTACTCTCTCTAACCCTCATATCTTCAGTTATATTTTATTTTAAAAACGTGAAATCCTGGTTTCACCCGGTAACTACTTTTATGTTTTTTTATCACTTTTTAAATAGTATTTCTCTTCTTTCTGCTTAACTGCTAACGTGTCATTCACACACATGCACATACACACACACACACACACACACACACACACACACACACACACACACACACACACACACACACACACACACACACAGAAGTAGCATCAGGAATATTTACATCAGACACAGACAAAGGGTCTGGAGGGAGCATGGAAGTTAAACTGCATGCAAAGGTCCTGTCAAACCCACACGGGGCCAAAACAAAGACAGGGAGCACACTAGGACAGTATGAGAGGTCAGAAGACATTGAAGGAACTAAGGCATATGCAGCGACTCACCAGAAACTTGTGGGGGCCAGGAACAGGTGAGCAGGAAGGACAAACCAATGAGCATAGGGGCCACTGCTAGGGAAGGGATTGAAGGAACACTCCACGGGAAGGAACTAAAACACCTCAGAGGATGCAATGGGAGTCACAGTGGGAGGAGGAAAGGGAGAGATCAGTTTTTGTCTATGGGCTAGAGGAAGCTGAAGGGGAAACCTATGATGAAAGAAAACAGGAGGAGAAAAAAGCGATTGAAGGTATGAATGTGATAGGCGAGGGAGACATGACCCAGGTGGCAAATTTTCGGAGAATTGGGTGGTTCACAAAGAGAAGGAAACGGCCTCTCAAAGTAATTTTCAAGGCAGAATTAACTCGAACCATGATCATGCAGGAGAAAACACGGCTGAGAGGCAAACAGGAGTTCAAGAGTGTGAACCTCGATCGAGACAGAACACAGGAGGAAAGGATGGTACTGAAAGAGAGAGTGCAAAAACGAAAGGAGGAATGGGAGGAGTTTAGAGAGGGTTTAGAGTGAGAGGGTTTAGAGAAGTCAAGAAATATGAAGTTAAAAGCTGTGATAGTCCCCCTCCTCCAAGCTTTTTCTAGCCGTTTAGAACAAGTCATGTGATTTGAGAAAATACGTTTCTCAATGGATATTATATATGTGCATTATTATTCTGTGTAACCTTTTTAATTAATAAAAGAAAGGGAATAAATGTGCTCTTTGTCCGTTTAAATGCCCTGTTCTGGGGTACTTTCAGTCTCATGGGAATATCCCTTTATATTTTCCTAAATATTGTCTAATATTCTTCTCAGTATCGATTAATATGCCTTACTTGGAATACTTCTATACAATCCTATAATATTTCTATGATCCAGATTTTTATTCCTAATATTCTTTAACCCTACTCCCTTTGTTATCAGGTGATCTTGTGTACCTGTCATTGTATGGTACAATCACATCTACATGCGTTATATAACCATACACAAACTGACGTATCATGGTATTTTTGGTACATAGACACCGGTCGAGCGTCACCAAAACATCATGAAGCCACCTGGCTAAATGAGCAATCCTGTGATTTTTGTATAGCATTGTTGTTTAAGGTTGTGTACAACAGAATCTACTAAATAACTATCGATTTTGTATAGTTAATAATTTGAGTTATATACGGTATTCTTATGTTTCAAGAGAGAAGATTCTATTACGTTTCTTTCCATGACAGAACTGTTTGGTACAATAATTTGGGCAGCATCCCGTCCTGATGGGTGGTTAAAGATAGCATTCGACTCCTGCCCTGTCGTGACGGAGTATTTATGTTGGGCTATTCAGATTTCCAGAATTTTACCTGTTTGACCTATATATGAGAGAGAAAATAGAATGATAGCGGCTCCAACAAAGCTGGAGCCGCTGATGATACTAAGAGAGGCAGCAACAGGAACTACACCCACACTGCGCTATTCTGAGAAAAAAACTTTCCTTCACTCCTTCAGCTACAGCCTTCTAACATAACGCACTGAGAAGTGCGAAAGTACTTGAGCTAAAGATTTCCACACCTCCTACCCCCCCGTGACTTGTCTGGCATAGTTAAGATCGCCTGTCTGCGATTGTCTGTATATATATATATATATATATATATATATATATATATATATATATATATATATATATATATATATATATATATATATATTACATATATATATATATACATATATATATACATATATATATATATATATATATATATATATATATATATATATATATATATATATATATTTATATATATATATATATGCATGATGGTAGGATTGCTGGTGTCTTTTTCTGTCTCACAAACACGCTAGATAGCAGGGATATCTTGTTACTCCAACTTACACTTTGGTCACACTTCACAGACACGCACATGCATAATATATATATATATATATATATATATATATATATATATATATATATATATATATATATATATATATATATATATATATATATATATATACATACTTCTAGGTTTTTCTCCTTTTTCTAAATAGCTCCTGTTCTTTATTTCTTCTATTGTCCATGGGGAAGTGGAAAAGAATCTTTCCTCCGTAAGCCATGCGTGTCGTATGAGGCGACTAAAATGCCGGGAGCAATGGGCTAGTAACCCCTTCTCCTGTATACATTTACTAAAAAGGAGAAGAAGAAAAACTTTATAAAACTGGGATGCTTGAATGTGCGTGGATGTAGTGCAGATGACAAGAAACAGATGATTGCTGATGTTATGAATGAAAAGAAGTTGGATGTCCTGGCTCTAAGCGAAACAAAGCTGAAGGGGGAGGGGAGTTTCGGTGGGGGAAATAAATGGGATTAAATCTGGAGTATCTGAGAGAGTTAGAGCAAAGGAAGGAGTAGCAGTAATGTTGAATGATCAGTTATGGAAGGAGAAAAGAGAATATGAATGTGTAAATGCAAGAATTATGTGGATTAAAGTAAAGGTTGGATGCGAGAAGTGGGTCATAATAAGCGTGTATGCACCTGGAGAAGAGAGGAATGCAGAGGAGAGAGAGAGATTTTGGGAGATGTTAAGTGAATGTATAGGAGCCTTTGAACCAAGTGAGAGAGTAATTGTGGTAGGGGACCTGAATGCTAAAGTAGGAGAAACTTTTAGAGAGGGTGTGGTAGGTAAGTTTGGGGTGCCAGGTGTAAATGATAATGGGAGCCCTATGATTGAACTTTGTATAGAAAGGGGTTTAATTATAGGTAATACATATTTTAAGAAATAGAAGATAAATAAGTATACAAGATATGATGTAGGGCGAAATGACAGTAGTTTGTTGGGATTATGTATTGGTAGATAAAAGACTGTTGAGTAGACTTCAGGATGTACATGTTTATAGAGGGGCCACAGATATATCAGATCACTTTCTAGTTGTAGCTACACTGAGAGTAAAAGGTAGATGGGATACAAGGAGAATAGAAGCATCAGGGAAGAGAGAGGTGAAGGTTTATAAACTAAAAGAGGAGGCAGTTAGGGAAAGATATAAACAGCTATTGGAGGATAGATGGGCTAATGAGAGCATAGGCAATGGGGTCGAAGAGGTATGGGGTAGATTTAAAAATGTAGTGGTAGAGTGTTCAGCAGAAGTTTGTGGTTACAGGAAAGTGAGTGCGGGAGGGAAGATTAGCGATTGGTGGAATGATGATGTAAAGAGAGTAGTAAGGGAGAAAAAGTTAGCATATGAGAAGTTTTTTACAAAGTAGAAGTGATGCAAGGAGGGAAGAGTATATGGAGAAAAAGAGAGAGGTTAAGAGAGTGGTGAAGCAATGTAAAAAAGAGAGCAAATGAGAGAGTGGGTGAGATGTTATCACAAATTTTGTTGAAAATAGAAAAAGTTTTGGAGTGAGATTAACAAGTTAAGGAAGCCTAGAGAACAAATGGATTTGTCAGTTAAAAATAGGAGAGGAGTGTTATTAAATGGAGAGTTAGAGGTATGGGAGATGGAGGGAATATTTTGAGGAATGTTAATGTTGATGAAGATAGGGAAGCTGTGATTTCGTGTATAGGGCAACGAGGAATACATCTTGTAGGAGTGAGGAAGAGCCAGTTGTGAGTGTGGGGGAAGTTCGTGAGGCAGTAGGTAAAATGAAAGGGGTAAGGCAGCCGGGATTGATGGGATAAAGATAGAAATGTTAAAAGCAGGTGGGGATATAGTTTTGGAATGGTTGGTGCAATTATTTAATAAATGTATGGAAGAGGGAAAGGTACCTAGGGAATGGCAGAGAGCATGCATAGTTCCTTTGTATAAAGGCAAAGGGGACAAAAGAGAGTGCAAAAATTATAGGGGGATAAGTCTGTTGAGTATACCTGGTAAAGTGTATGGTACAGTTATTATTGAAAGAATTAAAAGTAAGACGGAGAATAGGATAGCAGATGAACAAGGAGGCTTTAGGAAAGGTAGGGGGTGTGTGGACCAGGTGTTTACAGTGAAACATATAAGTGAACAGTATTTAGATAAGGCTAAAGAGGTCTTTGTGGCATTTATGGATTTGGAAAAGGCGTATGACAGGGTGGATAGGGGGGGCAATGTGGCAGATGTTGCGAGGTGTATGGTGTAGGAGGTAGGTTACTGAAAGCAGTGAAGAGTTTTTACGAGGATAGTGAGGCTCAAGTTAGAGTACATAGGAAAGAGGGAAATTATTTCCCAGTAAAAGTAGGCCTTAGACAAGGATGTGTGATGTCAAGGTGGTTGTTTAATATATTTATAGATGGGGTTGTAAGAGAAGTAAATGCGAGGGTCTTGACAAGAGGCGTGGAGTTAAAAGATAAAGAATCACACATAAAGTGGGAGTTGTCACAGTTGCTCTTTGCTGATGACACTGTGCTTTTGGGAGATTCTGAAGAGAAGTTGCAGAGATTGGTGGATGAATTTGTAGGGTGTGCAAAAGAAGAAAATTAAAAGTGAATACAGGAAAGAGTAAGGTTATGAGGATAACAAAAATATTAGGTGATGAAAGATTGGATATCAGATAGGAGGGAGAGAGTATGGAGGAGGTGAATGTATTCAGATATTTGGGAGTGGACGTGTCAGCGGATGGGTCTATGAAGGATGAGGTGAATCATAGAATTGATGAGGGGAAAAGGGTGAGTGGTGCACTTAGGAGTCTGTGGAGACAAAGAACTTTGTCCTTGGAGGCAAAGAGGGGAATGTATGAGAGTATAGTTTTACCAACACTCTTATATGGGTGTGAAGCATGGGTGATGAATGTTGCAGCGAGGAGAAGGCTGGAGGCAGTGGAGATGTCATGTCTGAGGGCAATGTGTGGTGTGAATATTATGCAGAGAATTCGTAGTTTGGAAGTTAGGAGGAGGTGCGGGATTACCAAAACTGTTGTCCAGAGGGCTGAGGAAGGGTTGTTGAGGTAGTTCGGACATGTAGAGAGAATGGAGCGAAACAGAATGACTTGAAGAGTGTATCAGTCTGTAGTGAAAGGAAGGCGGGGTAGAGGTCGGCCTAGGAAAGGTTGGAGGGAGGGGGTAAAGGAGGTTTTGTGTGCGAGGGGCTTGGACTTCCAGCAGGCGTGCGTGAGCGTGTTTGATAGGAGTGAATGGAGACGAATAGTTTTTAATACTTGACGTGCTGTTGGAGTGTGAGCAAAGTAACATTTATGAAGGGGTTCAGGGAAACCGGCAGGCCGGACTTGAGTCCTGGAGATGGGGAAATACAGTGCCTGCACTCTGAAGGAGGGGTGTTAATGTTGCAGTTTAAAAACTGTAGTGTAAAGCACCCTTCTGGCAAGACAGTGATGGAGTGAATGATGGTGAAAGTTTTTCTTTTTCGGGCCACCCTGCCTTGGTGGGAATCGGCCAGTGTGATAATAAATAAATATATATACATGTATATATATGCATATATACACACACACAATCAGGGGAAGCGTATTTGCTAGAAAGAGGCACACAGGCTGGAGGCAGGAAGTGCCCCCAGGCATACAATTATCCATAGCCAGAAAGATTGAATATTATAGCATCAGAAGACAGTCCACCCACAAGTACTGATATTGTAGTGTGTGTGTGTGTGTGTGTGTGTGTGTGTGTGTGTGTGTGTGTGTGTACTCACCTAGTTGTACTCGCCTAGTTGAGGTTGCAGGGGTCGAGTCCTAGCTCCTGGTCCCTCCTCTTCACTTGTCGCTACTAGGTCACTCTCCCTGAACCGTGAGCTTTACCATACCTCTGCTTAAAGCTATATATGAATCCTGCCTCCACTAAATCGCTTACCAAACTATTCCACTTCCTGACTTCTCTGTGACTGAAGAAATACCTTCTAACATCCCTGTGATTCATCTGTGTCTTCAACTTCCAACTGTGTCCCCTTTTTGCTGTGTCCCATCTCTGGAACATCCTGACTTTGTGTGTGTGTGTGTGTGTGTGTGTGTGTGTGTGTGTGTGTACTCACCTAATTGTACTCACCTAATTGTGGTTTCAGGGGTCGATACTCAGCTCATGGCCCCACCTCTTTACTGATCGCTACTAGGTCCTCTCCCTCTCTGCTTCCTGAGCTTTGTCATCCTTCTTCTTAAAACTATGTATGGTTCCTGCCTCCACTACTTCACTTGCTAGGCTATTCTACTTCCTGACAACTCTATGACTGAAGAAATACTTCCTAACGTTCCTGTGACTCGTCTCAGTCTTCAGCTCTCAATTGTGACCCCTTGTTTCTGCGTCTCCTCTCTGGAACATCCTGTCTCTCTCAACCTTGTCTATTCCCCGCAGTATCTTGCATGTCTTTATCATGTCTCCCCTGACCCTTCTGTCCTCCAGTGTCGTCAGTCCGATTTCCCTCAACCTTTCCTCGTACAACATTTCCCTGAGCTCTGGAACTAGCCTTGTTGCAAACCTTTGTACTTTCTCTAACTTCTTGACGTGCTTGACTAGGTGTGGGTTCCAGACTGGTGCTGCATACTCCAGTATGGGTCTAACATACACAGTGTACAGTGTCTTGAACGATTCCTTATTAAGGTATCGGAACGCTGTTCTCAGGTTTGCCAGGCGCCCGTATGATGCAGCAGTTATTTGGTTGATGTGTCCCTCCTGTGACGTGCTCGGTGTTATGGTCACCCAAGTCTTTTCCCCCTGAGTGAGGTCTGTAGTCTTTGTCCACCTAGCCTATATCTGCCTGCGGTCTTCTTTGCCCCTCCCAATCTTCATCATGACATTGCACTTGGCAGGGTTGAGTTCGGGGAAGCCAGTTTCTGGACCAAGTGTCCAGCCTGTCCAGGTCTCTTTGCAGTCTGCCTCATCCTTCCGATTTAATTCTTCTCATCAACTTCACATCATCTGCGAATGGGACACTTCAGAGTCTATTCCTTCCATCATGCCTTTCGCAAATATCAAAAATAGCACTGGTCCTAGAACTGACCCCTGTGGGACCCCGCTCGTCACAGGCGCCCACTGTGATACCTCTTCACGTACCATGAGTCGTTGTTGCCTCCCTGTCAGGTATTTCCCTGATCCATTGGAGTGCCCTCCCTGTTATATGCGCCTGTTTCCTCCAGCTTCTGCACTAATCTTTTGGGTGAGGAACTGTTGTGAAAGGCCTTCCTGCAGTCCAGGAAAATGCAATCAACCCACCCCTCTTTCTCGTGTCTTGCTTCTGTTACCTTGTTATAAAACTCCAGAAAGTTTGTGACACAGGATTTGCCTTTCATGAATCCATGCTGGTTTTCATTTATAATCTTGTTTCGTTCCAGGTGTTCCACCACTCTACTCCTGATAATCTTCTCCATGACTTCGCATACTATACATGTCAGAGACACAGGTCTGTAGGTTAGTGCTTCGTTTCTGTCTTCTTTCTTAAATATGGGGACTATATTTGCCATCTTCCATATCTCAGGTAGTTGCCCAGTTTCAAGGGATGTGTTGAAGATTGTGGTTAGGGGCACACACAGCATCTCTGCTCCTTCTCTAAGGACCCACGGGGAGATGTCCGGTCGCATCGCCATTGGGGTATCAAGGTCACTTAGCAGCTTCTGCACCTCTTCCTCTGTTGTTCGTATGTCATCCAGCACTTGTTGGTATATTCCCTCTTGATGTTCCCTTCTGTGCTGTCTTCCCAGAGCCCTTCCTGTCTCTACTGTAAAAACTTCCTTAAATTGCCTGTTTAGCTCCTCACATACCTACTGATCATTTCTTGTGAGTTCTCCACCTTCTGTCCTCAGTCTGATCACCTGGCCTTTGACTGTTGTCTTCCTCCTGATGTGGCTATACAACAGTTTCGGGTCAGTCTTGACTTTCGATGCTATTTTATTTTCATACTGTCGCTGGGCCTCCCTCCTTCCCTGTGCATACTCGTTCCGGGCCCTCGGGCGAACTAATCTCCCTATTTTCATGTGTTCTCTCCCTTCTGTTATTTTCCTTTTTTCTATTGCACTTAGTTTTTGTCTCCTTACACCATCGGGTAAACCAGGGGCTCGTTCTTGTCTTCCCATTGTTTCTGTTGCTCTTGGGAATAACCCTTTCCACTGCCTCCTTGGATTTTGTTGTTACTTTTTCCATCATTTCATTTACTGGGTTTCCTGCCAGTTCTCTGTGCCATGGAACCTCCTGCAGAAAGTTCCTCAAACCTATGTAGTCCCCTCTTTTATAGTCTGGCTTTTCCCATTCAACTCCTGTTACTCTCTCCACTTGCAACTCTACTATGTATTCAAAGCACAGAACCACGTGGTCACTAGCTCCTATTGGACTCTCATATGTGATGTCCTCAATGTCTGAACTGATCAGGGTGAGCACAAGGTCCAATCTTGGTGGTTCATCCTCCCCTCTCACTCTGGTAGTGTCCTTAACATGTTGGTGCATGAGGTTTTCCAGCACCACATCCAACATCTTGGCTCTCCATGTTTCGGGAACCCCATGTTGCTCTGGTTTTCCCAGTCAATCTCCCTGTGGTTGAAATCACCCATAACTAGCAACTTTGCTCTGCTCGAGTGAGCTCTTCTTGCCTCCTCAGCAAGTGTTGCTCTCTTCATATTCCTCTCTTGGCCTCCTGCAGTTCTATGGTGGATTATACATCACTGCAATGACCACCTTGCGCTCCCCCTACTGAAGTGTACCTACTATGTAGTCTCTTTCTCCAGTCTCGTCTATGGCTCCCATTTTCTCGAATTTCCATCGGTTTTTTACGAGCAGTGCAACCCCTCCTTCTATCTTTCCTCATGATCTGATATCCTGGTGGGAAGATTGCATCTGTTATTGCCTCAGTGAGTTTTGTTTCTGTAACTGCTATGATGTCTGGGGACTTCTCAGAGATTCTTTCTTGCCACTCCTCATATTTATTCGTTAATCCATCCGCATTTGTGTACCAAACCTTCAACTTCTGTTCTAATACTGTTACTGTCGTCCCGGGGGGGAAAAACTGGGGGTTGGGAGAGCAGGAGCCCTGGTGGGGGCCTGTGGGGGGTTGCCGTGGGGGTGGAGGAAGAGCTATCATAGGGGTTTGCTGTAGGGGTAGGGTTCATGGTGCGGAGGGTGGGAACAGAGGGATCAGTGTGTGATTGTTGGTTTGGATTGTTCAGTTGCCTTGGGGTGTCGTGGTTGGAATCCTTCTGCAGGTGTTTCTGGGGGTGTGCTTGCCCTTCCACCTGTGCCTGGGTTATTCTGCTCTTCTTTGTCATTTCCTCCCATTCCTCCTTTCGTTTTTGCACTCTCTCTTTCAGTATCATCCTTTCCTCCTGTGTTCTGTCTCGATCGAGGTTCACACTCTTGAACTCCTGTTTGCCTCTCAGCCGTGCTTTCTCCTGCAGGATCATGATTCGAGTTAATTCTGCCTTGAAAATTACTTTGAGAGGCCGTTTCCTTCTCTTTGTGAACCACCCGATTCTCCGAAAATTTGCCACCTGGATCATGTCTCCCTCGCCTATCACATTCATCCTTCAATCGCTTTTTTTCTCCTCCCGTTTTCTTTCATCATGGTTTCCCCTTCAGCTTCCTCTAGCCCCTAGACAAAAACTGATCTCTCCCCTTTTCCCCCTCCCACTGTGACTCCCATTGCATCCTCTGAGGTGTTTTAGTTCCTTCCCGTGGAGTGTTCCTTCAATCCCTTCCCTAGCAGTGGCCCCTATGCTCATTGGTTTGTCCTTCCTGCTCACCTGTTCCTGGCCCCCACAAGTTTCTGGTAAGTCGCTGCATATGTCTTAGTTCCTTAATGTCTTCTGACCTCTCATACTGTCCTAGTGTGCTCCCTGTCTTTGTTTTGGCCCCGTGTGGGTTTGACAGGACCTTTGCATGCAGTTTAACTTCCATGCTCCCTCCAGACCCTTTGTCTGTGTCTGATGTAAATATTCCTGATGCTACTTCTGTGTGTGTGGTGTGTGTATGTGTGTGTGTGTGTGTGTGTGTGTGTGGGTGTGTTGTGTGTGGTGTGTGTGTGTGTGGTGTGTGTGTGTGTGTGTGTGTGTGCATGTGTGTGAATGACACGTTAGCAGTTTAAACAGAAAGAAAAGAAATACTATTTAAAAAGTGATAAAAAAACATAAAAGTAGTTACCGGGGGAAACCAGGATTTCACGTTTTTAAAATAAAATATAACTGAAGATATGAGAGTTAGGGGAGATAGACACATAGATAATAAACAGATAGGTAGGTAGAGAGCGAGAGAAGAAAGCTTCGACGAAGCAGATTACATGTAGTTATAATTTAACCTAGCAATGATGAACAGTACATACGATTGGGAAACGCCTGGCTCAGTGAGAAAGCTTGAGTTGTGTACTCACTTGTTTTGGTTGCAGAGTCAGATCTCATCTCTTGGCTCTACCCCCTTCGCTTGTCGCTACTACTTAATCTCTCTCTGTTCCAAGAGCCTTTTTGTCCTCGTCTTAAAATTTGA
>NC_069409.1:18207686-18282760 GCF_026875155.1 Cherax quadricarinatus | reverse complement strand
GAAGTATTTTTCAGCATTGGTTGAAGGCGTAAAAACCCCTAGAAAAGACGTAGGGAGGAGGAACCATACACAGTTTTAAGACGAGGTTTGATAAAGCTCATGGAGCGGGGAGAGAGAGGGCCTAGTAGCAACCGGTGAAGAGGCAGGGCCAGGAGCTAGGACTCGACCCCTGCAACCCATAAATAGGTGAGTACAAATAGGTGAGTACACACACCCCACACACACACAAACTCATACGCACACACGCACATACACTCATACACACACACACTCATACACACACACACACACTCATACACGCACACACACACACACAGAGACTACAAACCTCACTCAAGGAAAAAGATCTTGGGGTGAGTATAACACCAGGCACATCTGAAGCGCACATCAACCAAATAACTGCTGCAGCATATGGGCGCCTAGCAAAACCTCAGAACAGCATTCCGACATCTTAATAAGGAATCGTTCAGGACCCTGTACACCGTGTACGTTAGGCCCATATTGGAGTATGCGGCACCAGTTTGGAACCCACACCTAGCCAAGCAAGTAAAGAAACTAGAGAAAGTGCAAAGGTTTGCAACAAGACTAGTCCCAGAGCTAAGAGGTATGTCCTACGAGGAGAGGTTAAGGGAAATCAACCTGACGACACTGGAGGACAGGAGAGATAGGGGGGACATGATAACGACATACAAAATACTGAGAGGAATTGACAAGGTGGACAAAGACAGGATGTTCCAGAGATTGGACACAGTAACAAGGGGACACAGTTGGAAGCTGAAGACACAGATGAATCACAGGGATGTTAGGAAGTATTTCTTCAGCCACAGAGTAGTCAGTAAGTGGAATAGTTTGGGAAGCGATGTAGTGGAGGCAGGATCCATACATAGCTTTAAGCAGAGGTATGATAAAGCTCACGGCTCAGGGAGAGTGACCTAGTAGCGATCAGTGAAGACGCGGGGCCAGGAGCTCGGACTCGACCCCCGCAACCTCAACTAGGTGAGTACACTCATACACACACAGGAGCTAAGACTCGACCCCTGCAACCACAAATAGGTGAGCACACACACACACACACACAAACACATACACACAAACACACACACACACACACACACACACACACACACACACACACACACAGGAGTTTGGACTCGACACCTGCAATCTCAACTAGGTGAGTGCGCGCGCACACACCACACACACACACACACACACACACACACACACACACACGTGGTAATGCATTATTTACAGCTAGCAAAGTCAGGGTATTTCTCCAGAATGGTCTGTTAGCTTCAAATTATCCAGTGGCGTGCAGAGGTCTGGTGTTGCTAGGGGCCAGTTCCTTGACTGTATGCCCCAAAGACTCCTTGATTGCATGCCCCTAAATCACATTCTTATTTCCCTCTCTAACTTGATGCCCCCCCCCCAATTGGGTGCCCGGGGCCACCGTCCCTTCGCCCCCTTCCCCTCTGCACGCCATAACACACACACACACACACACACGTGGTAATGCATTATTTACAGCTAGCAAAGTCAGGGTATTTCTCCAGAATGGTCTGTTAGCTTCAAATTATCCAGTGGCGTGCAGAGGTCTGGTGTTGCTAGGGGCCAGTTCCTTGACTGTATGCCCCAAAGACTCCTTGATTGCATGCCCCTAAATCACATTCTTATTTCCCTCTCTAACTTGATGCCCCCCCCCCCAATTGGGTGCCCGGGGCCACCGTCCCTTCGCCCCCTTCCCCTCTGCACCATAACAGCTCAACCTTCGTTTGAGTTTAATCTGTCCCTGGCAATAAAAGAGTGACTGAAGCCCATTAAAAGTAGCACTATCATATAACAATGAAATCAATACTAATTTTGTTTATGTTAGAAATTTGCTAAAAGTTTTGAGGCTAATAATCAGCTGAGGCATTCTTAAGTTATCGCAGGGAAAATTTATAGGAGGAAAAAAATCCTGTCAATTAACGTAGGTATCCCCCTTTCAGGAAATGTGTATTTAGGAAAGAAGGATAAGGCGAAACGTTTCGAAATAAAGATACCTATCTGTTGCATATGTGTCTTACCTAACAATAAGTCTATAATAGTTGCATCATGTACTTGTAGAAATAAAGATTATTGTTATTGTTATTAATGAGATTGAATTTTTACCCCATGTGAGTGATAACTGACGCAATATGAGTTACCCCTGACATAGTGCAAGTAACATCTGACCATGTGCCAGTAACATTTGACTTCAGCTAGAGACATCTGACCCCGGGCGAGTAACCCGAGTATCCATTATCATCATCATCATTATTATTATTATTACTACTACTACTACTACTACTACTATAATTATAATAATAATAATATTATTATTATTATTATTATTATTATTATTATTGTTATTATTATTTGATCTCTTGATTATTGTAGCCCACCTCAACCAGAGGTTACTTTTCATTGTTAATGAATTACGTATGACATGCAGTAACCAAGATAAACATCATAAAACTATATTCTAAAGGTAACCTGAATACGTCTTGGCCCAGTGAACTATCGCTGACCTTATCTAAAGACACCTTCAGTGATTATCTGAAGAACCTAAGTTTGTACAGTTGTAGGTATTTCCGGGAAGTAGCAGCGGTAGCGGTGTGTTTAACTTTCTCCTTGGAGCTACCATTAACACAGGAAGTAACCAGCATCATTACTGACATCAACACGAAATATCAAGTCATTTTTCTGACACTGATTGAGGATTGTTTATTGTATTTCGGAGGTGGAGTTGCAATCTTCTTCCTTTTGGGTACCCTAGAGGTCAGGAGTGAAACATAACCTTAATATCTGACCTAACTCTGTAGGTATCCCTTACACCACTGAGAAATCTAATCGAAAGTAGCTCGAATTTCTTGGACCGCTTGGAGGGCTGTGTTGTGCAGCTGAAGGTACGGTGACAGGACACACGCCAAGCATTTTCTTGAAGTATACAGTGTGTTAGTAATAAAGAAATTAGTAATTTAGAGAGAAAAATCTTTAATTGAATACCAGTATTTGAAAAATTAAATTTAGAACATGGAGACACAATCAGTAGATAAACAGATACAGAGATAAACACACATAAATAACAAAAGAAGGCACAATACCGTGACTGGAACGATACACAAATAACCCACACATAAAAGAGAGAAGCTTACGACGACGTTTCGGTCCGACTTGGACCATTGACAAAATCACAGTGTGTGACTTTGTCAATGGTCCAAGTCGGACCGAAACGTCGTCGTAAGCTTCTCTCTTTTATGTGCGGGTTATTTGTGTATAAACACACTTAGTTTAATTCATAAAAGTTTGTGCAATAGCCAACAAAATGTTTGAAATGTGTGAAAATCTATTCGTTTTAGCGAAAATATGTGGTTTATCGGAAAAGCATTCACAACGCTCTAAAACCTCGAAATATGCAAAAAAAAAAAATATAATTTTAGCGCATTTATCTAATTTTTTTACTGGGATTTTTAATAAGTCAAACTTAATAGCCTGAAGAGAAACTTTATTGTTTAGCTCTGTGACTGCAGTTTAATAACTAAGACTGTATATATGGTCGTGTTGTGCATTAAGAGTCAGTGAAGGAGGTGTCTTAGCCTAAACAGTTACTTGGGAAGTGTTGTTTGTTTGTTAGTATGTGTATTAGTTTGTCTATTTGTTTGCTTTTATTTTTGATGCATTTCATTATACGTGTAATCGTTCATATGCTTGTTAATTAACTGTTACTCAGAATTATAAATGTTACTCAGAATTATAACACTCTTCATATTGTATAATACCATTATACAAGTGGTCGAAATTTTTTTGCCTTTGTCCAATGACATTATACAATATGAAAAATTTCACTTGTATAATGATATCATTATATGTATTGATTTGGGTCTCGTACTTCATATTGCTTATAAGAAAAGAAATAAAAAGTTATGTTATGATAAATAGAACAATTATATTCATACATTATAAAATATGCTAATATATAGTACGTCTAAGTCACATGGGGATGGAAATCTTTAGCCCCTGACGACGCACCCTCGTGCGTCGTCAGGAGGTATGCAATGTTGCAAGACAGTACCATCCAGGAAAATTATACTAGTTTTGCCTTACAATGAGAATATGGCCAGCCTGTGTGACCCAATAAAAGTTTAATATAAATGTTGTTTTCAAGAACATCTGGACAGTGAAGCAAAGTTGATTAAGAATGAACTATCCAACATTGTTGTTTACAAAGTCCCATGCACACTATGCTCTCTTTCGTATGTTAAGTAGACAGAGTAGCCCAACATCAGTTCTCAGTAACGATAGCTCAAGAGTCAAATGCAATCTTTCATCACGTTTGTACTTGCAATCTTCCACCGGAGTAGACAGTAGCTCAGGTCATTGTACCCAATAGTTCCATTATGGAAAGGAACAAAATCGAATCCTCTCTTATCAAACATGATAGGAATGTCTTATATAATTCAAGTGATAGAATGTAAAAACTTCACAGCATTTTAGCAGAGTCAATTGTGTATAATCTTAAGAAGGATGCTATACAAAATCTCTAGAATGCTCATTAGGTAACGAGTCCTCACAAAGGTTTGTTGACATTAGACCAGCATTCTTCACACCTTTCCTACAAGTTTCACCTGTCGGGAATCCCCTCTGACTTGGTCAAGGTGCATAGAGAATATCAAGATGTTTAACATTCCCTTAGGTGGGTGTAGGGAAGACCATGCCCGTGTTATCGCTCAATTACTTTAGTTTCGCTTTGAGGATAAATTATGATAGACTGTTTCACACATTTGGCCCAGCGGGGATTGTGTTTCATCTTCTGTAGTGCCGTATATGGGAAATTCCATAGTATTAGAAAGTCTGCTTAGGCCTTGCACTTGAGTATAGTTAGACAAGTTTATGTGACTACAACTTACATAATATCGTATATGTGAACTTTTATGATAGCCTAGGGGAGTGATAAATGGTTTTGAAAATCGGCAAGTTGAAGGTTGAGACACTTGTGCAACATTTGGGAATCTTTACTTAGGAAACGTTTCGCCACACAGTGGGTTCATCAGTCCAATACACAGCAGAAATGTGTAAGGAGAGGAGGTGTTTGAGGTAATCAGTCCCTCAGCCTGGAATCGATGTGTTGAGTATATCAGGCTTGTAGAAAGTACAGCATATGGCCAGAGAAGTGGCTTTTATACTGTAGTCAGGCGAGTCGAAGCAGGAGGAGGCGGGATCACAGTGGATCCGTCCACTAGTGCAAGTAGGACTTCGTCTTCGTCCAAAGGTTGGACAAGTATTGAAGAGTTCCTTGCTCCAAGGTTCCATGATGCTGCAGTGTCTGACAGATGTGATAAACTTGGCGGTTTTCAAAACTATTTATCACATCCAGGCATGGAGACACCTATTTTAATTT
Source organism: Cherax quadricarinatus (assembly GCF_026875155.1). Taxonomy (NCBI): domain Eukaryota; kingdom Metazoa; phylum Arthropoda; class Malacostraca; order Decapoda; family Parastacidae; genus Cherax; species Cherax quadricarinatus. The sequence goes on along the minus strand of NC_069409.1, from coordinate 18,277,341 downwards.
AAAGAGATCAGGAGACCTCTAATGCCGTTCTTGATGCAGTGCCAGGTAGGTATTTTCTGGGCAATGGAAGACCTTAGTCATATGAACATAAGAAAGATAGAACACTGCAGCAGGCCTACTGACCTACAGGTCCAAGTCGCTTACCGGCTTATGGCACTGACCCAACCTAAGTCAGATCCAGGTCACATCCACTTCAGGAAGGAGCACGGCATCAGACCTACTAGCACAAGATAGTCAGATCCAAATCACACTCACCAACACCTATTTTTAAAACTACACAACTGTACTCGGGAGTTTGTTCCACTCATCCACAACTCTATTACCAAACCAGTGCTTTCCTATATCCTTCCTGAATCTGAATTTTTCCAACTTGAAACCATTACTGTGAGTCTTGTCTTGGCTAGATATTTTTAGCACTTTATTTACATTCCCTTTGTTTATTCCTGCTCCATTTATACACTTCAATCATATCCCCCCTAATTCTACGTGTTTCTAGAGAGTGTAGATTTAGTGCCCCCAGTCTATCCTCATAGGGAAGATTTCTGATACACGGGATCAACTTTGTCATCCTCTTTGTACGTTTTCCAGTGCATGTATATCCATTCCGTAATACGGTGACCAAAACTGTGCAGAATAATCTAAATGAGGCCTAACCAAAGATATAGAGAGTTGAAGAACAACCTGAGGACTTCTTGTTATGAAGCCAAGGATTCTGTTCACTTTACTGAGAACACTTATGCACTGTTGTCTTGGTTTCAAATTACTGCTAACCAGAATTCCTAAATTCTTTTCGCAATCAGTAATATTAAGATTTACATTATTTAGTATATATGTGGCATGATTATTTTCCTGTCCAATATATAGAACTTTGTATTTGTCTATAATAAACTGAATCTGCCACTTCTCCGACCACTGCGTCAGTCTATTAAATCATCCTGGAGTGCTCTAATGTCCTCATTAGAATGAACTGGACGGCCTATTTTTGTGTCATCAGCAAATTAGCTTTTGTAGCTATTTATTCCCTCATCGATGTCGTTTATGTAAATTGTGAACAACACTGGGCCCAACACTGACCCCTGTGGAACACCGCTTGTGACGTGCCCCCATTCTGATTTCTCCGCATTCATACAAACTCTCTGCTGTCTATTTGTCAGCCATGCCTCTATCAAGGAAAAAATTTTCCTCCTATTCTGTGCGCCTTAAGTTTCCTCAATAGCCTCTGATGGTGGCCCACAGCTGGAGCATTTGGTCATCTGACCGAAGCCTTCTGCTGGCTTACTGTCCAGCACTTTAAAAATTGTTATTGGCCTTTAGTGGGTGATTTGGGTGTATTGTATTCACATAATTTTCCATAAATTAATAACATAGTGTCTTTAGCACTAATCATATTTAATAGAAACCGAAGAAAGTAGTGTACGCACACAGAGCAGAAAGGAACAAATTAAGGAAGCGTGAAGCTGTAAGATTTGAGAGGTGAGAGGTTCACATGTCTGGGGCTGACCGGCGCCAGTGAGGAGGCAGGGAGGAGTTTGAAATCCTGTCAGCTGCCGCAAGGAAGTGGCTAATTATAGGGCAAGAGTGAGTGAATGTTTTGGAGCAATACTTGTGGTGAGTGAGAAGGAACTGTAGCTGAGTATCTACGAGTATAAAAGGAACTCTAGTGGTGAACAAATACGCATCCCTCATAGTGCACATAGAGTATTTAAACAAGGAAAGCAGACCTAAGAGTAAGTTACTGATTAATAAATAGCGACTTACTGTGAGCCAGTGATGCTTTGCTATAGTGTGTTATCGAATGATGCGAGGTACTGTGATCTAGTGATTCTCTATTGTGTGGTACCGTGAACCAGTCATGCTTGTGGGGCTGTGAGCCAATTATGCTGTGAAGTACTATTAACCAGTGATATTCTGATATGTGGAACCTGAACGTGATGCTGTGAGGTACTGTGAATCAATGATACTCTTGAGACACGGTGAACCAATGATGTGAGATATTATTAACAAGTGTTGTCGTGAGGTGCTATGAGCCCGTAATGATGTGTTGTATGGTACTCTGAATGAGTGATGATTTGTGGTAGAGCAACCAATGCTGCTGAGAGATAAATGGTACAGTGAGTTACTGTAAACCAGGGGTGCTCTGCTGGGAGGCACTGTGATCCAATGATGTTTGTGTGTTCCTGCCATATTGTGCTGTGGCGCATTACTCACAGGGGTGAATATGGTGTTACGTGGCTCACACACTAAGTGTCCGTAGTTCAGTTCCCGGCATGGATGGTAACATTAGACATGTTTCCTTACACCTCCTGTCAAAGTTCACCTAGCAGTACCTGGGCGTTAGTCGACTGGTGTGGTAAATAAGAATGGAAATAAGAAAAACCTTTGGTTAAAATTCCGAACAATTCTTATCTTACTGTAAATAGTGCAGTGATTTAAGTGCCTAAGATGGGGAGAGATTATGAACTAAGTGACGTCATTTAAATACTTGATTGACGACCATAAGTGAACGTTGTTAAGTGTTTCAGTCTAGTGTGTTATCACTCTTATGAAATCTCTCGGTGTATATTTACTCAAGCTCTCCTCTCTTCCTCACTTCTGTTTTTTTTTTTTTAACCTAAACTTGTAAAATCAGTTGTTAAGGTTCCTAACTTTATTTACAAGCTGTGAAGGTTCACGCAGTCCTATCAGACCCTCAAAGAGTATTTGATAAGGCTGGCTCCTCCTTTTGGAAATAAAAAGATAGAAAATTCAATTACAAAATAAGAATATAAGAAAGAAGGAACACTGCAACAGGCCTATTGGCCCATGCGAGGCAGGTCCAATTCTCCCACCAATGCCCCAACCTAGTTAGGTCAGGTCATATTCCCATAAGGAAGGAGCACAGCATCCGACCTAGTAGCACAAGCTAGTCAGGTCCAACTCACCCACCCACACCCACTCATATATTTATCTAACCTATTTTTAAAACTACACAACTTCTTAGCTTCTATGACGGTAGTCAGGAGTTTGTTCCACTCATCCACAACTTTGTTACCAAACCAGTGCTTTCCTATATCCTTTCTGAATCTGAATTTTTCCAACTTAAAGCCATTGCTGTGAGTCCTGTCTAGGCTAGATATTTTAAGCACGCTATTTACGTCCCTTTTATTTATTCCTGTTTTCCATTTATACACCTCAGTTATACCCCCTTCCCCCCTAATTCTACGCCTTTCTACATCCTCCTTTGTACATTTTCCAGTGCATTTATGTCCATTCAGTAATACGGTGACCAGAACTGAGCAGCATAAATCTAAATGAGGCCTAACCAAAGATATACAGAGTTGAAGAACAACCTGAGAACTTCTATTATTTATACTTCTTGATAAGGGGTCAAGGATTCTGTTAGCTTTATTAGGAACACTTATGCACTGTTGTCTTGGCTTCAGATTACTGCTAACCAGAACTCCTAAATCCTTTTCGCAATCAGTAATATTAAGATCTACAGTGTTTAGTTTATATGTGGCATGGTTATTTTCCTGTCCAACATTTAGAACTTTGCATTTGTCTATATTAAACTGCATCTGCACTGCTTGAGTCTATTCAAATCATCCTGGAGTGCTCTGTCCTCATTAGAATGAATTGAATGATCTATTTCGGTGTCATCAGCAAATTTACTCATATGGCTGTTTATTCTTTCATTTATGTCGTTTATGTAAATTGTGAACAACAAGGGGCCCAACATTGACCCCTGTGGAACACCACTTGTGATTTTCCCCCATTCTGATGCAAACTCTATTCTGCTTATTTGTCAACCATGCCTCTACCCAGGATAAAATTTCTCCTTCTATTTTGCATACCTTAAGTTTCCTCAATAGCCTCTGATGTGGAACGTATCGAAAGCCTTACTGAAGTCCATATACACAATATCATATTCAATACCATGATCTACCTCCTCAAATACCTTAGTAGAAAAACTTAGTAAATTTGTAAGATAAGAACGTCCCTTTGTAAAACTGTGTTGAGATTCATTAATCAATTTATGCATTTCAAGATGGCTACGAATTGCCTCAGCAATTATTGATTCCATAAATTTTCCCACTATGGAGGTAAGGCTTATTGGTCTATAGTTCGAAGCCAAGGACCTGTCACCTGCCTTGTAAATAGGTATTACATTTGCCATTTTCCACTTATCAGGCACTATGCCAGTTTGTAGTGATATGTTAAAAAGATTAGCCAAAGGTATGCTAAGTTCCTCTTTACATTCTTTTAACACTCTTGCAAACAGTTCATCAGGGCCTGGGGATTTGTTAGGTTTTAATTTGTCTATTTGTCTGAGGATCATATCGCTAGTTATCCCAATTGTGCATAGTTTATTATCGTCCTGTGCTACATGATTTATTATTTCTGGAATATCGCTAGTATCTTCCTGAGTAAAAACTGAGAGGAAGTAGGTATTGAAAAGTTCACACATTTCTTTACCACTGTCAGTGATCTGACCTGAGTTACTCTTAAGTTGAAAGTAGAAGGACACAGGTGCAACTGCTCTTAAGTGGGCCTATCTTGTCAATAATCTTACTTCTGTATATCTGAAATAAATTTTTTGGGTTAGTCTTCGAATCCCTTGGGACTTTAGCCTCATAATCCGGTTTTGCTTTTCTTATTTCTTTTTTTGATGTCTCTCTTTAACTGCCCATTCCCTCTTTTGATACGCCTATATATGCCTCTCTTTTGATCAATGAGATGTTTTAATCTATTGTTTATCCATTTGGGATCATTTTTGTTAGATCTAATTTCCCATCAATTTGCCATCATCCAGGAACCAGATGTTTAGCTCACTGGTCAATCTGACTGTGATTTCCCTAACCGCTATACAGAAGAGAAATGGTGTTAGAGAATCCCCTTGCTGGACACCTTCTGATGTGATTTCATGCTCTCCAAATAGGAGCATTGGTTCCTTGCTATATCCAACTGAAGCAAAAGGGAAGAGACCAAGGAGATGTTCTTGTACCCCTGCTAATACCACAGCTCTTTACAGGACATTAAATGCATTCTTGATATATATGCCTGCAGCATTCTGGGCACGCGGCCCACCGCAGGGGAGCTGGACGAAGTATTCGAGATGTAGCTCTGAGTTACCTATGTTGTTTTACTTTCTGTTGTATTTTTGTGAATGTTTGGCCAATGTATTTTGTCTTTAAATAAAACATACTTGAATTATAGGGGCTGGTAGGAGAAAATTCTCAAACAGCTTCAGGGAGAACCCTGAGTTTTCCCTGAAGCAAGTTTATTCTTTTCTCTGAGGATGAGGGTCCTAGGAAAGTTTAGAGGTGGTACCTCCTATATTATATATTTTAATATATATATATATATATTATTTTTATATATATATATATATATATTATAATATTATATATATATATATATTATATATTATATATATATATATATATATATATTATATTATTATGTACTGTTAAGGGCAATGTTGTGGTGTAAATATTATGCAGGGAAAATTCGGGGGTGTGGAAATTAGGAGAAGGTGTGGAGTTAATAAAAGTATTAGTCAGAGGGCAGAAGAGGGGTTGTTGAGGTGGTTGGTCATTTTAGGAGAATGGTAAAGGAAAGACATGGAAAGATATAAATTATAGGGGAAGGAAAGAGGGGTAGGGGGGGTTCCTCGAAAGGGTGGAAAGGGGGGTAAAGGGGGTTTTGTGGGCGGGGGCTTGGATTTCCCGCAAGGTGCATGAGGTGTTAGATAGGAGGAATGGAGAGAATGAAATTTTGGGGTTTACATTTTGGGTTTTGAGCAGGGTAAATTTTTAGTGAAGGGATTCAGGGGGGAAACCCGGTTATTTTATATAGTCGGATTGAGTCCCGGAAATGGGGGAAATACAATGCCTGCACTTTAAAGGAGGGGTTTGGGATATTGGCGTTTGGAGGGATTGTTGGTATCTTTTTACATATATGCTTTAAATGTTTTATTTGGCACCTCTGCAAAGGCAGTGATAATGTGGGTGTGGTGAAAGTGTTGATTTATGATGAAAAATATTTTCTTTTTGGGGATTTTCTTTCTTTTTTGGGGACCCTGCCGGTGGGAGACGAACCGATTGTTGAAAAAAAAAATATGTATGTATGTATTTATATATATAATATATATATTATATATATTTTATATATTTCCCCGGCTTTTGATTTTTCTTCTACCACCCCCATTTCTTAAACTATGTGAATTTATTTATGTGAATGGTTTTGAGAACCGAATGTTGATAAATTGACCATGTGCAACTCTTGGGATCTTTATTGAGGAAACGTTTCGCCCAGTGGCTTCATCAGTCCATACAAAGGAGAATCTTGAAGAACAGGAGGAGAATGAGGTAATCAGTCCCTCAACCTTGAGTCGATGTGGTCAGCCCATTCAAGATTGATGGACTGACCACATCGACTCAAGGTTGAGGGACTGATTACCTCATTCTCCTCCTGTTCTTCAAGATTCTCCTTTGTATGGACTGATGAAGCCACTGTGTGGCGAAACGTTTCCTCAGTAAAGATACCCAAGAGTTGCACATGTGTCTAATTTATCAACTTTATTTATGACAAAATACATTACAAAGATACAATAGAAATGAGAACAACATCAATAACATCTCAGAGGCTACATCTCAAACACTTCATCCAGCTCCCTGGCGTGACCAGTATGCTGCAGGCATTTCCCCTCTGGATCGCAACATTGAGTCTCTGAAAGAGGAAGCTGGCCACTCTGTGATCCTTAGTTTCTGTGATGAGCTTCCCACCCAGCTCTCTGAGAAACTTCAGAGCACACTTACCCCATGCTCCAAGAGTCTCCGACCCTACTGGGAAGAAGTTATAGCAAGGAGGCAGGTCCCCATATCTGCGGAGTCTCTGGGTCTCCCTGTATTACAACCCAGGAGTCCCAAAGGCCTGTTATCCTGGGTGTAAACGGAGCAAAATGAACGCAGCAGAAAAACTTTTGACTTATATTATCCTTCACCAATTTAGAACAGAAGTATGCACACTATATAGACTATGTACAACAATAGGTATTAGTGCACTCCACGGTAAGCAAGGCAGAATAGAAGCCACTAGAGAGTAGACTATGTTTCAACCAGCTCTAGAATGTGAATGACAAGGGCAGACAGGTGTGTGGTACCCACATCACCTTTGTGATTGCCAAAACCACCTTCTCATTGGCTGGAACCTGAGTACTGGTTGAATGATGGGGCCCCATCGTCAACCCTTAGTCCCTGGTTCGCTGGTTGGGGGAGATAGCCTAAATGAGGGTGTGTACATGCGCCGAATAAAGGTTACGTACTCTTTGCATGCCACACCCTGCAACTGGCGGCTCCACCCCTGTCAGCTTTAGAGTATGGCAAAATATGTATGGATCCTGCCTTTACTTCTTTACTCTTCAGACTGATCCACTTTCCGAGAACTCTAAGGCTGAAGAAATACTTCTTAACATCCCTATGACACATGTGAGTTTTCAACTTCCCATTATATCTCTTTGTACCTATGTCCCATCTCTGAAACTTTATGTCTATGTATTGTCAATCCCTGGAGGTTACTCGGAGGTTACCTGGAGATTATTCCGGGGATCAACACCCCCGCGGCCCGGTCCATGACCAGGCATCCCGATGGATCAGGGCCTGATCAACTAGGCTGTTACTGCTGGCCGCACGCAGTCCAACGTACGAGCCACAGCCTGGCTGATCCGGCACTGACTTTAGGTATCTGTCCAGCTCTCTCTTGAAGGCAGCCAGGGGTTTATTGGCAATTTCCCTAATGCTTAATGGGAGGCTGTTGAGCAGTCTTGGGCCCCGGACACTTATGGTGTTTTCCCTTAGTGTACCAATGGCGCCCCTACTTTTAATTGGGGGCATTTTGCATCGCTTGCCCAGTCTTTTACTTTCGTAGGGAGTGATTTCTGTGTGCAGATTTGGGATCATTCCTTCCAGGATATTCCAAGTGTAGATTGTGATATATCTCTCCCCCCTGCGTTCCAACGAGTACAAATCAAGTGATTCCAAGCGTTCCCAGTAGTTAAGGTGCTTGACAGAACTTATATGTGCAGTAAAGGATCTCTGTACACTCTCTAGATCTGCGATTTCACCTACTTTGAATGGAGATGTTAATGTACAGCAGTATTCCAGCCTAGAGACACCAAGTGATTTGAAAAGGATCATTATTGGCTTGTCATCTCTCGTTTTTAACGTTCTCATTATCCATCTTATCATTTTCTTTGCACGTGCGATCGTGGCACTGTTGTGATCCTTGAAAGTGAGATCCTCAGACATTACTACTCCCAGGTCCCTTACATTATTTTTCCGCTCTATTGTATGGTCAGAGTCTGTAGTATACTCTGTTCTAGTTATTATCTCCTCCAGTTTTCCATAACGGAGTAGTTGGAATTTGTCCTCATTGAACATCATATTGTTTACCGTTGCCCACTGGAAAACTTTGTTTATATCTTCTTGGAGGTTAACCGCGTCCTCAGCAGATGACAGCCTCATGCAGATCCTAGTATCATCCGCAAAGGATGATACGGTGCTGTGATGTATATCTCTGTCTATGTCTGATATGAGGATGAGGAATAAGATGGGGGCGAGTACTGTGCCTTGTGGAACAGAGCTCTTCATTAAGGCAGCCTCCAATTTAACTCTGTTGACTACTGCTCTTTGTGTTCGATTTGTTAAGAAGTTGAAGATCCATCTCCCCACTTTCCCAGTTATTCCTTTAACATGTATTTTATGGGCTATTACGCCATGATAGCATTTGTCAAATGCTTTTGCAAAGTCTGTGTATATTACATCTGCATTCTGATTTTCTTGCAGTGCATCCAAGGCCATATCATAGTGATCCAGTAGTTGTGAGAGGCAGGAGCGACCTGCCCTGAACCCATGTTACCCTGGATTGTGCAGATTTTGGGATTCCAGGTGATTTGCAATCCTGCTTCTTAGCACTCTTTCAAATATTTTTATGATGTGGGACGTCAGAGCTATTGGTCTATAGTTCTTAGCTAATGCTTTGCTGCCACCTTTATGGAGTGGGGCTATATCCGTTGTTTTAAGTGACTGTGGAATTTCACCCATGTCCAAGCTCCTCCTCCATAGTGTACTTAGGGCATGCAAGAAGGGTTTCTTGCAGTTCTTAATGAAAACAGAGTTCCACGAGTCTGGGCCCGGGGCTGAGTGCATGGGCATGTTGTCAATGGCTTTTTCGAAATCTATCGGAGTTAGGGTAATGTCGGAAATCTGGCATGCATTTATTGAATTTTGAGGCTCATTCATGAAGAAATCATTTGGGTCGTCGATCCTCAGACTGATTAGTGGTTCACTAAACAGAGTCGTACTGGGATTTCAATATTTCACTCATTTCCTTGTTGTCATCTGTGTAAGTCCCATCCTGTCTGAGTAAGGGCCCGATACTAGATGTGGTATTTGCCTTGTTTTTGGCATATGAAAAGAAATATTTTGAATTTCTTTCAATTTCACTAATAACTTTAAGCTCCTCCTGTCTCTCCTGGTTCCTGTAAGAGTCATTTAACTTAAGTTCAATAGTTTCCACTTCCCTGGTCAGCGCCTCCTTTCGTGTATCAGATATTCTAGCACTCCTGAGGAGCTCAGTGACTCTTCGTCGTCTTCTATAGAGGGAACATCTTTCTCTCTCCAGTTTACTCCTGCTTTTCTTCTTTCTTAGGGGAATATGCCTAGAACATGCTTTAACTGCCAGGAAGTTAATCCTTTCAAGGCACTGGTTTGAATCCATGTCATTTAAGATATCTTCCCAACATGTTTCGTTTAGGACATGGTTTACCTGGTCCCAGTTGATGTTCTTGTTGTTGAAGTTGTATTTTGTGAAGACACCTTCACAGGTACATGCATTCTGCTGATCAGGACCCCTATGCATGTACATCTGGACTTCGATTAGGTTGTGATCGGAATTAGTTGTTTTTGATATTCTTATGTCTCTTATCAGATCCTCATTATTTGTGAAGATAAGGTCAAGTGTGTTTTCTAGTCTTGTTGGCTCCACTATCTGCTGGCTTAAGGTGTGTTTTTCGCAGAGACTTAGTAGCTCATGTGTGTGTGACCTTTCATCTGTGCTACCTCCAGGGATTTTCAGCTATAACATTATTTGCTACATTCTTCCATTTTGTATGCCCTAGGTTGAAATCACCAAGCAGTAAGATGTTTGGGGATGGAGCTGGAAGACTTTCCAGACAGTAATCAATTTTTCAGTAGCTGTTCCTTGAACTGTTGGGAGGTTGCATCTGGTGGCTTATATACAACCACAATGGCTAGGTTTTGGTTCTCGATCTTTATTGATAGAACTTCAACTACCTCATTTGTGGTGTTCAGCAACTCCGTGCAGATGAGGGACTCTGACATACAGGCCAACCCCCCCCTTGTTGCCTGTTCATTCTGTCGCATCTAAAAAGGTTGTAACCACTTATCCATATTTCACTGTCAAGGTGATCTTTTGTGTGAGTCTCTGTGAAGGCTGCAAACATTGCATTAGACTCCTCTAGAAGTCCACTGATAAAAGGTATTTTGTTGTTGGTGGATGGCTTAAGGCCCTGTATATTAGCAAATATGAACGAGGTTGTATTCTGTGTTTGTTGGGGGGATTTTGTTATTGGCATCAGTAGTTGTAATTCTGGAGGGCCATGGGTGGCCACTGGCTGCGCCTCCAGCCCAACTAGGCTCCAAGGTGGGCTATTTTTGTTATTTCCTTCCATTTTCTTTTTCTGTTTCCTGCCACTAAAAAATCACCTGGAGTTGGGTTGTCTTAGCTACTATTGTTTGTCTTGTGGGGTCTGTGCCTCCTGGTCCCTTTTAGATGGTATGCAGGGCAGTCGATGTTGTAACACTGCTTCTGGAGGACCGAGGAGTGACACATTTTTGGGTGAAAGAAAGTACAGGAAAAAGAACGACACACTCCTTTAGACAGGAGGTCGCTACATTTTTTGGATGCTCAAAGTTGCATGTCCCATTTTTTTTCCTGATATTCCATGCTTATAGATGCCCCAAGCATAATATTTGCACAAATTCACCTTTGGTCGAGAATTGTTGTGAGGTGTGTTGTCAGTTTCTGCAAGTTCTGGGACTGCACTACAATCCTCAGTATCCAAGCCAGGGCCACCCCGTCCTGGATTCCATCTACTTTCCTCAGTAGAGGAAGAAGGAGGAGACTCCACTCCAACATCTGTACTGTGGGCCATAGTCTTGTGTAATGATGGTTGTATATTTATGGTTTTAGTGGTGGTTGTGGTAGGGTCCCTAGTAGAGTCTGGGCTGGCAGTAAGGCTGGGGGCTGGGTCTGAGTCAGCACTGGGGCTGGGGGCTGAGCCTGGGCCAGTACCAGCACTGTGGGTATTAGTGCTATGACTGGGGGATGGGTCTGGTTTAGCACTATGTGGGTGACTAGATAGTTTTGAGTCATCTGTTGTGGTATGGGCATTCTGCATTTTTTGATACACTATCTCTTGATCCCTTGTTTTATATATTTTTGGTAGATTATCCAAGAGGTCATCCTTGTTTTCTTGATTATTTTTATCATTTATTACTCTCCTTAGTATCTTTCTGATACCTGCCCAAAGTTCTACATCTTTATTGCACAACCAGAAGCACCTTGCTAGTTTGAGGTCATTTTTTGAGGCTGTATTTAGTCTAGTACAAGAGATATGGTGTTTGGAAGAGCATAGGTTGCATGTGATTCTGGATTTCCTTCCAAGGATTTTTTTACATGTCCCACAGATATGCTGTGCTGACATCCTGTCTGTATCCTACTACACTCTGTATGCCATGGAAGAAAACTGATTTCCACTTTACCTTTCTCTTGCTGGTGCCAGTAATATGCAAGATGTATTTATACGAACCAAGTTTGCAGTATGTGGGTGGTGGGTGTAGTGTGGGTGATGGGTGTAGTGTGGGTGTGAGAGCAAGACTTACCCACACTGCCACACTTCACTATTATTTTTATTATCATTATTATTATTTAATTTCCTTTTATGTAGTGCTGTACACTGTTTATCTCAAGGATATACACTGTATTCTTTCAAAATACACTTTTCACTGCGCTATACTGGGATCATTGTTTTATTATTTACACAGCAGCTAGGCCTATGCTAACTTTCCCATACACTTCTATGGAAAAGTTTATTTCCTGTTCAGTAGAGGTAACGGTTGTATGCTCAATTTATGTATGCTGTGATTCCCTGCACCTCAGTGCTACCACCACTCGTTTTATCTCTTATGACTATAGTAATTACTCATCCGTTATTAACACTTCACTGGACCTCTGGCAATAGTTCGCTAGTGCCAGTCGCTTGTAAGATATTCCCATTTCTACACTCTATATTGTACGCTATACTGGGGGATAATTAAGATTACTCTTATCTACAATTTAGTTCACTATGTCACTGCACATATATATCCTTGTCACTCATTATATTACTTATAAATAGATCGATATTTGTTTATTTCCACTTGTGTCGACATCCGGCAATAATTCACTAGTAATTCGTACGTAGTTATCATGTTTTCTCTATCCCTCCTGTCGTCCAGCATTATCAGGTTGAGTTCCCTTCAACTCTCCTCAAAGGACACGCTTTAGCTTCAGGACTAGTATTATTGCAAACTTCTGTACTTTCTCTAATTTCTTTATGTGCTTGACCAGTTCTGGGTTCCATATTGGTGATGCATACTCCAATATGAGGGTGACGTACACGGCGTAGTGTCGTGAATGACTCCTTACTCAGATGTCGAAATGCTATTCTTAGGTTTACCAGGCACCCTTATGCTGCAGTTGGTATTTGGTTGATGTTGGCCTCAGAAGATGTGTTCGGTATGATACTCCAAGATCCTTTACCTTGAGTAAGGTTTGCAGCTTTTGATCCCCGGGCCTGTACTCCGTCTGCGGTTTTCTTTGTCCTTTCCCAAGCTTCAAGACTTTGCGCTTGATGGGATTGAATTCTTGGAACCATTTGTAGGACCAGGCTTGTAGCTTTCCAGATCCATTTGTAGTCTTTCCTGATCCTCGTTCACTTGTGTTCTCGTTGGTTTCACATCGTCTGCGAACAGGGACACGTCTGAATTTATCCCTTCCGTCGTATCATTCCCATAAAGAAGACTGACAATTGTGGAAACCCGCTCGTTACATGCACCCATTCTGACACCTCGTCACTTACCATCTCTTGTGTTTTCTTTCTTATTAGGTACTTACTGATCCATTGTCCCTACCTCTTCTGGTATGTCATTCACAGAACTGATCTTACCATCCATCGTTGTGGAACCCCGATGGTTACTCTTACTCTGAGATCTCTTCTGAGACAATTACTATTTGCATTATATTGTTCAAGAATATGCTGTTTCTCTCTTTCATATCTGTGTCATACAACTCCAGTTGGTTTACAAGGAAAGATTTGCCTTCTCTAAACGAGTGTTTGTTATTGTTCATGAAACCCCACGTCCTTCCTTCCTCTGATTGTCTTCGTTCCCTTACGTGGCATGCAAGTCTCCCTTACATGGCATGCAAGACTCCCTCACATGGCATGCAAGTCTCCCTTACATGGCATGCAAGTCTCCCTTACATGGCATGTAAGTCTCCCTTACATGACATGCAAGTCTCCCTTACATGACATGCAAGTCTCCCTTACATGACATGCAAGTCTCCCTTACATGACATGCAAGTCTCCCTTACATGGCATGCAAGTCTCCCTTACATGACATGCAAGTCTCCCTTACATGGCATGCAAGTCTCCCTTACATGGCATGCAAGTCTCCCTTACATGGCATGCACGTCTCCCTTACATGGCATGCAAGTCTCCCTTACATGGCATGTAAGTCTCCCTTACATGGCATGCAAGTCTCCCTTACATGGCATGTAAGTCTCCCTTACATGACATGCAAGTCTCCCTTACATGACATGCAAGTCTCCCTTACATGACATGCAAGTCTCCCTTACATGGCATGCAAGTCTCCCTTACATGACATGCAAGTCTCCCTTACATGGCATGCAAGTCTCCCTTACATGGCATGCAAGTCTCCCTTACATGGCATGCAAGTCTCCCTTACATGGCATGCAAGTCTCCCTTACATGACATGCAAGTCTCCCTTACATGGCATGTAAGTCTCCCTTACATGACATGCAAGTCTCCCTTACATGACATGCAAGTCTCCCTTACATGGCATGCAAGTCTCCCTTACATGACATGCAAGTCTCCCTTACATGGCATGCAAGTCTCCCTTACATGGCATGCAAGTCTCCCTTACATGGCATGCAAGTCTCCCTTACATGGCATGTAAGTCTCCCTTACATGGCATGCAAGTCTCCCTTACATGGCATGTAAGTCTCCCTTACATGACATGCAAGTCTCCCTTACATGACATGCAAGTCTCCCTTACATGACATGCAAGTCTCCCTTACATGGCATGCAAGTCTCCCTTACATGACATGCAAGTCTCCCTTACATGGCATGCAAGTCTCCCTTACATGGCATGCAAGTCTCCCTTACATGGCATGCAAGTCTCCCTTACATGGCATGCAAGTCTCCCTTACATGACATGCAAGTCTCCCTTACATGGCATGTAAGTCTCCCTTACATGACATGCAAGTCCCCTTACAGGGCATGCAAGTCCCCCTTACATGACATGAAAGTTCCCTTACATGGCATGAAAAGTCCCCCTTACATGGCAGCAAGTCTCCTTACATGGCAGCAAGTCCCCCATAATGACTGCAGTCTCATTTACTGGCATGAAGTCCCCCTTAATGGATGAAAGTCCCCCATACTGACATGCAAGTCTCACTTACAGGGCACAACTTCCCCTTAATGGATGCAAGTCTCCCTTACATACATAAAATCTCCCTTACATGAAATCAAGACAAACGGGTCTTATTCAATCTTTCTGTCTGCCCCCCTTTTTTTTTTTTTTTTTTTTGTATTGGGACCCCTGCACGTTTCCTGATTTCTCTCACTTGCTCTAATTCATTGACTTGTTGTGGATTTTGTGGTGGTGGTGGGATGGGGGTGAGGGTTTGGTGATGGGGTGGTGGTGGTGGGGGTGGTGGTGGTGGTGGTGTGGTGGTGGTGGTGGTGGTGGTGAGGTGGTGATGGTGGGGGTGGTGGTGGTGGGGGTGGTGGTGGTGGTGGTGATGGTGGTGATGGTGGTGATGGTGGTGGTGATGATGGTGGTGGTGATGGTGGTGGTGATGGTGGTGGTGGTGATGATGGTGGTGGTGAGGATGGTGGTGGTGATGATGGTGGTGGGGATGGTGGTGGTGGGACGATGGTGGTGGTTGGTGATGGTGGTGGTGGTGGTGGTGGTGGTGGTGGTGACTGGTGGTGGGGGTGTGATGATGATGGTGGTGGTGATGATGGTGGTGGGGGATGATGGTGGTGGTGATGATGATGGTGGTGGTGATGATGGTGGTGGTGGTGATGATGGTGGTGGTGATGGTGGTGGTGATGATGATGGTGGTGGTGATGATGATGGGGGGTTGTGATGATGGTGGTGGTGGTGTGATGGTGGTGGTGATGATGGTGGTGGTGGTGATGTGGTGGTGGTGATGAGGGTGGTGGTGATGATGGTGGTAGTGGTGATGATGGTGGTGGTGATGATTGATGGTGGTGTGGTGATGGTGGTGGTGGTGATGATGGTGGTGGTGATGATGGTGGTGGTGATGTGCTGGTGGTGGTGATGATGGTGGTGGTGGTGATGATGGTAGTGGTGATGATGGTGGTGGTTGATGATGATGGTGGTGGTGATGATTGTGTGGTGATGATGGTGGTGGTGATGATGGTGGTGGTAATGATGATGGTGGTGGGTGGTGATGATGATGGTAGTGGTGATGATGATGGTGGGTGGTGATGATGGTGGTGGTGATGATGATGGTGTGGTGATGATGGTGGTGGTGATGATGTGGTGGTGGTGGTGATGATGATGGATTGGTGGTGATGATGGTGGTGGTGGTGATGATGGTAGTGGTGATGATGGTGGTGGTGATGATGATGGTGGTGGTGATGATTGTGGATGGTGGGTGATGATGGTGGTGGTGATGATGGTGGTGGTGATGATGATGGTGGTGGTGATGATGATGGTGGTGGTGGTGTGATGATGGTGGTGGTGATGAGATGGTGGTGGTGATGATGGTGGTGGGGGGATGATGATGGGGGATGATGGTGGTGGTGGTGATGGATGTGGGTGTGGTGGATGATGGTGGTGGTGATGATGGTGGTGGTGGTGATGATGGTGGTGGTGGTGATGATGATGGTGGTGGTGATGATGGTGGTGGTGATGATGGTGGTGGTGATGATGATGGTGGTGGTGATGATGGTGGTGGTGGATGATGGTTGGTGGTGATGATGGTGGTGGTGATGGTGGTGGTGGTGGTGATTGGTGGTGGGTGATGGTGGTGGTGATGATGGGGGGTGGTGGTGGTGATTGTGGTGGTGGTTGGTGGTGATTGTGGGTGAGTGGTGGTGGTGATGGTGGTGATGGTGGTGATGGCTGGTGGGTGACTGTGGTGGTGGCGGTGGTGGTGGTGATGACGATGGTGGTGGTAATGATGGTGGTGGTGAGGATGGTGGTGGTGATGGTGGTGATGATGGTGGTGGTGATGGTGGTGGCGATGGTGGTGGTGATGATGGTGGTGGAGTTTGATGGTGGTGGAGATGGTGGTGGTGATGATGGTGATGGTGATGATGGTGGTGGTTGATGATGGTGATGGTGATGATGGTGGTGGTGATGGTGGTGGTGATGATGGTGGTGGTGATGATGGTGGTAGTGATGATGGGGGTTTGGTGGTGATGGTGGTGGTGATGATGGTGGTGGTGATGGTGGTGATGATGGTGGTGGTGATGGTGGTGGTGATGATGGTGGTGGTGATGATGGTGGTGGAGATGATGGTGGTGGAGATGATGGTGGTGGTGATGATGGTGGTGGTGATGGTGATAGTGGTGATGGTGGTGGTGGTGATGGTGGTGATGATGGTGGTGGTGATGGTGGTGATGATGGTGGTGGTGATGGCGGTGGTGATGATAATGGTGGTGATGATGGTGGTGGAGATGATGGTGGTGGTGGAGATGATGGTGCTGGAGATGATGGTGGTGGTGATGATGGTGGTGGTGATGAGGGTGGTGATGATTGTGGTGGTGATGATGGTGGTGATGATGGTGGTGGTGGTGATGGTGGTGGTGTGTGTGTGTGTTAGTTACAATTTTGTCCTAGGCACATGTCGATTAAACACTAGGCCTGTTGTATATATGTACTCATCTATTTGTACTCACCTATTTGTGGTTGCAGGGGTCGAGTCTTAGCTCCTGGCCCCGCCTCTTCACCGGTTGCTACTGGGCCCTCTCTCTCCCCGCTCCATGAGCTTTATCAAACCTCGTCTTAAAACTGTGTATGGTTCCTGCCTCCACTACGTCATTTTCTAGGCTATTCCACTGCCTTACAACTCTATGACTGAAGAAATACTTCCTAATATCTCTCTGACTCATTTGTGTCTTCAACTTTTCCAATTGTCGCCTCTTGTTTCTGTGTCCCCTCCCTGGAACATCCTGTCTTTGTCCACCTTGTCTATTCCACGCAGTATTTTATATGTCGTTATCATGTCTCCCCTGACCTCCTGTCCTCCAGTGTCGTCAGGCCGATTTTCCTTAATCTTTCTTCATAGGACATTCCCCTTAGCTCTGGAACTAACCTTGTCGCAAACCTTTGTACTTTCTCTAGTTTCTTGACGTGCTTTATCAAGTGCGGGTTCCAAACAGGTGCTGCATACTCCAGTATGGGCCTGACATGCACGGTGTACAGTGTCTTGAACGATTCCTTACTAAGGTATCGGAATGCTGTTCTCAGGTTTGCCAGGCGCCCATATGCTGCAGCAGTTATCTGATTGATGTGTGCTTCCGGAGACATGCTCGGTGTTATACTCACCCCAAGATCTTTCTCCTTGAGTGAGGTTTGCAGTCTTTGGCCACCTAGCCTATACTCTGTCTGTGGTCTTCTGTGCCCTTCCCCTATCTTCATGACTTTGCATTTGGCAGGATTAAATTCGAGAAGCCATTTGCTGGACCAGGTGTCCAGTCTGTCCAGGTCTCTTTGAAATCCTGCCTGGTCCTCATCAGATTTAATTCTCCTCATTAACTTCACATCATCTGCAAACAGGGACACTTCTGAGTCTAACCCTTCCATCATATACCAAAAATAGCACTGGTCCTAGGACCGACCCCTGTGGGACCCCGCTCGTCACAGGTGCCCACTGTGATACATCATTACGTACCATGACTCGTTGTTGCCTCCCTGTCAGGTATTCTCTGATCCATTGCAGGGCCCCTTCCTGTTAAAATGCCCCTGATGCTCTAGCTTCTGCACTAATCTCTTGTGAGGAACTGTGTCAAAGGCCTTCTTGCAGTCCAAGAAGATGCAATCAACCCACCCCTCTCTCTCATGTCTTACTTTTGTTATTTTATCATAAAACTCTAGAAGGTTTGTGACACAGGATTTGCCTTCTATGAATCCGTGCTGGTTGGCATTTAAAACTCTTGTTCCGTTCCAGGTGCTCCACCACTCTCCTCCTGATAATCTTCTCCATAACTTTGTATACTATACACGTAAAATGACACAGGTCTATAGTTTAGTGTCTCTTTTCTGTCTCCTTTTTTAAAAATGGGAACTACATTTGCCATCTTCCATACCTCAGGCAGTTGCCCAGTTTCAGGGACGTGTTGAAGATTGTGGTAAGTGGCACGCACAACATATCTGCTCCCTCTCTAAGGACCCACGGGGAGATGTTGTCCGGTCCCATTGCCTTTGAGGGTATCGATGTCCCTTAGCAGTTTCTTCACCTCCTCTTCATCTGTATTTTATGTCGTCCAACACTTGTTGGTGTATTCCTTGCTGGTGTCCCCCATCTGATCTGTCCCCCAGAGTCCTTCCTGTCTCTACTGTAAATACTTCCTTAAATCTCGTGTTGAGCTCCTCACATATCTCTTGATCGTTTCTTGTGAGTTCTCCACCTTCTTTCCTCAGCCTTATCACCTGGTCCTTGACTGTTGTCTTCCTCCTAATGTGGCTATACAGCAGTTTCGGGTCAGATTTGACTTTCGATGCTATGTCATTTTCATACTGTCGCTGGGCCTCCCTCTTTATCTGTGCATACTCGTTTCTGGCTCTTCTACTAATCTCCTTATTTTCCTGGGTCCTATGCCTCCTGTACCTTTTCCATTCTCTGTTACACTTAGTTTTTGCCTCCCTACACCTTCGGGTAAACCAAGGACTCGTTTTGGTCTTCCTATTATTTCTGTTTCCCTTGGGAACAAACCTTTCCTCTGCCTCATTGCACTTTGTTGCCACATATTCCATCATCTCGTTTACTGATTTTCCTACCATTTCTCTGTCCCACTGAACCTCCTGCAGGGAGTTTCTCATACCTGTGTAGTCCCCCCCTTTTATAGTTTGGCCTGTCCCCTTCAGTTCCTGTTACCTTCTCCACTTGTAACTCTACTATATAATCAAAAGTCAGAACCACGTGATCGCGAGCTCCAAGGGGCCTCTCGTAAGTGATGTCCTCAATGTCTGAACTGCTCAGGGTGAACACAAGATCCAGTCTTGCTGGCTCATCCTCCCCTCTCTCTCTGGTTGTGTCCCTGACATGTTGATGCATGAGGTTTTCAAGTACCACATCCATCATCTTGGCTCTCCATGTTTCGGGACCCCCATGTGGCTCCAGGTTTTCCCAGTCGATCTCCCTGTGGTTGAAATCGCCCATTACCAGTAACTTTGCTCTGCTCGAGTGAGCTCTTCTTGCCACCTCAGCCAGTGTGTCCACCATCACCCTGTGTTTTCTTCGTACTCCTCTCTTGGCCTCCTGCAGTTCTGTGGTGGGTTATACATCACTCCAATGACTCTTTATGTTCTCCGGACTGAATTGTACCTACGATGTAGTCTCTTTCTCCAATCATGTCCATGCCTTCCATTTCCTCAAATCCCCATCGGTGTTTTATGAGCAGTGCAACCCCTCCTCCCCCTCTACTCCTTCTATCTTTCCTCAGGATCTGATATCCCGTTGGGAAGATTGTGTCTGTTATTGTCTCAGCGAGTTTTGTTTCTGTGACTGCTATGATGTCTGGGGATTTTTCGCTGATTCTTTCGTTCCACACCCTCATGTTTATTCGTTATTCCATCCGCGTTTGTGTACCAAACTTTCAGTTTTTTTTCTATCATTGTGGTCATGCAAGAATATTGGGGTTGGGGGAGCGAGAGCCTTGGTGGGGGCCTGTGTGGGGCTGTGGTGTATGTGGGGTTTGTGATGATGGGGGTGGGGTCAGAATGCCCATAAGGGACAGCTGTTGGGGTGTTGTTTGTGATATGGGGGTTGGTGGCAGAGGGAACAGTGAGTGGGTTGTAGTATAGGTTGCTCAGGTGCGTTGGGAATGTCGTGGTTGGAGTCTTTTGGTGGGAGATCCTGTGGGGTGTGTTTTGCCCTTCCTCCTGTGTCTGGGTCCTGCTCATCTTCGTCATTACCTCTCGTTCCTCCTTGCGTCTCTGTACCCTCTCTTTCAGTGTAGTCCTTTCTTCTTGTGTTCTGTCGCGGTCGAGGTATACTCTCTGGTACCCCTGTTTGTCCCTCAGTCTTGCTTTCTCTTGCAGAATCCTGGTTCAAAACTGATTCTTCCTTGAAAGTTACTTTGACAGGCCGTATCCTTCCACTCGCAAACCACCCAATTCCCTGAAAATTTGTCACCTGGGTCATATCGCCCTCACCTATTGTTTTCATGATGCCTTCAATCATTTTTTTCTCCTCCTGCTTTATTTCTTCAAAGTTGTCCCCCTTGGCTTCTTGGAGCCCATACACAAAAACTGACCTCGCCCTTTCCTCCTCCCACTGAGTCTCCATCTCCTTCCTCTGAGGCATTTTATTTCCTTCCATTGACATGTTCTTGCCTTCAGTCCCTGTCATATCTGAAACTTCTGTTCTCAGTGAACTGTCTTTCATGACCAGCTGTCCCTTGCTACTACAGTTGGCTGTTAGAATCTCTGCATATAGCATACCTTCATCGTCTTCGGACCTGTCATTTGATCTTAGTGTGCTTCTCGTCTTTTCCCTGGCCCCACGTGGGTCTGATAGGGCCTTCGCATACGGCATGTCTCTGTTGTTGCTTACTGTCCCCTTGTCTGCGCCTGACATTGAATTTCCTGATGTCACATCTGAATTGTCATTTGTCTCTAATCTGTTTCAGGCTTTGCAGTTTCTCTTCTAAGCACTGTATCCTAGCTTCTGCTGCTAAGACCTGTACTTCCCACTTCCTGCACTCTTCAGCTATCTGCTCCTCCATTTTCTTACCAAGCTCTACTATCTTCCTTCCCCACTCTTCCTCCCTTTTTTGGAGCTCTAACTCCCAGTCTTTCCTCCCTGGTTCGTCTACCAGATCTCTAGTTTTCCGTCCTCTAGGGCCACCCATTTTTTTTTATTACCACAGACAGAAGGCTAGAGGAGGGACAGGGTGAGAGGGGGAGAGAGAAAGGGTAGAACGAGGGAGAGAGAGGAGAGAGTATGGGGGTGAGGGATAAGACCAAGGGGGAGAGAGAGGGAAATGTGAGGGGGGAGAGAAAGGGTAGAGAGAGGGAGAAAGAGAGGGAGAGAGAGGGAGAAAAGGAGGGTGAGGGAAAAGGCTATGAGAGAGAGAAATGCGAGGAGGGTGAGAAATATAGAAAAAGGGAGATGGAGAGAGAAGCCTAAAAGAGAGAGAAGAGGGTGAGGGATAGGATTATGGGAGTGAGGGAGAGAGAGAGAGAGAGAGAGAGAGAGAGAGAGAGAGAGAGAGAGAGAGTAGGGGGAAGGGGAGGGAAAAAGGCTATGAGAGAGAGAAACGTGAGGGAGGGGGAGAGAGAAAGATAGGAGGGAGGAGGGAGTGAAGGCAAGAGCGGGGGAGGGGAAAGGTCTGTGGGGGAGGGAAAGGTGTGTGGGGGAGTGAGGGGACGCGGTCAAATTCCAAGGATCAGCTGTGTGAATGAGTGGGTGTGTGTACTCACCTAGTTGTGGTTTCAGGGGTCGAGACTCAGCTCCTGGCCCCGAGTGTGTATGTGTGTGCGCGCGTGTGTGTGAGCACGTCAGTTGTTTATATGTCCCAGAAATACATTTCACCTTTGTGTATCCATAATACTAATAAGATACCATTAACACTGAGAGTAATTCTAATAATTATAGTACTAGCGTGTGTTAACGAGTCTTTCTTTCACCCAGTTATGTACTACCTTTTACTACATGTGTACCCAATACTTGCTTCTCAGATCGTACTGTCTTTGTGTCCTAAAACATTATCTCTCGAAACTGTTGTCAGGGCTGTAGTCCCATTAGCCACAACTTACTACTCCTGCCTATTCCTTGCTCCTACAATTTTTATCTTCCTACTACTGCTAGGTGTTGTGTGTATGATAATCGCTCTGGAGCAGGGTTTGTGATAGCCAGCTACCAGTGATCGTAGGGCCGGCTCTACCACTCAAAACTTCCCGCCAACCACAAACAGGTGATTTGTACGTTACTCCTCAGAGGGGACATCCATCCAGATGCCTGATGTACGATGCTCGCTGTACGATGACTCGTGCACCTCGCCCTTCCGCCTCTGAATTCTTCAGCTATTCTTTTCTCGTTGCCCTTTTGAGTCCTCATTTACCACACTTATCACTTGTATACTGTGATGAATGGTTTGAAAAACCGACAAGTTGAAGATTGAGACACTTATGCAGCATATGGAAATCTTTATTCAGGAAATGTTTCGCCACACAGTGGCTTCATCAGTCCAATACAAAGAGGAAGGCGTAAGGAGAGGAGGAGAATGAGGTAATCAGTCCCTCAACCTGGAGTCGATGTGTTTAGTCCATCAATCTTGTAGAATGTACAGCATAGGGCCGTAGATGTGGCTTATATACTGTAGTGAGGTGACGTGAAGCAGATGGAGGCGGGGTCATAGTGGTACCATCCACTAGTCGAAGTAGGTCTTCGTCCAAAGGTTGAACAAGTGTTGAAGAATTCTTTGTAACAAGATCCCATGATGCTGCAGTGTCCGACAGTTGTGATGAATGGTTTGAAAAACCGACAAGTTGAAGATTGAGACACTTATGCAGCATATGGAAATCTTTATTCAGGAAACGTTTCGCCACACAGTGGCTTCATCAGTCCAATACAAAGAGGAAGGCGTAAGGAGAGGAGGAGAATGAGGTAATCAGTCCCTCAACCTGGAGTCGATGTGTTTAGTCCATCAATCTTGTAGAATGTACAGCATAGGGCCGTAGATGTGGCTTATATACTGTAGTGAGGTGACGTGAAGCAGATGGAGGCGGGGGGCATAGAGGTACCATCCACTAGTCGAAGTAGGTCTTCGTCCAAAGGTTGAACAAGTGTTGAAGAATTCTTTGTAACAAGATCCCATGATGCTGCAGTGTCCGACAGTTGTGATGAATGGTTTGAAAAACCGACAAGTTGAAGATTGAGACACTTATGCAGCATATGGAAATCTTTATTCAGGAAACGTTTCGCCACACAGTGGCTTCATCAGTCCAATACAAAGAGGAAGGCGTAAGGAGAGGAGGAGAATGAGGTAATCAGTCCCTCAACCTGGAGTCGATGTGTTTAGTCCATCAATCTTGTAGAATGTACAGCATAGGGCCGTAGATGTGGCTTATATACTGTAGTGAGGTGACGTGAAGCAGATGGAGGCGGGGTCATAGTGGTACCATCCACTAGTCGAAGTAGGTCTTCGTCCAAAGGTTGAACAAGTGTTGAAGAATTCTTTGTAACAAGATCCCATGATGCTGCAGTGTCCGACAGTTGTGATGAATGGTTTGAAAAACCGACAAGTTGAAGATTGAGACACTTATGCAGCATATGGAAATCTTTATTCAGGAAACGTTTCGCCACACAGTGGCTTCATCAGTCCAATACAAAGAGGAAGGCGTAAGGAGAGGAGGAGAATGAGGTAATCAAGTCCCTCAACCTGGAGTCGATGTGTTTAGTCCATCAAACTTGTAGAATGTACAGCAATAGGGCCGTAGATGTGGCTTATATACTGTAGTGAGGTGACGTGAAGCAGATGGAGGCGGGGTCATAGTGGTACCATCCACTAGTCGAAGTAGGTCTTCGTCCAAAGGTTGAACAAGTGTTGAAGAATTCTTTGTAACAGATCCCATGATGCTGCAGTGTCCGACAGTTGTGATGAATGGTTTGAAAAACGACAAGTTGAGATTGAGACACTTATGCAGCATATGGAAATCTTTATTCAGGAAAACGTTTCGCCACACAGTGGCTTCATCAGTCCAAATACAAAGAGGAAGGCGTTAAGGAGAGGAGGAGAATGAGGTAATCAGTCCCTCAATCCTGGAGTCGATGTGTTTAGTCCATGACCCCGCCTCCATTTTCTTCACTTCACCCCCACTACGGTAAAATAAAGCCAATCTACGGCCCAAAGCTGTAATTCTACAAGTTTTGATGGACTAAACCCCATCAACCCGGGGTTGAGGGATTTGATTACCCTAACCCTTCCCTCCTTTTCCTTTACCCCTTTCCCTTTTTTGTATTGGACTGAAAAAACCCCCACTGTGTGGGGGAAACGTTTCCTGAAAAAAGGATTTCCATATGCTGCAAAAAGTGTCCAATTTTCCCAACTTGTCGGTTTTTAAAACCCCATTCATCACAACTTTTCGGACACGCAGCATCATGGGGATCTTGTTACAAAAAATTCTTCAACACTTTTAAAAACCCTTTTGGGAAACGAAGACCTACTTCGATAGTGGAGGGTTTAACCACTATGACCCCCCCTCCATCTCCCTTAAACGTCACCTCACTCAGTATATAACCCAACCCTAGGGCCCCTATGCTGGTACATTCTACAAGTTTAAAGGGGCCCTAAACAAAAATGGGATCCAGGTTGAGGGGAGGGATTACCTCATTCTCCTCCTCCCCCTTTACGCCTTTCCTCTTTGAAAGGGACTAAATAAAGGGCCCACTGTGTGGCGAAACTTTTCCCCTTAATAAAGTTTTCCCCAAAAGGGGCAAAAGGGGTCCCCAATTTTCCCACTTGTAAAAATGCAAAATTTTAAAATTTTAAACAATTCATTTTGGGTAAGTACATTTTCTTATTTGTGTTTGGACCCCAACCTTTTTATGGCGGCCACTTCCTCGGGCCTACTGCTGCCACCTTCTTGCTTATATATATTTATGTTTATGGTATGTTATTTTAATATACCCCCTTTCTGGCTACTTGTTCACCTGGCTGTTCCCTACCCACAGTTTCCTTTAACCCAGCCTCTTTTAAAATCTTTTTGACTTTTCCCCTTTAAAGTAAATCGTTTTCTCTTCCCTTTTACTTTTTTTTTTTTTTGGGTTTAATTTACTTTGGTTATCACTTGTAGGGTTGTTCACTGACGTTGTCACTAACACTGGTTGCTTCTAGCTGCTAAAGCACGCCCTAAAAGCACTAAGATTCTCGGAGCCTGGTGCTTGTGATCCACTACACTACGTGTGTGTGTTTTGTGTGTGGTGTGTGTGTGTGTTGTGTGTGTGTGTGTGTGTATGTGTGTGTGTATATTGTGTGTGTGTGTGTGTTGTGTGTGTGTGTGTGTGTGTGTGTGTGTGTGTGTGTGTGTGTGTGAGTGCGTGTGAGTGCGTGTGTGTGTTTGTGTGTGTGTTTGTGTGTGGTGTGTGTGTGTGTGTGTGTGTGTGTGCGCGCGCGCGTGTTGATGTGTGTGTGTTGTGTGTGTGTGTGTGTGTGTGTGGGGTGTTGTGTGTGTGTGTGTGTGTGTGTGTGGGGTGTGTGTGTGTGAGTGTGCGTGTGTGTATGTATGTGTGTGTGTTTTAAAGTATTTTAATTTTTCACTTTACGTGGTTACCTGTGTATATGCCTATCTCTTCCTTTCTTCCCATCTTCCTTCATCTTTATAAACGCATCCAGTCCTGCTGCACGAGGCAGTAACTCAGCTTCTTGGCTCAAAGTCACCTGTTAACCCACGGAAACATAAGGTCACGACTAACAGACAGTGGGGAGAAAACAAAACCTATAATTCAGGAAGTAAATCTGAAAAAAAAAATTGTGAAAAAGTCGGAAGGTGTTGGACGAAGCTTTTTTGCAGTGTAGGTTGTCGGTGAGAGTGAATTATGACAGTAAAAGTTACCTTGGTTGCTGCTCTGTTGTACTGCCCCAGGCTCAGCTGACTGTTCACACCCAACACTACCTTACTGATCCCTTCCTTACAACATCCCCAAACCTTTCCCTACAACATCACCTAGAGATTCCCTATATCTCCTGTCCCTTCCTTGCATCTCTCGTCCCTTCCCTACAACATTACCCATCCATTCCCTATATCTCCTGTCCCTTCCTTACATAAATAACAAAAAAAAGGCACAATACCGTGACTGGAACGATACACAAATAACCCGCACATAAAAGAGAGAAGCTTACGACGAGGTTTCGGTCCGACTTGGACCATTGACAAAGTCACACTAACCAGAAGTGGAGCAGGACGGCTATATACTGATGAAATTAAGACACATGTGCGGCGTCTGGTTGTCTTTGTCATTTCGGTCTGGATGCGATCCGAGAAATGTATCCCCGTATATAACCCGAGTCATTTGTGCCTCAGTGACCGCGATTTGAATAATACAGAGTGCGAATAAGTTGATTATGTAATTGAATATTAATGTTGAAGATGTGAAGGGAATCAGAAGAGACTTTCACAAGTCATCATTTGGAAACTGTTATCCAAAAATTTTCAATAAAAAAATGGTAAATTAGGACATTCACAGCAGAAGTTTAACTGAAACATTTCAGTGGACAAATATCCGTAAATACACGAGCACATGAAGCTCAGAAGTTGCATTACCAGATTATTACTATGGAAGGATTGAAGCTAACCCGATGCCGCAGTCAGAAATTATCGCATAAAAAGCAGTATGTCAATTGTTCTAACTCTTCCAAAAAGAAAATTTGGACTTGCACAGGACAAAATCAATCCAGCTGTTTTCTAAGTAAGATTAATCAACTTTTAAGAAAGTAAGTGTAGTAATTAAGTGAATAAGCAAGTTTCGTATTAGCATACAACACTTAATATACATCTGTGTGCCTAAAGGGCACACAGATCTGGAAAAAGATGACATACGAGAATAGTTAATATTCCATGTCTCCCAAAGAATCCATCAGATGAGCTACAGGTGGCACTCATTCATCTCTTTCCTCTGTTTCATGCCCGTCAAGGGAGGTTCCTTGATGCTGGTGAGGGGCTCTTGATCTAGGAAATTGGATCTGTGTTCCGGTTTCCTGTATTGAGCCTGAATGCCTTCCATCCCCCCAACATGTGCTGTATAATCCTATGGGTTTAGCGCTCTCCCATGATTATAATAATTATAACTGTTTCATGAGGAGGCTGCAACATCTCCTATGAGCAAGTATGGCATGGAAGTACAGTATGAAGGCAATATATTCGTCAGCCAGGGTTATGCCTTGGCAAAGTAAGTTTAGAGTTGACCAAAGGCTCTAGTAGAGGACACAGACGTTGTGTTCGGAGACCGACATCCTTAAATATTGATGCTGAGCACAACTTGGAATGCTCAGATTAAGCACCTGCATAAACACAACCAAAGATCGTTTTATTTGGCACTTCAGACTCGTACTTAAGGTCTTTCCACCTCATGAGGACGAGACTTATTTACCAGGTAAGTACCTAAGCCTTGGTAAAATCTAAGAACGAGGCATTAAAGTTGACTGGATTGTCCAGCAATGAAGATGTCCCTAGACTAAAACATGATTCATAAATGTTCTGACTACTACTTCTGGGATACTATTTTCAAAATGGAAATTCTGGAATCTTTCTTCGTCACAGCACACCGAGAGTTTCACTTACAATTTCAGTGTGGAGTCACTAGAAGCCATGTGCCATGGTTTTTGGCTGTGGATTACCAGAGTTTACCGTACCACCTGCGGTATTAGGGAGTCAATAGGGAAGAAGGGCAACGGGGATCTCAGGAAGGTAACTGGAGAGGATAAAATATGGAATTGGTAGGACTTCTTACATGATCAAAAAAAAAAAAAAAAAAAAGAGAGAAGAATTCTTTGAATTTCTCTCCTGCATGACTTCAAGAATAAATATTCGACTTGAAAAGATTGTCATCACACAGTCCAGGAGTTGTCTCCAGAGGCAGGAGTCAGTTCAAGATTCATGCAATAACGAGGAGGTGGACATAAGAATTCTGATTCGTTTACAAGATGGACTAAGGTGTGACTTGTCACCCAGCCTCATTCGGAGAGCGGATATCGACGTATCCACTGCACATATATTGGTAGCCTTTGGTGCCGAAAATAATTACACACATCTGCATGTCTTTGCCTTCGGTCATGGACTAGGAAAAAAACAAGCACAAACCTTATCCTTCTTCCACCCGAACAGACTGTGATACTGTCTTCTTTTTTCTGGGGGGAGGGGATAGGAAAAAACTCTGCAAGGAGAGCTAGAAAGCATTACTCTAACTCATAGACGAATTCTTCTACATAAAAATTAATACTCACCGAGAGCTAGACATAGACAGCAATATCTTCAAGCTCCTTAAACATTACACCTGGGATCTGACCCTCAAGTGACGGGACCCTGCAAGGAACTCCTTAACGATGAGGCTGGAGTGTATGAACCATACTCTGCATGGCATCAGAAGCATGCACTCAACTAGCTAAGCGGAGCTGCAAAAGTACTAAAGACTTGTGGGATTTGTACATGGGAGAAGATCACCTGAAGTACACATAAGTTAGTGGATTTTAAAGCCTTAAATAGATATCAGATAGTGATCTACATGCACATGTTAGTTCTGCAACCAGATTTCGCTAATGTAACACAATAAGCAGTTTTGTTGATTCTGGTGTCATGGCTGTCATGTGTTGTTTTACTGCTCTACCTCTCATGGACAGTAGCTACTTGGGTACTGTATATGATACTCGCAATATAGTATCTTGAGCACTAATAAACATATGGAGGTAGTCATACAAAATAAATGTTTTATTAGTTCTATAAACATTTGTGATAAATTTGTCTCTACCATCGTGTATGATATAATTTTATTGTGATTAACAATTGCTTATAATATTAATTGTTAATTAAAGCTTCCAAGATATTAAATTCCAAGTGCCACAGCAAAGTTACTTTAGGTAATTTTGTCAGAAAACAGGACAAGTGTTTCTTGAGGCAGGTCTTAGTCATATGATGACCCGCAGCTAAAGTTTTTGGTCATCTGACCGAGCCTTTCAACTGGCTTAGCGGTCTACCCCTTAAAAATTAAGGCTATAATTATAACCATTGGTAAACATACCACAGCAAAACTGTTAATAGTAATGCATGTTATTGATGCACAAAATTTGGTGCTTTTATCTAGTTTATATTTTCATAGTGCAAGTATCACTGAGACGAGGGTAGATGTATTCTCTGGTTATACATATTTTTTATAATAATAAAAATCTAAGAGAAGCTTCTTTCCATCGTAATCAAACTGGTAGTGTAGATTCCTGTTGAGGAGTTGCCTTTACTCAGGATTACATGAGTTACTCGTCAACATGGGACAAACCTTGGCTTCACTCAGAGCAGTGGCTTCTTGCAGTGTTTTCTGCTGATACAGTTATAGATCACTCAGAAGAGCCCTTCAGGTGCTGTACCTTCAGGCTAGCGAGAGGCTCTCTTCAAGACATATCAGAGATCTTCTTCTTTCTCAGATCAAACCTAGTTACCTCTCATTTCTCAGACGTTGTATGTCCCCTATAAGTTTATCGCTTCAATATGGTTATAATAATTCATGAGCAACTTTGTCCTGACACTTTCGGTGTCTTGCGGAGCAACATCAGTTTCTATGCATATTGAATCTATACAAAAACATATTACGTTATCGATTTAAATAACATTATTTACATTATTATTTGATATGCAAAATTTTTACATTAAAATATTTTTAAATATCAGTTAAAAAAATTAACATCCCTGCAAGTTTTTATACAACGTAAAAAAATGTAATAAAACGATTGTTAGAAAAGTAATGTAATATCATAGAATCTGATACACCGAGAGTTATGCATCTCAGTGGTATAAACCTTGGTAATAAATACCGACAAGTTGGTTTAGAAAGACACGTAAGCAAACACTATAACATATTTATTAGAAAACGTTTCGGTCCTGGGCTTAAATCAACTTCTAGTGATCAAGGTCACCAGGACCGAAACGTTTTTAATAAATATGTATAGTGTTGGCTTACGTGCCTTTCTAAACCATGCATCTCAGTGTATGTACTACCACTGGGGAATAAACATTCAGTGTATGTACTACCACTGGGGATTAAACATTCAGTGTATGTATTACCACTGGGGATTAAACATTCCTTGACTGGTGTTGTAAAGGTGAGATGCAGTCTTAATGACCCTCATGTAGTCGATACGTCTAAAACTAACAAAGAAACCAAAGGGCCAAAAATATTTGTAAAACCCATGACATATTAAAAATAAGCAGCTACGAGTGAGCAAGTATTGTTTTAAAAAGTAAATGAGTAGTTAATTATTTTTATGATAATAGTAAAATAAAAACGTATACAAGTTATTATATTCGTGGAAAGGGAATAATCTCAAAAAAGGAAAAGTGAAATCTAGCAAGGGGATTTTGGGCAGCATCTGGAAAAACGTCTTAGTTAAAACCTTGGTGTAAACCAGGGTTCCTAAAGTGGTCAATATCGATGGGTTGATGAGACTATCAAAAAGGTTGATAAGTGACTGGGGGTCATAAGGGGGTCAGTACATGGTTGAATTTGGTTTTAGCCATGCTAATATAATTCTAACTAAGAAGAATAACAGACTGAACCTGGAAGAGCGTGGTGATTTACTACTAAAACTCACCAATCACCATATATCAGTATCCTTGTTGACGCTTCATCACCTGCATCTTTCCCATTAATGATATCAACAGTTTCAGTTAAATAAAAAGTAGGTTAAATCTAATATTTTTCATAACATAAATACTACCTATTTTTTATGAAGTCATTTTTATGATTATTATTATTATATATTGTTATTATTCGTAGTATTAATAATTAAAGTACTATTTATCAAATTATTTTCATATAATAAATATTTGGAGGTCGATGAACAATCTGAAGCTTCATGAAGCTGAAGAGTCAGGGGACCCCTGATGTAAACTTTCACGTTCAGTAGACCTGGATGAGTTACTCATGTTGTCCCACAACACATTATAAGTAACTTCTATATTCCTTAAAGTATATTAATATTGGTGGAATCTCATATACCCTGCTGTATTTTAGGTGTGATTTCGAATTATAATCTTGGGAAACAATATTAGTGATGGTCTTACATATAGCGTTATCCTTTCACTCGCAAATCACTGAGAGGAAGAAGTGAACAGTAAACTACATTACCTGATGGCAGTTCCTTTGCATGGTGGCGGATAACTGTCTTCGTCATTCCTATGGGTCCCCTAAGGAGGCCTTTTTTTTTTACCCAGGGTTGTCATGGCCTGTGAGGACCATTCCAAATGCTGCTCTGTGCGTTTGTAATGCATAGATACCTGAATATTTCACTGGCCTCGAAGTACAACCAATCCTTCAGAACCGTTCGGGAACCATCATTCTTCTTTGATGAAGAGATAGAGGGAAAATCGTTCAGCTGGACTTCCTTATCTTCTCCTTCCCTGGCTGACGATAAGATTAGCTGTCGGTCTGCTTGCATTTTCGTTGCCTGTTTTCCACAGTTCATGGGGCTTTGCTTGTGGTCCACTTTGTGGATGACGAGTTAATGAAGACAGTGTTAGGTTCGCTCTGCCTGACGGCTACTTGCAGTCGGGTGGTGTAACTGGTTAGGGCTAAGCGAGCTTTGGAGTATAAGCACCTTTTTTTTTTTTTTTCTTGCCACCTAGTTCTAAGTTGACCACTTGCATAGACGTTTCTAATAGCCCTGGGATTGTGTTCAGAGCCTCGCCTTAGTAGACTCGATGATTGGTGGGAGGGGGGGGGGTAGGATACAAATTTTGATGCTACTTTGAATAATATTATAAATTATTCTTCTACATTGCTGTCCAACATTTTATTGAACTTTTCATCACTATAATCCTAAGAGGCTCTCCTTGCAACGGTAATTTGCATATTATTATTACCATACTTAGCAAAATGCCTCTAATTCCATTTTCAAGATGAATGCTATCGATTTTTTTCTTCTCTACGGTCCTAAGATTGTCTCTGTATGATGTGCATTAAAATGGTATAAAATACCGACAGGTTGTTAGGTAAGACACATATGCAACAGTTAGGTATCTTTATTATGAAACGTTTCGCCTACACAGTAGGCTTCTTCAGTCAAGTACAGAAAAGTTGATAGAAGCAGAAGATACTTGAAGACGATGTAATCAGTCCATCACCCTTAAAGTTTTGAGGTGGTCAGTCCCTCAGTCTGGAGAAGAGCATTGTTCCATAGTATGAAACAATATGGAGATGAAGTGACAGAATGGAGCTTTTTATAGCGCCAAGAGGTAAGACGTAGGCCACTAGGAGAGGTAAGATGTGTTTGGTCAACAAATTGTGTCGGTTGTGATAAATGGTTTTGAAACCGACAAGCTGAAGGTTGAGACACAAGAGTAATGGACCGAACACATCGATTCCGGGCTGAGGGACTGATTACTTCAAATTCCACCTCTCCTTACCCATATTTACTTTGTATTGGACTGATGAAGCCACTGTGTGGCGAAACGTTTCCTTAATAAAGGTTCCCATATGTTGCTTATGTGTCTCAATCTTCAAATTGTGTCGGTTATTTTTTTTTTAAATCAAGCCTATTGAGGCTTTGAATGTATTGCATAATAACAGAATCGATCAAGTAATCTTGGCTCTAAGGCAGCATACTCTCATAAGAACGAAAGTAACACTGGATAGAGAATTAGTAGAAAGTGTTGAGACAAAGAGAGATAGAGAGAGCTAAAAGCCACAAGTGAAACTGGAAGAAATCCACTGATGACAACAAAGAAATGTGTGAAATACTTAAAATCCCAGTGTGACTCAGTATGACTCGAAATAGAAGACAAAATTAAACCACTCAACAGAACATATCAAAATTTAGAGGCCTGGAAGGAATAAAGTCAGAAAATCTCACTTAACAGGAGCAAAACAATTTTATTATCAGAACTGCAAGGAAAATGATAGGTTGGATAACTAGAACCTTCAGAACAAGAGATGCCAAGCCGATGTTGATATTCTTCAGGTCTCTCTCTATAGGCAAAAATATTGCTGAGAACTAACGGCCCCTTTCAAGGCAGGGTCCAGTATACTCGGTCAAGCACTTAAATTTCTGGAAGCGCTTGAAGTCCGTAGAGCTGTACTCCTTAGAACACAGGTAAGAAAGATGCATCATAATCTATACCTGGAAGATGCTAGAGGGATTGATCCCAAACCTAAACACCAAAAAAACTGCTTATGAACACAAGATAATTGGCAGATGGTGCAGGATACTTCCAATTAAAAACAGGAGAGCGAAGAATGCACCGAGAGAAAATTCAGTAAGTATTATGGGACCACGACTCTTCATTACTTTCCCTTCATGCATTAGGGGGATTGTCAACAAACCCCAACTGACTTGAAGAGAGAAGTCGACACATTCCTCAAAACAGTTCCTGATCAACCTGGTTGTGGTGCATACGCTGGGCCAAACACGGCAAGCACTAACAGCTTGATCGATCAGGCCAACAACCAGGAAGACTGGTCTGGGACCGGGCCTCAGAGACGGTGACCGTTGGAAATGACTATAAGTAAACTCAAGGTATTTCCCAACAATGTTATAAGTTCTTATGCCATGGATGCCCTTTGATGAATTTTGTCGTTTTCTTGTATTGTACTTCGTATCCTGTATTTCTTGTGGAAGGTGAGAACTGCTTCCTCAGTAGGAAAGAGGACATGTCGTACTACCAGGATGTTGGCCATTTTTACTGAACTAACTACCTGGCTATGAATACATGTGCAGTATGGCACCTCCTCGACTTTCACTGCATGCACACACCTTTCTAATTTTCTCTGTGAAGACTCTTTAGTCACTTTCCTGTTACCTAACAAACAAAACACTCGTCTCCATCTTTTGTGCATAAGAAAATTCTTCAGAATCAAATTCAGTTTCAGATGTCCTCTTTCAACCTTCCATCTCTCCACGTTAGTCCTTTAATCCTCAGTCCTCTTCCCTTCAGTCTTCACTTCTTCGGCTCTCTCCTCTCTTATTCATACCTTACACATTCTGGCCACCCCACTCTGCAGGTGGAAGCGGTGGAGGTTGATGCTATCAGTAATTGCAATAATCCACTCTACAGTCTTCTCCTTCACTTCCTATTGTACTATCTTCTTCATTCTCTTCTTAGTCCACGCACTCTGTATACTCTTTTTTTTCCTGCACTCAATGTGGTTTCCTCAACTTCTTCCTCTTTCCCCGTTAGTGCCCGAGTCTTCTACCATGGTCTCCTTCGATGATGCGTTATAGACGACTTCACCTTACAGTCTACTAACCCATCCGAGGTCACTTTATTTTTTTCTACTCCTACAGTTCCAGTTTTATTACTCCTTCCGTTGTCATTTCCTTCCCCGATGGTGAAGGAAATCAAAGATCTCATCCCACCTTGTATTTATGACACCCAGCAATTGGTAAATTATGATTCCTTTGAAGAGTCTTATCATGTTAAGACTATTATGTAGTACAGCATATCACAGTCGGGGTAAACAACCACGACAACTTTCTTCCTCGCGATATAACCAATAAACATCACATTCAAAATCATACTGTAAACAACAAGTTTGTTCCGGCTGTTTCCTACTCTTCCCTTGCTCTAGTCAATTAATTATTTTTTTTTCGCAATACACTCGCTGTAAGTTAGTTTTAAATGTACAGGTGCCGATTTTCTAATTTTCTTCTGCATGAATTTCCCTTCAAGAGATTAAACTTTGCTATGTTATTGGCTTTTATTTGTCTCTGGCCACATTCTTTTACAATCCGTTTACCTTCAGCCTGATGCCTCACACAATAAGAGTGCACTACATATGTACATTGATGATCCATATACCAGATTGTTTATGCAGACTTTACCTCATTATGCTGCGGTTAGTGTTTATTGAAATGAAATGTACATAAATATTCTTCGAGGTTATTTATTTCTCGTCCCACATCTTCATAAACTCTAAAAAAACAAAAGGCACAATACAGTGACTGGAACATTACACAAATAACCCGCACATATGAAATAGGAGCTTAAGAATACGTTTCGGTCCGACTTTGTAAATGTCTAAGACATTCCCAGCATCCTGGACCCTCAGTGGATTAGCTGAATTACTATCAACAAAGCCACGGAAGTTCCTTGATATGAGCCTCTTACCCAGCATCAGAGAAAAAAATAAATTTGCCAAAATTAATACTATACAATTTCAGGTTAAACGTAAAAAATGAGAATTTTATGTAGCACTAGTATGGACACCACACTTGTACTGGACATCCACGACTGTGTACTGGACATCCACACTGGTACTGACATCCACACTGGTATGGTACATCCACATGTGTACTGGACATCCACACTTGTAACTGGACATCCACAAACTGTGTACTGGACATCGCACACTAGTACTGGACATCCAAACTGTGTACTGGACATCCACACTGTGTACTGGACATCCACACTGTGTACTGGACATCCACACTGTGTACTGGACATCCACACTGTGTACTGGACATCCACACATGGCAACAGTTCATGAATCTTGATTTCAGCAAGAGTTGGAACCTTGAAGGCGACTGAACAAGGTGCTCAAGAGTAATAAATAAAAATCCGTAATAAAACAAACTAAAATAATGTTGCTAAAAATGATCCGAAAATAAGATAGTTTTCCCCATTAAACACAAAAAAACACAAACTCGCATATTTCCATTTTTCAGTTTTCTATTTAAATTTACATTCTATATAAATTCTTCACAATTTTGTAATAAGAAATATTTGATATGTATTTTTTGGAAAGGGATATTTTATAAATTGTCAAAAAACTGGCAAATTGGCACCCCCCCCACACCTAAAAATAATTTATACAGCACAGAGTGACGATCAGTGTTTTAATAAAGCTATCGATGGTAAAAGTTTGAAGGCGATCAAAAAAAGCATTCTTGAGTAAATGATGTGATTCCCACGATTCTAGGGAGTGTCCCCGGAACTACGTCATCGAAAACATCCGTGTCATTGGTCGTACCAATTTCCTGGTGATGGACCAGATGCTTCAGCTCCTTCAGTACCCTGGTGATGGACCAGGTGCTTCAGCTCCTTCAGTACCCTGGTGATGGACCAGATGCTTCAGCTCCTTCAGTACCCTGGTGATGGACCAGGTGCTTCAGCTCCTTCAGTACCCTGGTGATGGACCAGGTGCTTCAGCTCCTTCAGTACCCTGGCGATGGACCAGGTGCTTCAGCTCCTTCAGTACCCTGGTGATGGACCAGGTGCTTCAGCTCCTTCAGTACCCTGGTGATGGACCAGGTGCTTCAGCTCCTTCAGTACCCTGGTGATGGACCAGATGCTTCAGCTCCTTCAGTACCCTGGTGATGGACCAGGTGCTTCAGCTCCTTCAGTACCCTGGTGATGGACCAGATGCTTCAGCTCCTTCAGTACCCTGGTGATGGACCAGATGCTTCAGCTCCTTCAGTACCCTGGTGATGGACCAGATGCTTCAGCTCCTTCAGTACCTGGTGATGGACCAGATGCTTCAGCTCCTTCAGTACCTGGTGATGGACCAGGTGCTTCAGCTCCTTCAGTACCCTGGTGATGACCAGATGCTTCAGCTCTTCAGTACCTGGTGATGGACCAGGCTTCAGCTCCTTCAGTACCCTGGTGATGGACCAGTTGCTTCAGCTCCTTCAGTACCTGGTGATGGACCAGGTGCTTCAGCTCCTTCAGTACCCTGGTGATGGACCAGTTGCTTCAGCTCCTTCAGTACCCTGGTGATGGACCAGTTGCTTCAGCTCCTTCAGTACCCTGGTGATGGACCAGTGCTTCAGCTCCTTCAGTACCCTGGTGATGGACCAGGTGCTTCAGCTCCTTCAGTACCCTGGTGATGGACCAGGTGCTTCAGCTCCTTCAGTACCCTGGTGATGGACCAGTTGCTTCAGCTCCTTCAGTACCCTGGTGATGGACCAGGTGCTTCAGCTCCTTCAGTACCCTGGTGATGGACCAGGTGCTTCAGCTCCTTCAGTACCCTGGTGATGGACCAGGTGCTTCAGCTCCTTCAGTACCCTGGTGATGGACCAGGTGCTTCAGCTCCTTCAGTACCCTGGTGATGGACCAGGTGCTTCAGCTCCTTCAGTACCCTGGTGATGGACCAGGTGCTTCAGCTCCTTCAGTACCCTGGTGATGGACCAGGTTGCTTCAGCTCCTTCAGTACCCTGGTGATGGACCAGTGCTTCAGCTCCTTCAGTACCTGGTGATGGACCAGGTGCTTCAGCTCCTTCAGTACCCTGGTGATGGACCAGTGCTTCAGCTCCTTCAGTACCCTGGTGATGGACCAGTGCTTCAGCTCCTTCAGTACCTGGTGATGGACCAGGTGCTTCAGCTCCTTCAGTACCCTGGTGATGGACCAGGTGCTTCAGCTCCTTCAGTACCTGGTGATGGACCAGTGCTTCAGCTCCTTCAGTACCCTGGTGATGGACCAGATGCTTCAGCTCCTTCAGTACCCTGGTGATGGACCAGATGCTTCAGCTCCTTCAGTACCCTGGTGATGGACCAGATGCTTCAGCTCCTTCAGTATCCTGGTGATGGACCAGATGCTTCAGCTCCTTCAGTACCCTGGTGATGGACCAGGTGCTTCAGCTCCTTCAGTACCTGGTGATGGACCAGTGCTTCAGCTCCTTCAGTACCTGGTGATGGACCAGGTGCTTCAGCTCCTTCAGTACCCTGGTGATGGACCAGTTGCTTCAGCTCCTTCAGTACCTGGTGATGGACCAGGTGCTTCAGCTCCTTCAGTACCCTGGTGATGGACCAGTTGCTTCAGCTCCTTCAGTACCCTGGTGATGGACCAGGTGCTTCAGCTCCTTCAGTACCCTGGTGATGGACCAGTTGCTTCAGCTCCTTCAGTACCCTGGTGATGGACCAGGTGCTTCAGCTCCTTCAGTACCCTGGTGATGGACCAGTGCTTCAGCTCCTTCAGTACCCTGGTGATGGACCAGGTGCTTCAGCTCCTTCAGTACCCTGGTGATGGACCAGTTGCTTCAGCTCCTTCAGTACCTGGTGAGGACCAGTGCTTCAGTCCTTCAGTACCTGGTGATGGACCAGTTGCTTCAGCTCCTTCAGTACCCTGGTGATGGACCAGTGCTTCAGCTCCTTCAGTACCCTGGTGATGGACCAGGTGCTTCAGCTCCTTCAGTACCCTGGTGATGGACCAGGTGCTTCAGCTCCTTCAGTACCCTGGTGATGGACCAGGTGCTTCAGCTCCTTCAGTACCCTGGTGATGACCAGGTGCTTCAGCTCCTTCAGTACCCTGGTGATGGACCAGTGCTTCAGCTCCTTCAGTACCCTGGTGATGGACCAGTGCTTCAGCTCCTTCAGTACCCTGGTGATGGACCAGTGCTTCAGCTCCTTCAGTACCCTGGTGATGGACCAGGTGCTTCAGCTCCTTCAGTACCCTGGTGATGGACCAGGTGCTTCAGCTCCTTCAGTACCCTGGTGATGGACCAGGTGCTTCAGCTCCTTCAGTACCCTGGTGATGGACCAGTTGCTTCAGCTCCTTCAGTACCCTGGTGATGGACCAGATGCTTCAGCTCCTTCAGTACCCTGGTGATGGACCAGGTGCTTCAGTTCCTTCAATACCCTGGTGATGGATCAGGTGCTTCAGTTCCTTCAGTACCCTGGTGATGGATCAGGTGCTTCAGCTCCTTCAGTACCCTGGTGATGGACAGGTGCTTCAGTTCCTTCAGTACCCTGGTGATGGATCAGGTGCTTCAGCTCCTTCAGTACCCTGGTATGGATCAGGTGCTTCAGCTCCTTCAGTACCCTGGTAATGGATCAGGTGCTTCAGCTCCTTCAGTACCCTGGTAATGGATCAGGTGCTTCAGCTCCTTCAGTACCCTGGTAATGGATCAGGTGCTTCAGCTCCTTCAGTACCCTGGTAATGGATCAGGTGCTTCAGCTCCTTCAGTACCCTGGTAATGGTTCCAGGTGCTTCAGCTCCTTCAGTACCCTGTAATGACAGGTGCTTCAGTCCTTCAGTACCTTATTCCAGGTGTTCAGCTCTATACTGGTGGATTGACAAGGGTCAGTTCTTTTTATTTGTTAGCTTTGTTTACCGTTTGAGAGGACCATGCTTAGGGGTCCTTTACCCAGCGGCAGTGTTCCTCCTCATTGTTCTTATGGTGAGAGTTGGATTTAGCCATACACACATTAATAAGGGTTATATTATAGTTATATAATATATTATAAATCATATATATATAATATATATATATCTTATATATATATATATATTTATATATATATATAAATGGCTCACTGTGGTGGCCTGTACTTTGCTCTATGAAGACCTGTCTATTGTGCTCACCGTTCTTAGTTATCTGAGATTGTGACGATGGCATCCCTCTACTACGAACAGCTAAATCTCCACCTTAATCTAGAATTAACGGAAGCAAGAAAAGAAATTCAACGACTGAAGGGTATGTGCAAGAATTATCCCCGGAACAATGTCACCGATGATAGGACCAACGAATGGATGCTAGTCGGAACTGAAGAGACGAAGCTAAAGATGAAGAAGGGTCAGGAGACTGCTGTGAAAACGAGCATCTTTTTTTCCTTGTTAGCAGACGAATGTGAATCGACCACCCATGATCTTTCAGCAAGGACAATTGTTAACCACACAGTGAAGCCAGCCAGTGAAAACATCCCAGAGAAGACCATCTATTCTAAAACTGTCGAGAACGTCATGCACACTGCCAGCCGAGGTAAGAACATTGTATTAGTTGGGAATAGTCAGATTAAGTTTATGGATAGGGCTTTTTGTCTTAGGGATAGGAAGAGGAGGCATAGGGTTTGTTTTCCTGATGCTGGGATGAAGGATATTGTTAGCTGTCTGGATGACATCGTGAGAGGAAATGGGAGTAATCCTGTTATCTTAGTGCTGGAGGCAATGATGTTGACAGACATAGGAGTGAGGACCTGATTAGCAGATATAGGTCAGCAATAGAGATAATTAGGATGAAGGGTGGGAACCCTGTTGTAAGTGGTATTTTGTCAAGGAGAGGAGTTGGAAATGAATCGTTGTCCAAGGCAATTGATGTCAGTTGCTGGCTGGACAAAAACTAAGGAAAATGCAGTTACTTTCATTGACAACTGGGACCTTTTCTATGGCAGAAATGACGTGTATGCCAGGGATGGGGAGCACTTATCTAGGTCTGGGGTGGGGACAATGGCCACAGAAGTGGAGGGAGCTATTAGGGCTTTAAACTAGAAATAGTGGTATGGGTTTTGGGGGAAAAACAGTGAAGTCCCAGTGTATTAATATTGTGAGTTTTAAGGGAACTAGTAGTAGGTAGATTAAGGTGGATTTTGGAAAGCCAGTGGCACTAAGTAACACGGACAGTAATAGGTTTAGTGGAAAAACGAAATGAGCAGGAAGGGTAAAGAGAAAGGAGTGTCTTTAAACTTATATTATACTAATAGTCGTAGTGCTAGGAATTAGCTGGACGAGTTGAGATTAGTTGCAAGTACAGGTAACTTTGATGTAATTGCCATAACTGAGACGTGGTTTAGTACGAAAAAATCGGGACATGCCTGCAGACTGTCACATTCAGTGTTTTAAATTGTTCCAGTTAGACAGAAGTATCGGGTAGGGGGGTAGGGTGGCATTGTATGTCCGAGATCACTCGAACTATCGCATAAAAATAGATATAAAGTCTGAACTAACACATACAAAGTCTGTTTGGATAGAATTTTCAGAGGGGCATGAAAAATTTATTTTAGGCGTGATATACCGTCCCAAAAACTTAGACAGGGAACAAGGGAGACTACTTTGGGAGGAAATTGTTAAGGCCACAAGGCACGATAAAGCAGTAATTCAAAGGGACTTTAACTTTAGTCAGATTGATTGAAATTTTTTGACTGGGAATTTAGAATCTAACTACTTTTTAGAAGTAGTTCAGGATTGTTTTAGACGCAGTTTGTGACAGAACATGTTATGAGACTGTTATGGGACGAAATTCATAAGGCATCTGGATATGAAAATGTTGTGATAAAGGGAGATTTTAACTTTAGACAAATTGACTAGAACAATATGACAGGAAATCTTGAGTCTAGTGACTTTCTTGATACGGTTCAGGATTGCTTTTTAAAACAGTTTGTAACAGAAATAACTAGAGGAAACAATCTGCTTGACTTGGTTCTTGCCAACAAAGATTCACTAATTAATAATCTTGAGGTTAATGATGAGCTTGGGGAAAGTGATCACAAATCACTTAGTTTCAATATATCATGGAATTACCCAGGTAACTGCAATCAAATCTCTGTTCAAGATTTTCGCTTGGCCGACTTCATGGGATTGAAAAATTACCTGAGTGGGCTAAATTGGGATGTCCTATGGGTCAGGTAGGTGATCTTGGTTGCCAATATGACGTTTTTCAGAGCATAGTTCTAGCTGCCTAGACAACTTTTGTTCCGAGTAGGGAAATTAGATCTAACAAAAATGATCCCAAATGGATGAACAATAGATTAAAACATCTCATTGGTCAAAAGAGAGGCATATATAGGCGTATCAAAAGAGGGAATGGACAGTTAAGAAATGAATATATTCAATTAATGAGAGAAATAAAGAAAGGAATAAAAAAAGCAAGAAGGGATTATGAGGCTAAGGTCGCAAGGGATTCAAAGACTAACCCAAAAGGGTTCTTTCAGGTATACAGAAGTAAGATTAGGGACAAAATAGGCCCACTTAAAAGTAACTCTGGTCAGATTACTGGCAGTGATAAGGATGTGTGTGAAATTCTCAATACCTACTTCCTCTCAGTTTTCACCCAGGAAAGCACTAGCGATATTCTTGAAATAATAGATTATGTAGAACAGGATGATAAACTATGCACGGTTGCGGTAACTAGTGACATGGTCCTCAGACAAACAGAGAAACTAAAAACTAACAAATCCTCAGGCCCTGATGAACTGTTTGCAAGGGTGTTAAAGGAATGTAAAGAGGAACTTAGCATACCTTTGGCTAATCTTTTTAACATATCACTACAAACTGGCATAGTGCCTGATAATTGGAAAATGGCAAATGTAATACCTATTTACAAGGCAGGTGACAGGCCCTTGGCTTTGAACTATAGACCAATAAGCCTTACCTCCATAGTGGGAAAATTTATGGAATCAATAATTGCCGAAGCAATTCCTAGCCATCTTGATAGGCACAGATTGATTAATGAATCTCAATACGATTTTACTAAGGAGAGTTCCTGACTTACGAATTTACTAACTTTTTTCACTATAGTGTTTAAGGAGATCATGGTAATAAATATGATATTGTGTATATGGACTTCAGTAAGGCTTTGGATAGAGTTCCACATCAGAGGCTATTGAGGAAACTTAAGGCACAAGGAATAGGAGGAGAAATTTTTCCTGGGCAGAGGCATGGCTGACAAATAGGCAGCAGAGAGTTTGCATAAATGGGGAGAAATCAGAATGGGGGCACGTCACAAGCGGTGTTCTTCAGGGGTCAGTGTTGGGCCCGTTGTTGTTCACAATTTACATAAATGACATAGATGAGGGAATAAATAGTGACATAAGCAAATTTGCTGATGACACCAAAATAGGCCGTCCAATTCATTCTAATGAGGACACTAGAGCACTCCAGAATGATTTGAATAGACTTATGCAATGGTCAGAGAAGTGGAAGACGCAGTTTAATATAGACAAATGCAAAGTTCTAAATGTTGGACAGGAAAATAACCATGCGACATATAAACTAAATAATGTAGATCTTAATACTACTGATTGCGAAAAGGATTTAAGAGTTCTGGTTAGCAGTAATCTAAAACCAAGACAACAGTGCATTAGTGTTCGCAATAAAGCTAACAGAATTCTTGGCTTCATATCTGGAAGTATAAATAATAGAAGTCCTCAGGTTGTTCTTCAATTCTACATATGCTTGGTTAGGCCTCATTTAGACTATTCTGCTCAGTTCTGGTCATCGTATTACAGAATGAATATAAATGCTCTGGAAAACGTACGGAGGAGGATGACA
Organism: Cherax quadricarinatus; assembly: GCF_026875155.1. Classification (NCBI taxonomy): domain Eukaryota; kingdom Metazoa; phylum Arthropoda; class Malacostraca; order Decapoda; family Parastacidae; genus Cherax; species Cherax quadricarinatus. The sequence continues at coordinate 18,234,054 of NC_069409.1, read as the reverse complement.
AAGATGATCCCATGTATCAAAAATCTTCCCTATGAGGATAGACTGAGGGCCCTGAATCTGCACTCTCTCGAAAGGCGTAGAATTAGGGGGGATATGATCGAGGTGTATAAATGGAAAACAGGAATAAATAAAGAGGATGTAAATAGCGTGCTGAAAATTTCCAGCCAAGACAGGACTCGCAACAATGGTTTTAAGTTTCAGATTCAGGAAGGATATAGGAAAGCACTGGTTTGGTAATAGAGTTGTGGATGAGTGGAACAAACTCCCGAGTACAGTTGAGGCTAAAACATTGTGTAGTTTTAAAAATAGGTTAGATAAATACATGAGTGCGTGTGGGTGGGTGTGAGTTGGACCTGACTAGCTTGTGCTGCTGGGTCTGGTGCCGTGCTCCTTCCTTGAGTGGAGGTGGCCAGACTGGGTGGTTCATTGAGCTCATCCGGGGGAGGGACATGGACCTGCTCTGCATGGGTCAGTAGGCCTGCTGCAGTGTTCCTTCTTTCTTATGTTCTTATGTTCTTATGTTCTTATGTTCTTAAATAACCTGCTTGACTTGGTTCTGGCAAACAATGAAACACTTGTTAATAATTTACAAATTACTTAATAATTTACAAATTACTTAATAATTTACAAATTACCGAGGAACTCGGCACAAGCGACCACAAATTAATTACCTTCACCATTGAATGGAAGTATGATAGTAGGGTTAACTCAATAACGGTCCAGATTTTCGTTATCGATTACACTTTTTTTTAGAGAACACTTATATTGTTGACTGGGGAACGAAGAGGCCTCAACATACGCTTTCTAAACCTATGCTGCGGGCCTAAGAGCATTTATCCCATTTTTAAGGAATTATATGAAACAGAAAGACCAAATGGTAAAAAAATAGGCTCAAATATATTTTGGGCAGAAGAAAGAATTTTATGGCGCATCAAAAGAGGTTGAGGGTAATCTTTCATCTTATTTTGACTTAGAGGGCCCTTAAAGGGGATAAGAAAAGCTAAAGGGGACTATGAAATTAAAGTTGCTAGGGATTCGAAAACTAACCCAAAAGGTTTTTCCAGGTTTATAGAGCAAAAGTTAGAGATAAGATAGGTCCCCTTAAAAATAACTCTGGCCATCTTACTGACAAGGAGAATGAAATGTGCTATATTTTTAATAATTATTTTCTCTCCGATTTCACTCAGGAAGAAACTAATAATATCCCAATACTTAGGTTTCATAGCGAGCCTGAGGAAGATTAATTTTGTAATATCACAGCGAAATGGTTATCAAACAGATACACAAATTAAAGCAAAATAAATCCCCAGGCCCTGATGAACTTTTTGCAAGCGTTCTTAAAGAGTGCAGAATGGAACTTTGTAAACTATTGACTAATATTTTTAATATATCTTTCGAACAGGTGTAGTGGCTGATACGGGGAAAATGTCCAATGTAATTCCTATTTTTAAAGCAGGGGACAAGTCGTTACCTTCAAATTACCGCCCAATAAGCCTGACCTCTGTAGGCAAATTACGAGTCAATTACAGCTTATATTATAAGAAGCCGTCTTGATAAGCATAATTTGATTATTGATACTCAGCATGGATTCACGAGGGGCCGTTCCTGCCTAATTTATTAACCTTCTTCAGTGAAGCTTTTGAAGCTGTTGATTATGATAGAGTATCCAATATTGTTTATTTAGAATTTATTAAGGCTTTTGATAGAGTACTTCACCAGAGATTGTTAAAGATAGTGGCAGCTCATGGCATTGGGGGAAAAGTGCTGTCATGGATCGAGTCATGGCTCACGAACAGGAAGCAGAGAGTGTGCATAAATGGGGTTAAATCCGAGCGGCGATCTGTAACAAGTCATAGGCTCGTTATTGTTTATAATATATATCAATAACTTTGATGAGGGAATGTGAAGGCTTACTCAGCCCTGTAACAACTTCAGACAGTATTACCAAGGCTGGCTTCTCCTCAGGAAAATTAATGAATAGAAAAAGAAATAATAATTCACAAAGATAAACACTATTATTTAGTAATGCAAAGATAAAACATTGAAAAAATGAAAGTGCATCCTATTTGATAGAAAAATTAAAAAATGAAATAAAAATATGACATTTGAATTCAACGCTAATATATACAGTTATACTGGGGTGTCTGGTGGAGGTTGACACCGTCTTGTAGAAATTGTAGCTGTTACTGATGATGTGGCGGGGGGAGAGGTCACAGGTGTTGGTGACAACCCAACGACTAGTTCTTCACAGAGTCAGTCCAGATGACAGGAACGCAGGTTCTTTACCACTGCAAAGATGAGGGGTAGTGTCCTGTACAATTAATCAGGTAGGTAGATTATAAGGTGACGTCCCAAGACCGTTTTCAGTCCGTCTCCTTCAACACTTCTCGTTGGTTGGCAGGTGACCCCATCTGTCATTCCAAGCGGGAAAGAGGGGACGGGTTTACCCACTGCTTAAGAAATCATCTCCTGATAAGTGGAAAGGGTTTACTTAAAAAAGGTGGTGATTATCGAAAAGTCTTATGTGGAGCTTAAAACTGAAAGGATAAAGTTTATTATTGGTCAAAAGTGAAGCTTTTAACCAATATCCACTAGAATAGGAGCAGAGGCTTTTACTTACAGTTGTGATGGGAGCTGTGAGTCGAGTGATTACTGTTTGGCCGGAGCCCCACATGTCACCTTTTGGTGTGGGGAGAAAGGGGGGGGAGGGGATAGAGGGAGCTAAACTGACCCTACCTTAACAAGCAGCCGGCAATCAAACTATCGTTACCATATACTTGCTCGCTACTCCTATCTGTTGAACTTTTCCCTCACAGGGAATTACTAGTGAAATGAGCAAACGTAGATGTCACGGAACTTCCAAAGAATTTAGACAAACTCAATTCCTGATCAGAATAGTGGCAGTTTGAAAATTTGTGTGGACTGCCTCCAAGTGAGTCGCCTACCCTGGCAAACTCTGTTGACACCGAGCTCTGAGGGGGTACCTCAGCCTCACAAGTGGCTTATATGACAGATTTTCACAAATGATTGAAGGTGCAAGAAACTCGCCTGCATGCACGTATAAAGGACTAACTTACTTGGTGTTGCAGCATATATCCTGATCTTCAACTTCCCTAAGCTTAGCCTTAGCCCCTTTGGACTTCCCCTCAGAAACCACGTGCAACCGGGAGCCTTAATTCCTGCAATATTCAATCATTATTAGTGACCTGCCTGCACCTCAGAAATTCCTATATCCAAGAGGGTATGTATCCCCTAGTATAACTATGCAGACACGGACACTAGCTTCCAGACTGCCAAGAGACACTGGTACTTACTGGGCATGCTCTGCCAGCTGCAACACAGGCCCACAGATCAAACTCACTCACAATTCTCCCCAGACACTGGCCAGAAATCTACGAGATAAAGTGGAGGTCTTGTCTTACTGTATGGGCCTGACAGAGGAGGTCATCTACGGTACATCGAGGTGCCTCTACCAGATTTCCTCCAGGTCTCAAATGTGAAGACACGTGGGGGACGCCGTCAGCTGATCACAGCACGTCTTGTCCAGTTGGTGTCTGTCTTAAGAAGAACGAGCTGGTCTCTCTTCCAGACCCTCGTCTCTTCATTCAAACTAGGGCTGCCAGTTCTCCCTAGCTAACTTATCCTAGTGTTTGCCTACATTATCGGCCTATTACTACCTATGTTAAGGTCTTAGGTCTACATTATTATTATCTACAATTGCCTTAGTAAACCTAATATTAATATACTAACAGTAAAACTACCTACTCCTTCCCTGAAGGGTAAATCTATAAATTAAATAAGCTTACCAACAATCCACACCAACTCGAGAGAATGCTTTTATGTTTGGGGAGAACACTTTTTGTTTGGGTGAGTTTAAGGGCCACCCAGCTCAGCTGTTCCATTACGGCCATGCTGGATCTGTCCTGTGGAACTTTAGGGACCAAATAAATTTCCACAGGCAGATGCAGTTCAATGTAGATAAGTGTCCATAACCCTAGCGTTTATAAGTTTAATAATGTAGAACTTAGCCATACAAATTGAGAAAAGGACTTGGGGGTTATGGTAAGCAGCAACCTTAAACCAAGACAGCAGTGCATATGCGTGCGTAGTAAGGCAAATAGATTACTGTGATTTATATCTAGTGTAAGCAACAGAAGTCCAGCTTTATACATCATTAGTAAGGTCTTATTGCGCCCCCTGAATGGGGCCCAATGTATATATTGTATATTTGATGAATATTATCTGTCATATAATTTTATATTGCTGATATTTTTATTATTGGCTAAATTGAAAATATGTTGCCTCTGGCATGCAAAGAGTACGTAACCTTGATTCGGCGCATGTACACACCCTCATTTACAGGCTATCTCCCCCAACCAGTGAACCAGGTTGCTGAGAGTTGATGATGGGGCCCCGTCGTTCAGCTAGTGACCAGGTTCCAGCCAATTAGAAGATGGTTTTGGCAATCGCAGAGGTTATGTGGGTACCACTCTCCTGTCTGCCCTTTTCATTCCCATTCTAGAGCTGGTTGAAGCACGATCTGCTATCTTGTGGCTTCTATTTCTGCCTTGCTTACCGTGGAGTGCACTATACTTATCACTGTACATAGTGTACATATTTCTGTTCTAAATTGGCGGAGGATAATATAAGTCTAAACTTTTTCTGCTGTGTTTATTTTGCTCCCTTTACACCCAGGATAACAGGCCATTTGGATTCCTGGGTTGTAATATTGCCTTATATTATTATTTGACTTAGCTGTGTCATTAGGTAGGATGTAACATTTACACTTCACTGTGCTCACTGTTCGACAGTTGTGAGTGGCTGCAGCCTGCCTGCCTGCCTGCCTGCCTGCCTGCCTGCCTGCCTGCCTGCCTGCCTCCTTTCTTATGTTCTTGCTTGTTTGTGTCAGGCTGTACCTTGCACCATCCTGAAGTAGCTAGGCGAGTCATGTGCTTGCACCTGGAATTGGAGACTGTCCTCCCTTGATCGCTCTCTCCTCAGCTGGTCACCGCTTGACCAAGACCTCTCTCCAACTCTCCAGAGACCTCTCTCATCTCTGGTTGTTTGTTCATTATTTAGACGGTTTTGGTAAAGTATGATTTCGCTGGTGAGTCGAAACATACTTCTTGGAACTGTGTAATTCTGTTCACAGAGCATAGTTCGGACTTAGTGATTTTTGACGTTTTACTGAGGTTGTGTGTCGTACTGACACTAAGTTAACCCAGGTCCAAAGCTTCTGACCTACGTTGTTTGGCTTCTGCGCACTGTCGAAGTCAGGGGTTTGGATATGCTGAACTTAGATTCAGTATTAAGGAAGTTTTATGACTCTTATGGAGGATCTGCTGATGGTCCCCAGTTAGGGTTGTTATTTTGTCTCCTTGTTCCTGACGATGTGCTGCTGCTTGTTATATTATTATTGATCGGTGAATCGTTAGTCTTACTGTTCAAGCAAGATATTTTGATTGCCTGGTTGGTCAAGAAGATAGATTATTTGAGGACGTTTAGTCAGTCACTGTTTAAGTCTAGTCGAGTCTTACCGAGACATAACGAACAAGTTGGAGCACATACACACATTCTTACACACACGCTTGTTCATACTAGTATCATTTTTATAATTGCTGACAATGTATCAGACGGTTCTTGAGAGCCATAAAGAGAAAAAATGTCCCTTCAGCACTATATTATTTACAAGAGAAGTGTGGAACCTATATCCTATTTTTAATAAAGCAATTATTTTTAAATTTTGTTCCCCCCTGGGCAACTTTTTTAAAAAAAAAACTTTCTCAATTTTTATTTTTTTTAGTATTCAAATCATTAAAACCCAAAAGCACTATCAAAATTTTTTAAAGGCTAACGGGCCCAAAAATACTAAACTACTTGTTCAAAAAACCAAAACAGGTTAAAAGCTAGAGGGAAGCCCTTTTGTATTCTCTGGAGTGTCTATACTTAACATTTTCCCCCCATTTTTGTAGCAGGCATCTAAATTTTTGGTTTCCATATTAAAGAATGGTAAAAAATTCTTAAAAAAACTTTTCAGCGAAAAATTGCCCTAAATTAATACTTTAACATTAGAAATTCCGTGTGAAGAAAGATTGAAGCCCTTTAAAATTTACTTTCCCACCTTTGTGAGATGAAAAATGAGGGGAAAACTGATCGAAGTTTTTAAATTTTGGAAAAAGGGTATTAAAAAAAGGGGGTTCGCCCTCTCGCCCCCGAGCCGTTGGACGAGTTTGCGCAGACGTTTTCCCTGTTTTGAGTTTTTTTTTTTACGCATTTCCCTGTTTGGGCCCTGCCCCTAGCGGGGGTTGGGTTGGGAAAAACTTTATTTTCCCAACCCTGGCCCCTGAATAGCAAAGAAAAAAATCAACACTGCCCTGTTTGAGATTCCTTGGGAGGGCTGTCACGGGACCCCAACATGGTTTTAAATTGTTCCCCCAAGCGACCCTTCGCGTTCCCTATGGTATAGCAATGAGGGTTTGGTGGTGTCGCTTTAAAAGGGAAATTTAACAAAAATTTTTCTTTAAAAGAGCCCCCCCCTCCCACAAGTCTAGAGGCAGTGGTCGACAATTTATCAGGAGCCATCATCCCCGGTTAATCAGCTGGTGGGTGAGACCCATGATTATTCGAAAATTCATTTGGGGGAAAAAATGGAAATGTCCCTTTTGAGGCGACTGATTTTGATATTACCAGTAAAAACTGCGTACTTTTTGGGAGGGTTTTCACGTAGCCAAAAGCAGGAAAATGGGAAACGGGACCGAAAGCAGGTCCCTGGAAGGCGCAAATTACAGTTAAAATGACTCTTCGAAAAACCCAAATTCCCTTCATATTTGTGTTGAAAGAATTACGGACTCAAGCCCTATGTAACGAAATGGGGGGGGGAAAAACGAAACTTTGTGGGCTAGGTGGGAAAAATGACCACTCGCGGCGCAGTGGGGGAAAAACGAAGTGGGTCCCCGGCACAACGGCAACGGCAACAGCAGCAACAGCACCCAGTGGGCGAGGTAGGCGATGACGAGAAAAAGTCTCTTGCTCACCCCCCAAAAAAGGGGTTTGTCATGGGTGAGGGGGGGGTGGAAAAAGGAGCTCGAATCGCCAATTGTAACGCTTCAAGGAGAATCTCGTCATTGGCCATAAAAAGGGTTTTTTTGGGAGGAAAACCCAAACCTAAAAAGGGGGGAAGAAGTGGCGGCCGCCCTTTGGTAAAGGCGTTGGAGGGACTTTTAAGGAATGGGCCCCTAGATCAGGTGGAAGCCCCAGGTTAGTTCGGGGGACGGCTGGGTGAATGATGGAGGGGCAGAAATGACGGTTTGCCCGACGAGAGAGTCTAAAGGTTTGAAGGTGCTTGCAGTAGAGGTGGGGGGTTCATAGGAGGGGTGCTTCAGATGTAAAAATGCAGGTGGAGGGGCGGGACAAAGAAAGAGGACTTTCAACATTTATCGGATTGGTAGGGGCTCCCCTCCTTCCCAACGCCCTGGGGAAAAAATCTTGGGTGGAGGTACAGCAGAGAGGGGGAAAGGTGAACCAAAGGGTCAAGGGATTGCCCAAAGGGGGATTCCCAACAAAGGGGGGGGGGACAGAGGGTTTGCCAAAAAAGAACTGGGGTTTAAAATTTAGTGCCGGGGACAAAAGGGGAAAAAACCCCTTTGTTAATTTTAAGTGTTTTAAAAATAAAAATTAACGGGGTTTAGAGCTAGGGGGGAACAAAATGGGTTTTAAAGAATTTTTGGGCGACTTGGTGTGGATGTGGTTTTTTCTTACAGGAAAAAATTAATTTTTGGGCCCGGGTTTTTGAAATTTTGGGTATGAGGGGGCTATAATGTGTACAAAGGAAAAATGCGACACGTTTGAAAGGGGGGGGCTGCCATTTTTTGGGAAAAGGGAAAAAACCCGTTTTAATAAGGGGTTTGTTTAAAGGGGGGGAGGGAGGGGAATTAAAAGTGGATTGGGAAATTGGGGTTGGGTTCCCATTAGTTTTTGTAGTGTATATGGGCCCCTGGGGTGGCGGGGGTATTAAAACTAAATTTGGGTTTAGGGGCGTGCTGGTCTATTTTTTTACGTGGTTTCCGAAGTTGCAAAAATAGCGGGGGTTGAATTGCGTGATCGTCGTAAAGATGTGGAGCCCAGAGGTGCGGGGGGGTTGTTTTTTGGGATTTGGGGGGAAAAATTGAACCCGGGGGGGTTTAAAAAGGGTGTGTGGGGTTTTGGGGGGGGGAGGGATGGGTAGAGCATAAACCCTTTATTAAACGAGGGTTTTGCGGCGAGGTTGGGCCGAATTAGTGGGCCTTTTTCGGTTACTGTGGGGGGAGGGGGAAAGTGAAAAGATGTTGGGTTTTTTCGGATTAAGAGGATGGTAATAGATGTGGATATTGAGGGTTTTGCCTGGGGGGGTCCAAACATTTTGGGAAAATTTAATGTAAAGTTAAATTAAAAAGGGAAAAGGGTAGTCCTTTTTTTCTTTTTGGAAAATTTGGGAAACGTTTAGTGGGAAAAACCAGGGGGGTTTTTCCATGGTTAATTGGGGGAAACAATAGCTAAAAAAAACGTAAATTTAAGGGGAAAATTATATTAATCGAGGGGAAGAGAATAATCAGTTTTCAATACGGGGGTTTAAAAATATTTAGAGGGGCAGTTGCGCGACTGTTATGCACAAATTAATGCTAATTTTTTCCCGTTTTTGAAATTGAAAGGTTTTAAAAAAAATATCCGGGAAATTTTCAAAAAGAGGGTTTGATTTGGGGAAAAGGGTTAAGGGGGGGGGTTGAGGGGGTTTTTTTTGGGGAGATTTGGCCCCTCGGCGTGGGGTGTTGGGGGAGTCAACAAAAAACGTCGCAAGGCAAAAGGAGTTTTTAAAGGGTTTGAATGTTCAGGTAGGGATGAAGGGTATTAAAAGGGGGCCAGGGGTTTTACGACGACTGAGGGGAAAGAGTGGGGGATATTTATGCTTGGGTTAAGTTTTAAAACGCCCAAAATGTGGGAATAAATGAAAAAGGGATTCAGTCAAGTGGGAAAGGTTTTTTGCAGTGTGAGTTGACAGAGCAAAGATCGAGTCTTTTGGAAGGGCCCCATAAAGGAGTGCGAGGAAAATAGGGGAAACTTTAAACCGGGGGCAATTAGGTAAGGAAACCAAAGGGAAATTTAAAGGGTTTTTCTCAGTGAAATTTTATCTCCAAAATTTGGAGCTTTTAAAAAAAATTTTTTGGGAAGATTAATTTTAATATCCTTAAAACGGGGTCGGGTTTTAGGGGGACAGGGAAAAAGGATGGGTGTGGTCGTTCTAGTGGCCCCAAAAATTTAGCCATTAACAGTCAAAAACTACGTGCTATTTTTGTTATTGTGTGGTGTTTATAAGGTTTTTGCAAAATTTTAGCTAACAGAATACAAAAGGTCCTGGGAAAAGTATTGATAAGGGACAATATGGGGTGCCGGAAGGGTCTATGTATGACGGGCATGGTTTGATTAGAAGTTTTATTGAAGAAAGAGTAAAATTGGGGAGGGGGGGGGTGTGTGTTGGCTATAGATTGGGAGCGCATATGATAGTGTAGAAAGGGAAGCGTTTTTGGAAGATTATGAGATGGCAGGGTTTGGAGAGGAAATTATATCTTTGGCCAAATAAATTATCAAGATGCATCCTTGCGGTGCAGGTAAATGGAAGGTTGGAGAACAAATCAGATGAGAAGGGGTCTACGTCAAGGTTGTCCCCTTTCACAAATATTTTTTGCGTGTTTACAGGATCCCTTTTATAAAGGAATTAGGGTCTTATTGGCAGCAAATGGGGTTGGTGACGAAAGGGGTGGGGGGGCTGGCATTGTTGGATATGTTGATGACACAACGATTTTAGTAAGTGGTAACAGGGATTTGCCTCGGGTGGAAAAGTTAGTAAATGTTTTGAAAAGGCTTCCTGGTATGTCAATTAATAAGGGGAAAACGAAGTATATGGATCTTGGGGATAGGTTAAGTGAGGAATGTGAAGTATTTTGAAAGGGGGAAAAAGGTGGACCAATTACTGAATGGGGGATCGTTTATGTAACTGATATCAAGTTTTTGCACAACAAATAAATTCAGTGCGTTTGGTAGATGGTGTACGAAGCGACCTTCAGTGTTTACGAGCTGCACACTTATTATTGCATCAAAGGGGTTAATTACAACGAATGTCCTATATATAGTAAACTTGGCAAGAAGGGATAGGGGGGGGCCGAACTTCGTATGAAAATACAAAGGTTACAAAAGCGCGTTTTTAGATTCTTTTGGGGTACGGGAAGCGAATGGTTAGGTAAGCGGTTGTCACACTCCCGGTTGGCCGGGGAGGGCGGGGTCTTATAGCTGTTGAAAAGAGGATTATGAGTGTGTATTTGAAACGTAGTTATAAGCGGGAAGGGGGGGGGCGAGGGAAGGCGGACTTCATAAGATGCGTCAGGACATGCAACGGTGGTGGGTGGGTAGGGAGTTCATAATAGGTGAGGCAATGTTACGGGTCATCATAAACATGAGCTAGAATTGTTGGAATATTTCTGCTTAATATCCTATGTAGAGGAATTGACTCTATATATGGTTGTCTCGGGGGGAAATATCCAGTTCCTATCAATAGTTGGCCATGAGACGTCGTTAGTTCTATTGCAAGAATGTTATCTTCATCAACGTGAATATTTCTAAATGCATAGTCTAATTTAACTAAGATGGCTACGCCACTATAGGGACCCCTCGATTTCTCCACAGTAAGTAACCACGTAATTTAATATGTTGATCAACTCCCGCAGCTGTCTCATTCAAGAGTATAACATCGGGATTGTAATTATGTAGTTCAACCTCAAGGAGGTAACGGTTATTAAATAAATGTTGAACATTAAGTTGGAACATTGTAATCCCCATTATTTCTTGCACTTCGCACGTGTACTGCGGTCTGAACGTCTGCAAGTAATGTCATGTTTGTTAGGTAAGACACATATGCAACAGTTAGGTATCTTTATTTCGAAACGTTTCGCCTACACAGTAGGCTTCTTCAGTCGAGTACAGAAAAGTTGATAGAAGCAGAAGATACTTGAAGACGATGTAATCAGTCCATCACCCTTAAAGTTTTGAGGTGGTCAGTCCCTCAGTCTGGAGAAGAGCATTGTTCCATGGAATGAAACAATATGGAGATGAAGTGACAGGATGGAGCACTTATATAGCGCCAAGAGGTGAGACGTAGGTCACTAGAAGAGGTAAGAACTCAGATGCTGGGAGGTCAGGTCCCTCTCAAATCCAGCCGTTCTCACTAGTAGAGGTTGTCGAAGTTGATTGTAGGTCTGTACCAAGATACCCTTGTGTTGCATTGTCTGACAGATTGAACATAAAAAGGTATAAAATACCGACAGGTTGTTAGGTAAGACACATATGCAACAGTTAGGTATCTTTATTTCGAAACGTTTCGCCTACACAGTAGAAGCCTACTGTGTAGGCGAAACGTTTCGAAATAAAGATACCTAACTGTTGCATATGTGTCTTACCTAACAACCTGTCGGTATTTTATACCTTTTTATGTTCAATGTCATGTTTGGTATACACACTATCCCTGCTGGACTCGTCAAGGGGAGGAGGGAAATTCTGAGTAGTTGCTTGTGTACTAAAAGTGTCACCATCCTCACTAGAGTTGGTAATATTAACAGAATCATTAGAGTCATCATCAGAAAACTGAGGTGTGATATTCCCAGTTTCAGGAAGCCGAGGCTCGTGAGAGTTAATGGGAGACTGTGGAGGCTCCAAGGGAAAATTTGGTAGACCAGGTGAATTACCCTGGGAAAGTTCCTGTTCAACAAGATCAGCTGCAATAGCGGAAGAGTAAGCACCAATCTCTGGGGCATGGTTAGGGCCAGGTATTGACTCAGCGGACTGTGGGGAGTTAACCTGAGTATGCGAGGCGGGTGATCCCTGAACAAGGGATGAATTAGGCGTATTTGTAGAGGAAGAGTAGGACACATACTTCCTGTTTTGAGAGGGCTGGGCCATAATAACCTTAACATTATCTGGGATAGTAATGGAAGTGATCCCATTAGCCATTAACAAATCATTGAAAATATTAGAGCAGAGTTGAATGTCACCACCTGCTATGTCCTTGGCCATCGTATACATTAGTTGAGCTCTCGTCATATCCCCAGCTGAGGATACCTGAGACATGGAAGGTGAGGATGAACCTTGTGGTTGCATATGTGTATGTTGTAGGTGACAGTTAGATTGGGGCACTCCAAGTGGGGCAGAATTCCAAACATTGGAACCGGTGGAAGAGACCTGAGGATTCCCTCTAGATGCAAGCAAAGCTGGGAAGGAAGTCTGGGATATTGCTGGAGATGCCTGGGGAGTGGTCTTCGAATAACTGAATAGTTTCTTGGCTTCTAGAATTTTCTGTATTACCTTTTTCCTCTAAGGACAGATAGGAGAAACAGCATGGTGTTTTCCATTGCAGAGGACACACTTGGGCTTAGTTTTGTTATGACAATCTTTAAAAGAATGTTGACCAGAGCATATGCTGCAAATCAGTGCTTGGGTACTGCAATTGTTGGTGGTATGACCAAATGCGTAACATTTAAAACGTTGTGTAACAGTGACAAACCGTTCAAGAGAGATTTGGTCAGGTGTACATCTGGTGCCAAAACATTTGAAACCATTTTGACAAACTAGTTTGGCTCCTTCAGGTGTCTCAAGTATTAACTTCAGTGTTACCTGGTTGTTGCCAGGTTTAGAAAATTTATATGCTTGGACAACCTTAAATTCAGAATTTTCCCTATTAAAGTCATCTACAAGTTCCTCCACTGAGCTCATGAAGCTGTTAATTCTGGCCACAAACACAGTTCGTTGTGCTTGATAGCTTTCAGGTGCAACTGGGGTAATACCAAAACATCTTGCTTGAGCAGTTGAAGTAACTCTTCTTCAGAAGAGAGAAGCACTGCCCCAGCGTGGGTTTGAAAAACATCCACTGGAGCAACAGTTGAATTCAAACAAATACATTCTAGAATTTCTTTCTTCGACTTTTGATTGTCATCAACACGTAATCTTACTCGTATTCGTGCCATGATGTCCAGGAAGGTACATCTGGCACAGAAGTTGCTTTAACAAAAAGGATCTTTCCTTACTGTTAGTCCTGACATCCTATTTCAGCTGACTTATGAAGGTCAGCCCCTAAGATAGCCTACCCTCGAGTGGTGAGGTGCACACAGGGCCCAAGGCAAATTTCGGCAGGATTTTAAGAAAACACACGGGCTACCGGATGGTCAAAATGCCTTGTGTTAACTCGCCAAATGCGAAGTTGCCGAAAAAGAAGAGATAGGAAAGTCAGAAGGATAGCAATGTAATTAGTGTGTTAGTGTGTGGGCCAGTGTAGATGTTTGGGTGAGGGGAGGATGGGGAAGGATGGGGGGATGGGGAAGGATGGGGGGATGGGGAAGGTTGGGGGGATGGGGGAAGGTTGGGGGATGGGGAAGGATGGGGGGATGGGGAAGGATGGGGGGATGGGAAGAGAGGGGTGAACAAGCAAGCAAGTCACCGCCTTACACTCTTGATGGGATGGGGCTCGAAGTGACTGCAAGCAAGTTTCCTCTCAGCTCTGGTCGAGAACAACTCAGGATAACCCTAGAAAAATCTCGAGTGACAGTGTTCAGAGTTGCTCTGATCGAGAATTACTGAGGATAACCGAAGAGCAGGAACGAAGACGTCTTCTCTCCACGGCGGCTGGACAGCGACTCATCTTCGGGTCAAATTTGGCTTTCGCTGCTATGCCATTTTCATATTGTCGTTGGGCCTCCCTTCTTACCTGTGCATATTCATTTCTGGCTCTACGTCTGCTCTCCTTATTCTCCTGGGTCCTTTCCCTTTTATACCTCTTCCATTCCTTAGCACACTTTGTTTTGGCCTTCCTGCACCTTTGGGTGAACCATGGGCTCATCCTGGCTTTTTCATTATTCCTGTTACCCTTGGGTACAAACCTCTCCTCAGCTTCCTTGCTTCAGCTTCCTTGCCTCAGCTTCCTTGCCTCATGGTGAGCGAGAATCACATAAATGCTTTAAACCACAGGACCACCCAACCCTACATGTATGGTGCAGCCAGCAGAGGTAGCTGTTTTGCCGAGCTAATTTCATTCTCATCCCTGTTTGGTGTACTAGCCTCACGAACAGCATATATATATTATTGTAACCACGGACGTGGCATTTATCAATAACAACACTGCACTAGCCAAGGATTCGAACCCATGTTGTACTGGCCTGCCACTGTGAGCGAGAACCACATGATGCCTTAACCCACAGGGCTACACAATCCTTCAGGAACCAAGCACCTAGCCAAGCTAGGTGTGTTACTCTTGGTCCGAGGACATACGGAGGTGAGGGAGCTTTCAAGCTAATTTCATTCTCATCCTGTTTGGTGTACTAACCTACGAGCAGCATATATTTACTATTGTACGACGAACGAGTAGTAATGACCAATAACAACATTGCTTGAGATGAGTCATGCCGTGACTTCTGGTACAGTGCGACCACAAGTTTCAATGTGACCTGAAGCATAGTGTGACCTCTAGGAACAGTGGGTTCTTGGATACAGTATAATTTCAGACGTAACGTGACCAGTGTGACCACTCGTACAGAGTTATCTCAAGAATAGTATGAGCAAAGGTATTTTATGAACCTAGATATAGTATAATCCTAGGTAAGAAATGACCCTAGGCATAGTATCGCCTGGGTATAGTTGAGCCTAGGTAAAGTATAAGCAAGGTAAAGTGGAGCTAGGTATAGTGTGAGCCTGGGTATACTTAAGCCTAGGTATAAGTATGAGCCTAGGTATATTATGAGCCTAGGTATAGTATAAGCCTAGGTAAAGTATGAGCCTAGGTATAGTTTGAGCCTAGGTATACTATAAGCCTAGGTAAAGTATGAGCCTAGGTATAGTATGCGCCTAGGTATATCATGATCCTATGTATAGTATGAGCCTAGGTATAGTATGAGCCTAGGTATATCATGATCATATGTATAGTATGAGCCTAGGTATAGTATGAGCCTAGGTATATCATGATCCTATGTATAGTATGAGCCTAGGTATAGTATGAGCCTAGGTATATTATGAGCCTAGGCATAGTATAAGCCTAGGTAAAGTATGAGACTAGGTATAGTTTGAGCCTAGGTATACTATAAGCCTAGGTAAAGTATGAGCCTAGGTATAGTATGCGCCTAGGTATATCATGATCCTATGTATAGTATCAGCCTAGGTATAGTATGAGCCTAGGCATATCATGATCCTATGTATAGTATGAGCCTAGGTACAGTATGAGCCTAGGTATATCATGATCCTATGTATAGTATGAGCCTAGGTATAGTATTAGCCTATGTATATTATGAGCCTAGGTATAGTATGCGCCTAGGTATAGTATGAGCCTAGGTATAGTATGAGCCTAGGTATATCATGATCCTGTGTATAGTATGAGCCTAGGTATAGTATCAGCCTAGGTACATTATGAGCCTAGGTATAGTATGAGCCTAGGTATATCATGATCCTATGTATAGTATGAGCCTAGGTATAGTATGAGCCTAGGTATATTATGAGCCTAGGTATAGTATGCGCCTAGGTATAGTATGAGCCTTGGTATATTATGACCCTGGGTTTATAGTATGAGCCTGGGTAAAAGTATGAGCCTAGGTATATCATGGTCCTAGTATAGTATGAGCCCTAGGTATAGTATGACCTGGGTTTTAATTATGAGCCTAGGTATAGTATGGCTAGGTAAGTATGAGCCTAGGTATATTATGAGCCTAGGTATAGTATGAGCCTAGGAAAATTAGAGGCCTAGGTATATCATGATCCTACGTATAGTATGACCTAGGTATAGTATGAGCCTAGTATATTATGAGCCTAGGTATAGTATGCCCTAGGTATAGTATGTCCTAGGTAAAATTATGAGCCTAGGTATAGTATGACCTAGGTATATTTATGAGCCTGGTTTATCATGGTCCTATGTATAGTATGAGCCTAGGAATAGTATGAGCCTAGGTATTTTAGAGCTAGGTATATATGGCGCCTAGGTATAGTATGAGCCTAGGTATTTTATGAGCCTAGGTATAGTATGAGCCTAGGTATAGTAGAGCCTAGGTATATCATGATCCTACGTATATTAATGATCCTAGTATAGTATGAGCCTAAGTATATTATGAGCCTAGGTATAGTATGAGCCTAGGTATATCATGATCCTAGTAATATGAGCCTAGGTATAGTATGAGCCTAGGTATATTATGAGCCTAGGTAAAGTATGCGCCTAGGTATAGTATGAGCCTAGGTTATATATGGGCCTAGGTTATCAAGACCTTGTATAGTGAGCCTAGGTATATTTATGAGCCTAGGTATATCATGATCCAAATGTATAGTATAGCCTGGGTAATAGTATGAGCCTGGGTAAAAGAGCCTTTATAGTTGAGCCTAGGTATAGAAAGAAGCAGGTATATTATGACCCTAGGTATAGTATGAGCCTAGGTATATCCATGATCCTATGTATAGTATGAGCCTAGGTAAGTATGAGCCTGTAATATATGAGCCTGGGTATAATATGCGCCTAGGTATAGTATGAGCCAGGTTTTATTATGAGCCTAGGAAATAGTAGAGCCTAGGTATAGTATGAGCCTAGGTATATCATGATCCTACGTATATATGAGCCGGGTATAGAAATGAGCCTAGTATATTATGAGCCTGGGTATAGTTGAGCCTAGGTATACTATAAGCCTAGGTAAAGTATGAGCCTAGTATAGTATGGCCTAGGTATATCATGATCCTATGTATAGTATGAGGCCTAGGTATAGTATGAGCCAGGTATATCATGACCTATGTATAGTATGGCCTGGGTATAGTAGAGCCAGGTATATCATGATCAGGTATAGTATGAGCCTAGGTATAGTATGAGCCTAGGTAAAACATAAATCCTATGTATAGTATGAGCCTAGTATATTATGAGCCTAGGTATTTTAAAGAGCCTAGGTATAGTATGCGCCTAGGTATAGTATGAGCCTAGGATATTATGAACCTAGGTATAGTAGGGAGCCTAGGTTAGTATGAGCTAGATATCATGGTCCTATGTTAGTATACCCTAGGTATGTATGACCCTAGGTATATTATGGCCAGAAAGTATCGCCTAGTTATAGTATGAGCTTAGGTATAATTATGAGTCTAGGTATAGTATGACCTAGGTATAGTATGACCCTAGGTATATCATGATCACTACGTATATATGACCTAGGTAAGTATGAGGCCTAGGTATATATGAGCCAGGTAAAGTATGGCTAGTAAGTAGCCTAGGTAATTATGAGCCTGGGTTTATAGTATGAGCCTGGGTTTATAGTAAGAGCCTAGGTATAGTATGAGCCTAGGTATAGTATGGCCTAGGTATAGTAATAAAGCCTAGGTATATCATGATCCTATGTATAGTATGAGCCTAGGTATATATGCCCTAGGTATAGTATGAGCCTAGGTATATTATGAGCCTAGGAATATTTTAGCCTAGTATTGTATGAGCACAGGTATAGTATGAGCATAGGTTATACATAGGTATAGTTGACATGGGTAAATAGTATGAGCATAGTGTAGTATGAGCCTAGGTATAGTATCAGCCTAGGTATAGTATGAGCCTAAGTATAGTATGAGCCTATGTATAGTAGGACCCTAGGTGTAATTGCCCCTAGGTATAGTAAAGCCTAGTATGACCCTAGTATAGTATGAGCAGGTATTTTTGTGACAGGAATAGTGTGAGCCTAGGTATAGAATTAAAACTGCATAGTATGAGCCTATGTAAGAGTGACCCTTTAGGTATAGTATTAGCCTAGGTATAGTATGAAGCAAGGTATAGTATGACTTAGGTATAAATGCCCTAGGTATAGTGTAGCCTAGGTATAGTATAACCTAAGTATAGTGTGGCCTAGGCATAGCATTACCCTGGGTATAGTATACCCCAGGCATAGTATTCGCCTAGGTATAATATAAGCCTAGGTATAGTGTAACCTTGGTATATTATGACCCTAGGTATAGTTTGTCCTAGGTATAGTTGGGGCCTAGGTATAGTATAAGCCGGGTTATAGTATAGCCTGGGATAGTATGAAGCTTAGATATAGCATGAGCCTATTTATAATACGAGCCTGGTATAGTATGTTCCTGGGTAAAGTAGAGCCTGGTACAGTGTAACCAAGGTATTGTTGAGCAGGTAAGTAAAGCCTAGTTAGTATAAGCCTAGGTACAGTATGAGCCTGGGTATAGTATGAGCCTAGGTAAAAGAAATGAGCCTAGTTAAATGAGCCTAGGTATATAGCCTAGTAAAAGAAATGACCAAAGTTTTAGTATGAGCCTGGGTTTATAGTATAGCCTAGTATGACCCTGGGTTAATATGAGCCTAGGTACAGCATGAGCCTAGTTTAGTATGAGCCTAGGTATAGTTTTACCCAAAGTATAGTATAAACCCTAGTTATAGTATGAGCCTAGGCATAGTATAAAGCTTAGTTTAGTGTAAGCCAGGTATATGTGAGAGTATAGTTAAAGACTAGGAAATAGTATGAGCCTAGTATGGTTGTAACGTTTTTCTAGTGTGAGTAGGTTTAGTGTGAACTGCTTTGTGAGCCTAGGTGTAGTGTGAGCCTAGGTATATTTTTAAACCTAGGTATAGAAAGAGCCTAGGTATAGCGTGAGCCTAGGTATAGTGTGAGCCTAGGTATAGTGTGAACATAGGTATAGTGTAAGCCTAGGTGTAATGTGAGCATAGGTATAGTATCAGCCTAGGTATAGTGTAAACCTAGGTATAGTATGAGCCTAGGTATAGCGTGAGCCTAGGTATAGTTTGAGCCTAGGTATAGCGTGAGCCTAGGTATAGTATCAGCCTAGGTATAGTGTGAACTTAGGTATAGTGTGAACTTAGGTATAGTGTGAACTTAGGTATAGTGTGAACTTAGGTATAGTGTGAACTTAGGTATAGTGTGAACTTAGGTATAGCGTGAACTTAGGTATAGTATGAGCCTAGGTATAATGTGAGCCTTGGTATAGTATGAGCCTAGGTATAATGTGAGCCTTGGTATAGTATGAGCCTAGGTATAATGTGAGCCTTGGTATAGTATGAGCCTAGGTATAATGTGAGCCTTGGTATAGTATGAGCCTAGGTATAATGTGAGCCTTAGTATAGTATGAGCCTAGGTATAATGTAAGCCTTGGTATAGTATGAGCCTAGGTATAGCATAAAATAATGTGTTTTGTGACCTCAGGTAATGTGATCTCTGGTATACTGTGGCCTCTGATAGAGTGTGACCTCATGTATAGTGAAACCTTGGGTATAGTGTTACCTTTAATATAGTGTGACCTCTAGTTTAGTGTGACCGTATGACCTCAGGTATAGTGTGACCTCGGTATAGTGTGACGTCAGGAGAGTAAACTTCAAATATAAAGTATCCTCTGGTACAGTGTAATCTGAAGTTTAGTGTGACCTCAGATATAGTGACATCTCAAGTATATTTTCACCCTGGTATAGAGTCACCTCTGGTATAGCAACCTCCTAGATATTTTTGGGGGTTTTAATATATAGTGTGATCCTAGTTGTAGTGAGAATTTGACTCTGTAAATATAGGATATAAAATACTATCCCATTCTTACTAAATATTACTTTATTTAAACCTTTTATCTTATACAACTCCTGATGTTCAGGTTTAATCTGAGGGAAAGGGAGGGCAGTTCCATTTCATTTAATAATTGCCTTTTCCCAGTAAACCTTCGAACAATATTATTATATTCAAAAAAAGAAAGCGATGACACCTTTGTCATTGTAAGATCTTCCAGTCAACAATTTCCTGGTGATTCGCGGCAGACCTTGTTGCACAAGGGCCCCGGGTTAAGGTTACGTTTAGTGATGATTCACTAACCTTCACTCGGATTATCTCCTTAACATTTCGCTTTTGAGTGAAGCTGTTTACATATGAGGTCATTTCGTCTATACTTAAAAGCTCTCCCTCCCTATAAATGAGGGCACTTCCTCTGTGTACAACACTAAACTAGACCTCCCCTTTATTTGACGTTTCTTTCTCTTTATATCCACTCGCTGTCCTTTTATATGTGATTATTTCCTCTATATACCTACTTGGCCTGTTGGCTAAAGCTCTCGCTTCACACGGTGAGGGTCTGGGGTTTGATTCCCTGCTAAGGGGTGGAAACATTGGACTTATATCTTTACACCGGTTGTCTATGTTCAGTTTGTTCAACCATCAGTAAAATGGATTCCTGGGTGTTAGTCGACTATTATTATTATTATTATTATTATTATAAATTTTTATTATTATTATTATTATTATTATTTTATCTAAGTTCGCCTTCCTTTAAGACGTCACTCTCTGTAAATACCATCTCGTCTTCTTTTCTATAATGTTACCCTTCCAATACACGAAGCACTGGTTCCCATTATATTTATATTCTCCTATGTAAGAAGGTCGGCCTTTCCCTTTTCATGAAGTTACTGCCAAAAGAGTATATACGAAGCTCCCGCCCCCTTTTTTATGACCTAACTTTCCTTTACAATACCTACTCGGCCAACCTTTTTGTGAGATCACCCTTTGATCAATTCAACCTCCTCTTGTAACTGCTACGACGAGGCTCCGTTGTTTTTGGGTCAACGGATATATTAATATATTTTTTTTTTTGTATTTTTTGAGGCCGTCGGTAGATCAAGTACACATGAATAACAATAAATTAAACTAACTGATCATTTTCATAAGGATACGAGAAATTTGCCCAATTGTTCATGTAAAAATTTGGGGTCCACAGGGATAGCCTCATTGATCATATGTGTATCGTAAAGAGGGACTGAAAGTTATGACGATGTTTCAGTCTAGCTTAAACCCTTAAGTACGCCCCACACAAGCTCCCAAGGAAGGAAGCCAGTATACAAAAAGAGGGACGGGGGATGGGGCGGGCCGGGAGTAAAGGAAAGAGAGGAGAATCTCGTTTAATAAACATGTTTAATTAAAAGGTACAATAAAACTTATTCAGCTCAAAATGAAGGTTAAGCTTCCCTGGGAAAAAAACCCACATCGGCACTAAAAGTTTGAATCCGATCAGAAGATTCATTCATAAGTTATTACACAGAATATTACAAAAGATAAAGTTGCATCTATAGTTGACCATTAACTCTACAGCAGTGTTTCTTTGTTTCTTTTCTTGGACTACTTCCACTAATACTGCTACTACTACTACTACTACTATTGCTCCTCTAACACCCCACTCTGACCCTAGTATTACTGGCACTACTTATTACTTCCTCTGCCTTTGTTGTACTAATACTACTACTATGACTACTACTGCGACTACTACTGCTAGCTCTAACACTGAGACGACTACTACTACTACTAATGCTACTAATACTACTACTACTACCACTACTGCTACTACTACCACCACCACTACAACTACAACTACTACTAATACCACTACAACAACTACTACTACTACTACTACTGCTATTACTACAACTACTATTACTTCTACTACTACTACCAGAACTGCTACTACTACAACTACTACCACCACTACTACTACTACTACGACTACTACTGTAATTACTACTACTACAGCTACTACTCTTACTACTACAACTGCTACTACTACTCCAACTACTACTACTACTACTACAACTACTTCTACTACTACTACAACTGCTCCCACATACAACTACTACTACAACTACTGCTACTACGCTGCTGACCACTACAACTGCTACCACTACACTACTACTACTACTACAACTACTACTACTATCACTATTACTACTACTACTGCTACTACCACAACTACTACTACAACTACTACTGAATTACTACCACTACTACTACCACAACTACTACTACTATGCTATTACTACAACTACTACTACTACCGAACTACAACACTACAACTATTAGCACTACTACTACTACAATTATTACTACTACAACTACAACTACTACTACTACAACAAATACTACTACTACTACTACACAACTACTACTACAACAAATACTACTACTACACGCAACTACTACTACTGCTACTACAAACACTACTACAACTAACTACAAACTGCAACTACTGCCACTACACAAAAACCACCACTACAACTACACTACTAAAACTACCACAAACTACCAATATTACTACTACTACCCACCACACTACATACAACTACTACTGCTAATACTACTACAACTGCTCCCCACCACAAATACTCTATTACAAACTGCTGCTAATACCACAACTACCACTACTTCTATTTACTACTCTAACCAGAACTACTATTACAACAACTACCACTACTATACTACAAACCTACTACTACAATTAATGCTACTACTACAACTACTATTACAACTACTGCTGCTACTACTACTACTGCTGCTGCTGCTACTACTACTACCACTACTATTACTACTACCACCACTACTACTACTACTACTACTACTAAAGCTACTACTACTACCACTACTACTACTTCTACTACTACCACCACTATTACTACTACTACTACTACTACTACTACTACTACTGTGATGAATGGTTTTGAAAACAGACATGAAGACTGAGACAATTATGCAACATATGGAATCTTTTTTTAGGAAACGTTTCCCCACACAGTGGCTTCATCAGTCCAGTACAAAGCAGAAGGGTGTAAGGAGAGGAGAAGTTGTGGTAATCAGTCCCTCAGCCTGGAGTCGATGTGTTCAGTCCACCAATCATGTAGAATGTCTAGAAGATTGATGGACTGATGAAGCCACTGTGTGGCGAAACGTTTCCTAAATAAAAATTCCCATAAACTGCACAAGTGTCTCCATCTTCTACTACAACTACTACTACTACTAGTACTACTACTACAACAACAACAGTAACAACTAATACTACTACTACTACTACTATTATTATTATTATTACAACTACTACTACTACCAGAACTACTAATAATAATACAACTACTACCATTACTACTACTACTCCAACTACTACTACTACTACAACAACTGCTACTACTACTACTACAACAAATGCTATTACTACCACTACTACTACTACCACCACTACTACTACTACTACTACCACCACTGCTACTACTACCACTACTACTACTACCACCACCACTACTACTACTACCACCAATACTACTAATACCACCACTACTACTACAACTACTACTGCTGCCACCACCATCACTACTACTACTACCACCACCACCACTACTACTACTACTACCACCACTGCTACTAATACCACCACCAATACTACAACTACTACTACTACTTCTTACTACCACCACCACCACCACCACCACTACACTACCACTAATACATACTACTAATGCCACCACCACTACTGCAGCTACTGCTACTACTACCTACCACCACTACTACTACCACCACTACTACTAATACCACCACCACTACTACTACTACTACCACCACTACTAATACTACTACTACTATCACCACTACTGCTAATACCACCACCACTACTACAACTACTACTATTACTATTACTACTACCACCACTACTACAGCTTCTACTTCTTCTTCTACTAATACTACTACCACCACTACTACTATTACCACCACCACTACTACCATTACTACTACTAATACTACTACTACTGCAACTACTACTACAACCGCTACAACAACAACTACAACAACAACAACTACTACAAGTATTACTACTAGCTCTACCCGTTACTACTACTTCTACTACTGCTACCATTACTACTACTACTACTACTACTACTACTACTACTACTACTGCAACTACTACTTCTACCACCACTACTACTACTACTGCAACAACAACTACTACTACTGTTACTACCGCTACTACCACTAGTAGTACTACTACTACTAGCTCTACCGCTACTACTACTACTACTACCACTACTACAACAACAACAACAACTACTACTACTACTACCACTACGACTGCTACTACCACTACTACCACTACTACTATCACCACCACCACTACTACTAGTACTACTACTACTACTACAACTGCTACTACTACTACTACTACTACCACCACCACCACCACCACTACTACTAGTACTACTACTACAACTGCTACTACTACTACCACTACTACTACCACCACTACCACTACTACTAGTACTACTACTACTACAACTGCTACTATTACTACTACCACAACTACTACTACCACCACCACCACCACTACTACTAGTACTACTACTACTACAACTGCTACTACTACTACTGCCACTACTACTGCAACTGCTACTACTACTACTATCACTACTACTGCTACCACTACTACTAGTACTACTAATACTACCACTACTACCACTACTACTACAACTGCTATTACCACTACTACTACTACCACCACCACTACTACTACTACCACCACTACTACTAGTACTACTAATACTACCACTACTACTACTACTACTACTACTACCACCACCACTACTACTACTACCACTACTACTACTACCACTACTACTACTACTACCACCACCACTACTACTACTACCACTACCACTACTATTACTACCACTGCTACTACTACCACCACCACTACTACTACTACCACACTACTACTAGTACTTACTAATACTACCACTACTACTACTACTACCACTACTACTACCACCACCACTACTACTACTACCACTACCACTACTACCACTACTACTACTACTACCACCACCACTACTACTACTACCACTACCACTATACAACTACTACCACTACTACTACTACCACACCACTACTACTACTACCACTACCACTACTACTACTACCACTACTACTACTACCACCACCACCACTACTAACTACTACCACTACCACTACTACTACTACCACTACTACTACTACTACCACCACCACTTCTACTACTACCACTACCACTACTACTACTACCCACTACTACTACCACCACCACTACTACTACCACTACCACTACTACTAATACCACCACCACTACTACTACTACTACTGCTACTACTACTACTACCACCACTACTAATACTACTACTACTATCACCACTACTGCTAATACCACCACCACTTACTACCACTACTACTACAACTACTACTACCACTACTACTACAACTGCTACTACCACTACTACTACTACCACTACTACTACTACTACCACCACCACTACTACTACTACCACTACCACTACTACCACTACTACTACTACCACCACCACTACTACTACCACTACCACTACTACTAATACCACCACCACTACTACTACTACTGCTACTACTACTACTACCACCACTACTAATACTACTACTACTATCACCACTACTGCTAATACCACCACCACTACTACCACTACTACTACAACTACTACTACCACTACTACTACTAACTCTAGCACTATTATTTCATTATGTGAAAATAAATTATTTGTTATTTGAAAATAAATTTGTTTAGTAAAAAGGCACAATAAACCGTATTATAATAAATTTGATTCTAGAGTATATTTTTTGATCGTTTTTCAACTTTAAGTTGTTGAATCTTATTTAGAGAAAAGATTGGATTGTGTTTTGGCTGTCTAAGTTCTAGTTTTACCATTTTTTATGAATTTTCTCTGGAAAATTTAAAAATAGAAATGTTTCCTTAATGCGTTAACTTATTGCCTGCAAAACTTCTCCATCAATAACTTTGATAATTGTGATGAATGGTTTGAAAAACCGACAAGTTGAAGATTAAGACACTTATGCAGCATATGGGAATCTTTATTCAGGAAACGTTTCGCCACACAGTGGCTTCATCAGTCCAATACATTCTACAAGATTGATGGACTGAACACATCGACTCCAGGCTGAGGGACTGATTACCTCATACTCCTCCTCTCCTTACGCCTTCCTCTTTGTATTGGACTGATGAAGCCACTGTGTGGCGAAACGTTTCCTGAATAAAGATTCCCATATGCTGCACAAGTGTCTTAATCTTCAACTTTGATAATGTAACTTCTGTGCTGCTTCAAGCTTAGCGCTGCTGCACAGGTTTTTTTTTTTTTTGAGATGTTGGTCTCCGTGAGATAATTGGGAATGCCTTTTCAGATTGGCTTTAATTTTTTTAAGATAGTGTTTCTTAGTTGAAGATCTAAATAGATTATGGGTTCTAATTTGCCATTTTTATTGTTGAAATAATAATATAAGTTTCCATGCCTCGTGAATACCTCCTCTGATCTCCATCAAATCTTCAACGTTAAGTTAACATTTTACTTCACTGGGAACTTAGGCTTTATTTAACAGTAATATTATCGCGGTCATTGAGGTAAAGGTGTCCGGAGTTTGAAGTCGATCAGAAAAGGTTTCCAAAGTCCCACAGAACACATTGAATTTCTATATGC
>NC_069409.1:18174779-18207186 GCF_026875155.1 Cherax quadricarinatus | reverse complement strand
AGGGTTTTCGTAGTCGTAAAGGTTATGTACTGTCCTCAAATTAAGATTCCATGATTTTGCAGTGTCTGACAATTTGTGTACAAAGGGTAATAATACCGACAAATGAGAGTAGACACATGTGCAACATCTGGTATCTTTATTGTAGACTTTTTCGCCACCCATGGTTTTTATCAATACAAATTCTAGGACAAAACTTAAAAGACAGTAGAACTAGTACAGAAGATGAGGAACAGTCCCTCAACCTAGGAGTAGTGCGAACAGCACCATAGTCGTGGAGATTCTGAAGCAGAAGAAAGAATCCTGGCGCTTAATATAGTAACGTCAGGTGAAGCAGACGAGGGCAAATTCACTGGTAGGCGGATTCCCCAGTGGAAGTAGGTCCTCCCAAAGAGATGGGTTAGTTGTAGTGGTAGTTGTCGTAGTCGTGAAGGTTATGCACATGTCCTCAGAATTAAGATTCCATGATGTTGCAGTGTCTGACAAGTTGTGTACGAATGGTATATAATACCGACAAGATGAGAGTAAGACACATGTGCAACATCTGGTATCTTTATTGTAGACGTTTCGCCATCCAGTGGCTTATCAGTACAAATTCTAGGACATAACTGAAGACAGCAGAACTATGTATTGATAAAGCCACTGAGATGGCGAAAACGGTTCTAACAATAAAGATACCCCAGAGTTGCACATGTGGTCTAATTCATCTGTCGGTATTATATACCATTCGTACACAACTTGTCGCACTGCAAAGACATGGAATCTTAATTTCTGGGACATGTACATAACCTTCCAGACTACGACAATACCACACAAGTACCAATTCTTTGGGAAGGGACCTACTTCCACTGGGAACCGCCTACCAGTGAATTGCCATCGTCGCTTCACTGAAGTTACTATATAAGCGCAGGACTTTCCTCTGCTTCAGAATTCCAGACTATGGGCTGTTTCGCACTACTCCTAGTTGGAGGGAACTGATTACCTCATATTCTGTACATAGTTCTTACTGTCTCAAGTTATGTCTAGAATTTGTATTGATAAAGCCACTGATGGCGAAACGTCACAATAAGATACCCAGATTGACACATGGTCTTACTTCATCTGTCGTATTATATACATTCGTACACAACTTGTCAGAACTGCAACATCATGAATCTTAATTCTGAGAATGTAATAACCTCACACTACGACAACTACCACTCACTAACCATCCTTTGGGAAGGACCTACTTCCACTGGGGAATCCGCCTACCAGTGAATTTGCCCTCGTCTGCTTCACCTGAACGTTACTATTAAGCGCCAGGATTCTTTCTTCTGTTTCAGAATCTCCACGACTATGGTGCTGTTCGCACCTACCCCTAGGTTGAGGGACTGATTACCTCATCTTCTGTACATAGTTCTACTGTCTTCAAGTTATGTCCTAGAATTTGTATTGATAAAGCCACTGGATGGCGAAACTTTCTACAATAAAGATACCCAGATGTTGCACATGTGTCTTACTCTCACTTGTCGGTATTATATAACCATTCGTACACAACTTGTCAGACACTGCAACATCATGGAATCTTAATTCTGAGGACATGTACATAACCTTCACGACTACGGCAACTACTACTACAACTAACCCATCTTTTTGGGGAAAGACCTACTTCCACTGGGAATCCCACCTACCAGTGAATTTGCCCTCGTCTGCTTCACCTGACTTACTATATAAGCGCCAGGATTCTTTCTTCTGCTTCAGAATCTCCACGACTATGGTGCTGTTCGCACCTACTCCTAGGTTGAGGGACTGATTACCTCATCTTCTGTACATAGTTCTACTGTCTTCAAGTTATGTCCTAGAATTTGTTTTGGGATAAAGCCATGGATGGCGAAACGTCTACCAATAAAGATACCCAGATGTTGCACATGTGTCCTTACTCTCATCTTGTCGGTATTATAACCATTCGTACACAACTTGTCAGACACTGCAACATCATGGAATTTTAATTCTGAGGACATGTACATAACCTTCACGACTACGACAACTACCACTACAACTAACCCATCTCTTTGGGAAGGACCTATTTCCCACTGGGAATCCCGCCCCTACCAGTGAATTTGCCCTCGTCTGCTTCACCTGACGTTACTATATAAGCGCCAGGATTCTTTTTCTTCTGCTTCAGAATCTCCACGACTATGGTGCTGTTCGCACCTACCCCTAGGTTGAGGACTGATTACCTCATCTTCTGTACATAGTTCTACTGTCTTCAATTTATGTCCTAGAATTTGTATTGATAAAGCCACTGGATTGGCGAAACGTCTACAATAAAGATTCCCAGATTTTGCACATGTGTTTTAACTCTCATCTTGTCGGTTATTATATACCATTCGTACACAACTTGTCAGACACTGCAACATCATGGAATCTTAATTCTGAGGACATGTACATAACCTTCACGACTACGACAACTACCACTACAACTAACCCATCTCTTTGGGAAGGACCTACTTCCACTGGGGAATCCCGCCCACCAGTGAATTTGCCCTCGTCTGCTTCACCTGACGTTACTATATAAGCGCCAGGATTCTTTCTTCTGCTTCAGAATCTCCACGCCTATGGTGCTGTTCGCACCTACTCCTAGGTTGAGGGACTGATTACCTCATCTTCTGTACATAGTTCTACTGTCTTCAAGTTATGTCCTAGAATTTGTATTGATAAAGCCACTGGATGGCGAAACGTCTACAATAAATATACCCAGATGTTGCACATGTGTCTTACTCTCATCAAGACAACAGTGCATTAGTGTTTGCAATAAAGCTAACAGAATTCTTGGCTTCATATCTAGAAGAATAAATAATAGAAGTCCTCAGGTTGTTCTTCAATTCTATATATGCTTGGTTAGGCCTCATTTAGACTATGCTGCTCAGTTCTGGTCACCGTATTACAGAATGAATATAAATGCTCTGGAAAACGTACAGAGGAGGATGACAAAGATGATCCCATGTATCAAAAATCTTCCCTATGAGGATAGACTGAGGGCCCTGAATCTGCACTCTCTCGAAAGGCGTAAAAATTAGGGGGGATATGATCCCAGGTGTATAAATGGAAAACAGGAATAAATAAAGAGGGATGTAAATAGCGTGCTGAAAATTTCCACCAAGACAGGTCGCAGAAATGGTTTAAGTTTCAGATTCAGGAAGGATATAGGAAAGCCTGGTATGGTAATAAGTTGGATGAGTTTAACAAACCCCGAGACAGTATTGAGGCAAAACATTGTTAGTTTTAAAATAGGTAGAAAAATACATGATGGCTGTGGGGGTTTGTAGTTGGACCTGACCTTTGCGCTGGGTCTGTGCCTTTGCCCTTCTTTAGTGGAGGTGGCCAGACTGGGTGGTTAAATTGAGCTCATCCGGGGAGGACAAGGGACCTCTCCGCAGGGGTCAGTAGCCCTGCTTCAGTGTTCCTTCTTTCTTAAGTTCTTGTTCTTAAATAACCTGCTTGATTTGGGTTCTGGCAAACAATGAAACACTTGTTAATAATTTACAAATTACTTAATAATTTACAAATTACTTAATAATTTACAAATTACCGAGGAACTCGGCACAAGCGACCACAAATTAATTACCTTCACCATTGAATGGAAGTATGATAGTAGGGTTAACTCAATAACGGTCCCAGATTTTCGCTTATCAGATTACACTTATTAGAGAACACTTATCATCTGTTGACTGGGGTAACGAAGAGAGCCATAAACATGACAGCTTTCTAACCTAGCGCGGGCCAAAAGAGCATTTATCCCATTTAAAGAAATTATATGAAACAGAAATGACCCAAAATGGATAAATAATAGGCTCAAATATATTTTAGGGCAGAAGAAAGAAATTTATAGGCGCATCAAAAGAGGTGAGGACCTTTCTTATGACCTCACCAAAGTGACTATGAAATTAAAGTTGCAAAGGTTTCGAAAACTACCCAAGGTTTTACCAGGTTTATAAGCAAAAGTTAGAAAATAAGAAAGTCCCCTTAAAAATATCTGACCACCTTACTGACAAGAGAATGAAATGTGCTATATTTTTAAAAATTATTTTCTCTCCGTTTCACTCAGGAAGAAATATAATACCCCAATACTTAGGTTTCATAGCGACCCTGAGGAGATTAATTATGAAATATCACAGCGAAAGGGGTATCAAAGATAACAAATTAAAGAAAAATAAATCCCCAGGCCTGATGAACTTTTTGCAAAGCGTTCTTAAAGAGTGCAGAAGGGAAACTTGTAAACTATGACAAATATTTTTTATATCTTTTCGAACAGGTGAAGTGGCTGATACGGGAAAATGTCAATGTAATTCATTTTTAAAGCAGGGGACAACGTTACCTTCAAATACGCCCATAAGCCTGACCTTGTAGCAAATTACGAGTCATTACACTTATATTTAAGAAGCCGTCTTGATAAGCAATTTGATTATTGATACCCCAGCATGGATTCACGGGGGGCCGGTTCCAGCCTAATTATTAACCTTTTTCCCATGAAGCTTTGAAGCTGTGATATTGATAGAAAATCATATTGTTTATTAAAATTTATTGGCTTTTGATTGAGTTATTCACCAGAGATTGTTAAAGATAGGCAGCTCATGCTTTGGGGAAAAGTGCTGTCATGGATCGGTCCATGGCTCACGAACAGGAAGCAGAGAGTTTTGCATAAAGGGTTAAATCGAGGGATCTATAACAAGTCAAGGTCGTTATTGTTTATAATAATATCAATAACTTTGATGAGGGAAGTGAAGGCTTACAGCCTGTAACAAACTTCAGACTATTACCAAGGCGCGGCACTCCCAGGAAAATTAATAAATGAAAAAGAAATAATAATTCACAAAGATAAACCACTATTATTTAGTATGCAAGAAAAACATTGAAAAATGAAGTGTATCCTAAGATAGAAAAAAAAAAAAATGAATAAAAATATGACATTGAATTCAACGCTAATAATCATTATACTGGGGTGTCGGGTGGGGGTTTGGGACACCTCTTGAGAAATGAGCTGTTATGAATGTGAAGGGGGGGGGGTCACAGGTGTTGGGTGACAACCCAACGACTAGTTCTTCACAGAGTCTATAGCCTTGAATAGCAGTCCGATGACAGGAACGCAGGTTCTTACCACTCCCAAGATGAGGGGTTAGTGCCTGTACAATTAATCAGTAGGTAGATTATAAGGTGACGTCCAAGACCGTTTCAGTCCGTCTCCTTCAACACTTCTCGTTGGTTGGCAGGGACCCATCTGTCATTCCAAGCGGGAAAGAGAGACGGTTACCCACTGCTTAAGAAATCATTTTCCCATGATAAGTGAAGATATTTAAAAAAAGGGGGTATTATCGAAAGTCTTAATGTGGAGCTAAACTAAAAGATAAAGTTTATTATTGGGTCAAAAGTGAAGCTTTTAACCAATATCCACTAGAATATGAGCAGAGGCTTTTACTTACAGTTTGATGGATGTGAGCGAGTGATTCGTTGCGAGCCCCACATGTCACCTTTTGGTTGGGAGAAAGGGGGGGGGAAGGGATAGAGGAGCTAACTGACCCTCCCTAACAACAGCCGGCAATCAAACTTCGTTACCATATACTTGCTCGCAACTCCTATCTGTGAACTTTTCCCTCAAGGAATACTAGGAAATGAGAAAATGTAGAGTCAACGGAATTCAGAAGAATTTAGACAAACCATTTCCTGGTCAGAATAGTGGCATTTGTGAAATTGTGGGGACTGCCCCCAAGTGAGTCCTACCTGGCAACTCTGTTGACACCGACCCTAGGTGGGTACCTGGGCCTCCAGTGGCTATAGGACGATTTTCACAAATGATTGAAGGTGCAAGAAACTGCCTGCATGCACGTTAAAGACTAATTTACTTGTGTTGCAGCAAAAACCTGATCTTCACTTCCCAAAGCTTAGCCTTAGCCCCTTGGATTCCCTCAAAACCACGTCAACCGGAGCCTTAATTCCTGCAATATTCAATCGTTATTAGTGACCTGCCTGCACCTCAAAATTCCTATACCAAGAGGGTTATGTATCCCCTAATATAACTATGCAGACACGGACATTAGTTTCCAGACTGCCAAGAACACGGGTACTTACGGATCTCTGCCAGCTGAAAACACAGGCCCACAGATAAAACTCATCACAATTCCCCAGACACTGGCCAAAAATCCTACGAGATAAAGTGGAGGTCTGTCTTATTATGGGCCTGACAGAGGAGGTCACTAGGGTACATCGAGGTCCTTACCAGATTCCTCCAGGCCCTCGAATGTGAAGACACTGGGGGACCCGTCTGCTGATCACGGACGTCGTCCAGTTTGGTGTCTGTTTTAAGAAGAACGAGCTGTCTCTCTTCCAGACCCTCGTTCTCATTCAAACTGGGCTGCTAGTTCCCCCTAGCTAACTTATCCTAGTTTTGCCTACATTATGGGCCTATTACTCCCTATTAAGGTCTTAGGTCGCTTATTATCTACAGTTCCCTTATAACAATATTAAATACAACAGTAAAACACTACTCCTTCCTGAAGGGTAAATCTTTAATTAAATAAGCTTACCAACAACCACACCAACCTCGAGAAAATTTGCTTTTAATGTTTCGGAGAACGCTTTTTGTTTGGTGAGTTTAAGGCACCAGCTCAGGGGCCCATTACGGCACCGGTTCCCTGTCCTGTAAAAAACTTTAGGGACCAAATAAATTTCCACTTCCTCCCGTCGGCGAAGGTATGCGCTAAGTCAGATCAAGTTCACCTTCCGCGAGCCCCCACGGGACCCATGGACACGAGGGGGCCGTCCAGCCACTTCGTCTAGCAGACTCCAGTCTAACTTAAACCCATCCAGTTTCCCCTGCGTGGACCTCTTTTTGGTTCCGGTGGTTTTTAGCACCCTTTCCTTAACTTAAAGTTTTCGTAGTCTAGCCTTGACTGAGTGGCCTGTACTTCCCACCCAGTGGCCCCCACCCTTGGTACTTCCTCCCACTGTTACGAGGTTCCCATGATTAATGCAACAATCTCCCTCTTTACGTACCTGTAAAAGTGTTTTCCCAAGGTCCGGGAGTGTTCCACACCTCCCTGGTCAGCTTCCCGGGTGGTTCATAGTTATACGGTATTCATTATCACTACTCCCACTTCATGGGGAAGCTTCTCCTCTTTGGCGTGCGGAATAAAGTGGAATCCTGCCACCTATGATGTATCCTACTGGGGATCTGTTAAACCAATTCCTTCCTTAAACGTCCGTCGTGTAGACAGGAAGTACTATATTTTGGCTCCCACCAGGATCCTACAATTTCTGCTGTGTCAGTGTAATTCCCTGGTCTGCCAGCTTCATGTCAGGTCTTAAATCGCTTAGCTGCTCCCAGCAAGACCTCTCGCTGTAATTCCCGTGGGTAATGTCTCTACACCAGGGTAATCTCTGCGATGTCCACCTAATTTGACTGTGACATCCACCACATCATAAGATTTGGTGGGACTGACTTAAGCCCTCCAACATCATACTAACTTCTTTGGGCCTTCAACTTAATTTAGCCCCCAACTTCTTTGTTATCAAGGTACTTGTGCCCTGGGTCAAAGAATAATCGGGTTTTTCGGACCTGGCCCACTCACAACCTTTGCCTTGACTGTAGGTAGGGCAGCACCTCCTGATTCTCACTCGGATAGAGACTTCACTCCCCAACACGCTGGCTACCATTTCAGGCTCGGCTCACTGTCTACCTACCTGAGAGTATCCCTACTAGTTTTGGGGTTTCCCTTAAATTATTGGGACATAGCGCGTATGGGCTTACCTTTGCAACAGACTCGGCACTCACTGAGCTGGGTGCCACAGTTCTCGCAAAGTGTTCCCCACAACACTTGAGGCAGAGTCTCAACTCCCTTAGTCTCTGTTGCCTACTCCCTCAGTGTTGTATACTCCAGGCAACTCGTGCTTGCGTGTTCGCCTTCGCAGAACACACATATTCTGGCATGAGTGCCTCTAAGGTTCTGCTTAGAGGTTCTTACCTTAGACACCTCTTTACCATAGTACACTCCAGCGTTAGTCGTACGAGCTTTAGAATGATCTCTCGAGATCTTTGAGTGACTGTCTGGGTTTTTATGTGATGATGGTGGTGACTCTTCTCTCACACCTATACTCAAATGAGAAACGAGATCTCCCAACCCCTCAACAATTTGTTGTATCATAAACCTATTCGTCTGATATTTTAAATGCAACTCATGCACTGTAGTGACAAGCCAGTTTCCTCTGAATCACCTGACTGATGAACCATTCCGACTTACCCCAATCATGTAAATCTTTAAGACTATTCGTCAAACTCATAACATCGATTCAGAACTTCTCTAGGCTCTGACGGTCATGGCGACAAGCCTCTAGATTCAACAACCAATAAAGTATAGTTATCTTTATCTCCTCAGTGTTGCCAAACGTGTCCTTTAATTGGTGTTTGGCATGTTGGTAATTGGTGTCGGTGGTTTGGTAATGCTGGACCAAGTCCAAGGCTGTACTCTAGAGCTGTGAACATAAATATTGTAATTTGACGGCATCTGACAAATCGTCTCTGTCATCTATCTGGGCTTTAAACTGATCCCAGAAAGCAATGTACTCTGTTAAGGTTCCGTCGAACGTTGGTAAATTCAACTGGGGCAATCTGGGCAACACATTAACAGGCGTGCTGTTGTTCGTGTTCCTTGAAACATTTGCTCCCCCTGCTGTACAGGCCTTCAAAGTCTTTATTAACTGCCTGCAGAGTCTCATCTCTGCTTTACACTCTGCCCTTCGTTCGTCATAGTCCGTCCGTGCTACTTCGACTGTATATTCAGACTCGCCTGTAGTATAGGCCTCTGTCTCATAAAGGATAAATGATCTCTCAAAGGCCTCCAGTCTTTGCTCCAAAGGTTTCAGGCAACTCCCTAGTTCCTCCCAGTCTACGTCCTGATATTGCCTGACCGTACAACACTCCTCACATGCTTTGCTCAGGCGTCCCTTAGAGGCTCCCATAGACCACTTTAATTGACTTAGAGCTGGGACAGCTAGTACTACATCTTCACCTACCATAGTTGTGGTTTAGTTAAGATCACTGTACTAATTTGTACTTCAATTAGCCCACCCCACAGCACGAACGGTATTAGGTGAGAATGAACGAGTCTCAAGGCTTCTCAACAAGCTTGACAACTCCCTTTATTATAATGACTCTACTCTGAATCAAAAATGTACACTGTTAGCTCTCAAATCCCAATCAAAATGTGTATCGGTGTGAAAGCTTAACCTAGCAATTTCCTGTATAATGCCAACAAATAATTACAGGACTTAACCTAGTCTCAGGTACAATTCACAAATCCCACATTAAAATGAATCAAAGACAATGAAAATCACACAATAAAAAGTGCAGTATACAAATTAAAATCACTTGGTTAACACAAATAAATTCAACAATTCAACTTGTGAAACAGTGAATGAATGTGTGTAAACAGCTTGACCTAGCTTACTCGGTCTAGCGTGGATGGTTGGATAAGGTAAATCCTAACCTAACTAGTGCGCTAGCTTAATTTAACCTACCTTTAGAAATCCCTGTAAATAATAACTATGTTAAATCTGTCCTAGCTACTGTAACTGTTGTAAATATTGCACAAGCCTAGCCTAACTATGGCTACCTTGAAAATCCATTGTAAGTAATCAACACACAAGTCTCCTACTCTGGATTACTTGTAATCACTGTAAATAATTAAATTCACAAGCTTCTCTAGCCTACCGGGCCTGCCTGTAAATTACTGCAAATAACAACTTCTGTGTATAGTCAGCTTGGCCTAGCCTCTATGTAACTCTGGGCCCAGGTATGCTAACTTAACCTAACTCTGTTAAACTGGTTCCTAACTGTGGCCTAGCTATGATAAGCTTAACCTAGCTATTCCACATCACGGTTTTCGAAGGACCACTTTTGTGAAAATTTGTGTGGATGCCTCCAAGTGAGTCGCCTCCCCTGGCAAACTCT
Source organism: Cherax quadricarinatus (assembly GCF_026875155.1). Taxonomy (NCBI): domain Eukaryota; kingdom Metazoa; phylum Arthropoda; class Malacostraca; order Decapoda; family Parastacidae; genus Cherax; species Cherax quadricarinatus. The sequence goes on along the minus strand of NC_069409.1, from coordinate 18,197,207 downwards.
GTTGACCCCAAGCTCGAGGTGGGCACCTCAGCCTCACAAGTGGCTTATAGGACAGATTTTCACAAATGATTGAAGGTGCAAGAAACTCGCCTGCATGCACATATAAAGGACTAACTTACTTGGTGTTACAGCACATATCCGGGATCTTCAACTTCCCTAAGCTTAGCCTTAGCCCCTTTGGGTTTCCCCCTCAGAAACCACGTGCAACCGGAGCCTTAATTCCTGCAATATTCAATTGTTATTATGACCTGCCGGGCCCCTCGAAATACCTATATCCAAGAGGGAAATGTATCCCCTAGTATAACTATGCAGACACGGACACTAGCTTCCAGACTCCCAAGAGACACTGGTACTTACTGGGCATGCTCTGCCAGCTGTAACACAGGCCCACAGATCAAACTCACTCACAATTCTCCCCAGGACATTGGCCAGAAATCTACGAGATAAAGTGGAGGTTTGTCTTACTGTTGGGCCTGACAGAGGAGGTCATCTACGTACATCGATGTGCCCTACCGATTTCCTCAGGTCTCAAAATGTGAAGACACCTGGGGACGCCACTGCTGATCACGCATGGTCTTGTCCAGTTGGTGTCTTCTTAAAAGAACGACTGGTCTCTCTTCCAGACCCTCGCTCTTCATTCAAACTAGGCTGCCATTCCCCTAGCAAACTTATCCTAGTGTTTGCCTACATTATCGGCCTATTCTACCTTATGTTAAGGTCTTAGGTCACATTATTATCTACAATTGCCTTGGGTAAATAATATTAATATACTAACAATGTTAAAACTACCTACTCCTTCCCTGAAGGGAATCTATAATTAAATAAGCTTACCAACAATCCACCCAACTCGAGAGAATGTTTATGTTGGGGAGACGCTTTTTGTTTGGGTGAGTTTAAAGGGCCCCCCGCTCAGCCGTTCCAAACGGCCAGCTGGATCGGTCTGGGGAAACTTTAGGGACCAAATAAATTCCACAGGCAGAGCAGTTCATGTAGATAAGTCCATAACCCTAGCTTTTTATAAGTTTAATAATGTAAGAACTTAGCCATACAAATTAAAGAAAAGGACTTGGGGGTATGAAAAAACAACCTTAAAACAAGACACAGTGCATATGCTGCGAATAAGGCAAATAGATTACTGTGATTTATACAATGAAAGCAACAGAAGTCCAGCTTTATACATCATTAGTAAGGTCTTATTGCGCCCCCTGAATGGGGCCCAATGTATATATTGTTATTTGATGAATATTATCTGTCATATAATTTTTATATTGCTGATATTTTTATTATTGGCTAAATTGAAAATAATGTTCCCTCGGGCATGCAAAGAGTACGTAACTTTATTCGGCGCATGTACACACCCTCATTTACAGGCTATTCCCCCAACCAGTGAACCAGGTTGCTGAGAGTTGATGATGGGGCCCGTCGTTCAGCTAGTGACCAGGTTCCAGCCAATTAGAAGATGGTTTTGGCAATTGCAGAGGTTAGTGGGTTTACCACTCTCCTGTCTGCCTTTTCATTCCCATTCAAGAGCTGGTTGAAGCCGATCTGCTATCTTGTGGCTTCTATTTCTGCCTTGCTTACCGTGGAGTGCACTATACTTATCACTATACATAGTGTACATATTTCTGTTCTAAATTGGCGAAGGATAATATAAGTCTAAACTTTTTCTTGCTGTTTTTTAATTTTGCTCCCTTTACACCCGGGGATAAAAAGGCCATTTGGATTCCGGGGTTTGTAATATGCCTTATATTATTATTTGACTTAGCTGTGTTTAGGTAGGATGTAACATTTACACTTCACTGCGCTCACTTTTTTCGACAGTTGTGAGTGGCGCCCCTCCCTGCCTGCCTGCCTGCCTGCCTGCTGCCTGCCTCCCCTTTTTCTTATGTTCTTGCTTGTTTGGTGTCAGGCTGTCCCTTGCACCATCCTCGAGTAGCTAGGCGAGTCATGTGCTTGCCCCTGGAATTGGAGACTGTCCTCCCTTGATCGCTCTCTCCTCAGCTGGTCACCGCTTGACCAAGCCCCTCTCTCCAACTCTCCAGAGACCCTCTCATCTCGGGTTTTTGTTCATTATTTAGACGGTTTTGGTAAAGTATGATTTCGCTGGTGAGTCGAAACATATTTTCTTGGAACTGTGTATTTGTTCACAGAGCATAGTTCGGACTTAGTGATTTTTGACGTTTTACTGAGGTTGTGTGTCGTACTGACACTAAGTTAACCAGGTCCAAAGCTTCTGACCTACGTTGTTTGGCTTCTGCGCACTGTCGAAGTCAGGGTTTGGATATGCTGACTTAGATTCGGTAAAAAGGGGGAGTTTTATGACTCTTATGGAGGATCTGCTGATGGTCCCCAGTTAGGTTGTTATTTTGTCTCCTTGTTCCTGACGATGTGCTGTTTCCCTTGTTATATTATTATTGATCGGTGAATCGTTAGTCTTACTGTTCAAGCAAGATATTTTGATTGCCTGGTTGGTCAAGAAGATAGATTATTTGAGGACGTTTAGTCAGTCACTGTTTAAGTCTAGTCGAGTCTTACCGAGACATAACGAACAAGTTGGAGCACATACACACATTCTTACACACACGCTTGTTCATACTAGTATCATTTTTATAATTGCTGACAATGTATCAGACGGTTCTTGAGAGCCATAAAGAGATAAATTGTGCCTTCAGCACTATATTACTACAAGAGAAGTGTAGGAACCTATATCCTATATTACATAAAGCAATTACTTTTAATTTGTCCACCTGGGCAACTTTGTTAAAAAACATCTCAATTTTTATTTCTTTAGTATCCTATCAGTTACAATCCTAAAGCACTATCATAATTTTAAAGGCTAACAGGACCAGAATACTGACTACTTGTTACAAAAAAACAGAAACAGGTTGAATGCTAGAGGGAAGACCTTCTAGTATTCTCTGGAGATGTCTATACTTAACATATATCGCCCCATTTTTGTAGCAGGCATCTCAATTCTGGTTTCCATATTAAAGAATGGATATAAATTCATTAGAAAACATTCAGCGTAAAATGACTAAATTAATACATAGCATTAGAAGTCTTCCGTATGAAGAAAGATTGAAGTCCCTTAAATTACATTCACTTGTGAGATGAAGAATGAGGGGAGACATGATCGAAGTGTTTAAGTGGAAGATGGGTATTAACAATGGGGATGCAAATAAGGTTTTGAGGATAAATCTCCAAGAGAGAACCCGCAATAACGGATTCAAATTAGATAAGTATAGATTTAGAAAGGATAAAGGAAAGTACAGGTTTCGCAATAGGGTAGTTGATGAGCGGAACGGTCTGCCTAGTAGGGTTATCGAAGCTGAACCTTGAGCAGTTTCAAATATAGACTGGAAAAATACATGAGTAAGAGAGGTTGGATTAGAGTTGGACTTGCAAGTGAATAAATAGAATTATCAAAGCTTATTGCTTGGGGAGCATTTAATTTGTTAGTGGGTTGGCTTGTAAAAGACCTACCTAGTATGGGCCAACAGGCCTACTGCAGTGTTCATCCTTTCTTATATTCTTATGATCATATATTTTAGAACGCATCGTCAAAAATTTTTTGAAGCGAGTTAGAAAAAGCATTCGTTAGTTACTGAATGAAAAAAATATAATTATTTATTAAATAAACAAGCAAATCAATGCTTATGATACACAAAGGCAATGTGAATCTTGTGTTGAAGATACCACACCAGTGGTGAGATACCACACCAGTGGTGAGATACCACACCAGTGGTGAGATACCACACCAGTGGTGAGATACCAGACCAGTGGTGAAATACCACACCAGTGGTGAGATACCACACCAGTGGTGAGATACCACACCAGTGGAGAGATACCACACCAGTGGTGAGATACCACACCAGTGGTGAGATACCACACCAGTGGAGAGATACCACACCAGTGGTGAGATACCACACCAGTGGAGAGATACCACACCAGTGGTGAGATACCACACCAGTGGTGAGATACCACACCAGTGGTGAGATACCACACAAGTGGTGAGATACCACACCAGTGGTGAGATACCACACCAGTGGTGAGATACCCACACCAGTGGTGAGATACCACACAAGTGGTGAGATACCACACCAGTGGTGAGATACCACACCAGTGGTGAGATACACACCAGTGGTGAGATACCACATCAGTGGTGAGATACCACACCAGTGGTGAGATACCACACCAGTGGTGAGATACCACACCAGTGGTGAGATACCACACCAGTGGTGAGATACCACACCAGTGGTGAGATACCACACCAGTGGTGAGATACCACACCAGTGGTGAGATACCACACCAGTGGTGAGATACCACACCAGTGGTGAGATACCACACCAGTGGAGAGATACCACACCAGTGGTGAGATACCACACCAGTGGTGAGATACCACACCAGTGGAGAGATACCACACCAGTGGTGAGATACCACACCAGTGGTGAGATACCACACCAGTGGTGAGATGCCACATCAGTGGTGAGATACCACACCAGTGGTGAGATACCACACCAGTGGTGAGATACCACATCAGTGGTGGGATACCACACCAGTGGTGATATACCACACCAGTGGTGAGATACCACACCAGTGGTGAGATACCACATCAGTGGTGAGATACCACACCAGTGGTGAGATACCACACCAGTGGAGAGATACCACACAAGTGGTGAGATACCACACCAGTGGTGAGATACCACACCAGTGGTGAGATACCACACCAGTGGTGAGATACCACACCAGTGGAGAGATACCACACCAGTGGTGAGATACCACACTAGTGGAGATACCACACCAGTGGTGAGATACCACACCAGTGGTGAGATACCACACCAGTGGTGAGATACCACACCAGTGAGAGATACCACACCAGTGGTGAGATACCACACCAGTGGTGAGATACCACATCAGTGGTGAGATACCACACCAGTGGTGAGATACCACACCAGTGGTGAGATACCACACCAGTGGAGAGATACCACACCAGTGGAGAGATACCACACCAGTGGTGAGATACCACACCAGTGGTGAGATACCACACCAGTGGTGAGATACCACACCAGTGGTGAGATACCACACCAGTGGTGAGATACCACACCAGTGGTGAGATACCACACCAGTGGTGAGATACCACACCAGTGGAGAGCTCCACACCAGTGGTGAGATACCACACCAGTGGTGAGATACCACATCAGTGGTGAGATACCACACCAGTGGTGAGATACCACACCAGTGGTGAGATACCACACCAGTGGTGAGATACCACACCAGTGGAGAGATACCACACCAGTGGTGAGATACCACACCAGTGGTGAGATACCACACCAGTGGAGAGATACCACACCAGTGGTGAGATACCACACCAGTGGTGAGATACCACACCAGTGGTGAGATACCACATCAGTGGTGAGATACCACACCAGTGGTGAGATACCACACCAGTGGTGAGATACCACACCAGTGGTGGGATACCACACCAGTGGTGAGATACCACACCAGTGGTGAGATACCACACCAGTGGTGAGATACCACATCAGTGGTGAGATACCACACCCGTGGTGAGATACCACACCAGTGGAGAGATACCACACCAGTGGTGAGATACCACACCAGTGCTGAGATACCACACCAGTGGTGAGATACCACACCAGTGGTGAGATACCACATCAGTGGTGAGATTCCACACCAGTGGAGAGATACCACACCAGTGGTGAGATACCACACCAGTGGAGATACCACACCAGTGGTGAGATACCACACCAGTGGTGAGATACCACACCAGTGGTGAGATACCACACCAGTGGAGAGATACCACACCAGTGGTGAGATACCACACCAGTGGTGAGATACCACACAAGTGGTGAGATACCACACCAGTGGTGAGATACCACACCAGTGGTGAGATACCACACCAGTGGAGAGATACCACACCAGTGGAGAGATACCACACCAGTGGGGAGATACCACACCAGTGGTGAGATACCACACCAGTGGTGAGATACCACACCAGTGGTGAGATACCACACCAGTGGTGAGATACCACACCAGTGGTGAGATACCACACCAGTGGTGAGATACCACACCAGTGGTGAGATACCACACCAGTGGAGAGATACCACACCAGTGGTGAGATACCACACCAGTGGAGAGATACCACACCAGTGGTGAGATACCACACCAGTGGTGAGATACCATACCAGTGGTGAGATACCACACCAGTGGAGAGATACCACACCAGTGGAGAGATATCACACCAGTGGTGAGATTCCACACCAGTGGTGAGATACCACACCAGTGGTGAGATACCACACCAGTGGTGAGATACCACACCAGTGGTGAGATACCACACCAGTGGAGAGATACCACACCAGTGGAGAGATACCACACCATTGGAGAGATACCACACCAGTGGAGAGATACCACACCAGTGGTGAGATACCACACCAGTGGTGAGATATCACACCAGTAGAGAGATACCACACCAGTAGAGATATACCACACTAATAGAGAGATACCACACCAGTGGAGAGATACCACACCAGTGGAGAGATACCACACCAGTGGTGAGATACCACACCAGTGGTGAGATACCACACCAGTGGAGAGATACCACACCAGTGGAGAGATATCACACCAGTGGAGAGATACCACACCAGTGGAGAGATACCACACCAGTGGTGAGATACCACACCATTGGAGAGATACCACACCAGTTGAGAGATACCACACCAGTGGAGAGATACCACACCAGTGGAGAGATACCACACCAGTGGTGAGATACCACACCAGTGGAGAGATACCACACCAGTGGAGAGATACCACACCAGTGGTGAGATACCACACCAGTGGAGAGATACCACACCAGTGGTGAGATACCACACCAGTTGAGAGATACCACACCAGTGGAGAGATACCACACCAGTGGAGAGATACCACACCAGTGGTGAGATACCACACCATTGGAGAGATACCACACCAGTTGAGAGATACCACACCAGTGGAGAGATACCACACCAGTGGAGAGATACCACACCAGTGGAGAGATACCACACCAGTGGTGAGATACCACACCAGTTGAGAGATACCACACCAGTGGAGAGATACCACACCAGTGGAGAGATACCACACCAGTGGTGAGATACCACACCAGTGGAGAGATACCACACCAGTGGAGAGATACCACACCAGTGGAGAGATACCACACCAGTGGAGAGATACCACACCAGTGGAGATATACCACACCAGTGGTGAGATACCACACCAGTGGAGAGATACCACACCAGTGTAGAGATACCACACCAGTGGAGAGATACCACACCAGTTGTGAGATACCACACCAGTGGCGAGATACCACACCAGTGGAGAGATACCACACCAGTGAGAGATACCACACCAGTGGAGAAATACCACACCAGCGGAGAGATACCACACCAGTGGTGAGATACCACACCAGTGGAGAGATACCACACCAGTGGAGAGATACCACACCAGTGGTGAGATACCACACCAGTGGAGAGATACCACACCAGTGGAGAGATACCACACCAGTGGAGAGATACCACACCAGTTGTGAGATACCACACCAGTGGCGAGATACCACACCAGTGGAGAGATACCACACCAGTGGAGAGATACCACACCAGTGGAGAAATACCACACCAGTGGAGAGATACCACACCAGTGGTGAGATACCACACCAGTGGAGAGATACCACACCAGTGGAGAGATACCACACCAGTGGTGAGATACCACACCAGTGGAGAGATACCACACCAGTGGAGAGATACCACACCAGTGGAGAGATACCACACCAGTGGTGAGATACCACACCAGTGGAGAGATACCACACCAGTGGAGAGATACCACACCAGTGGAGAGATACCACACCAGTGGAGAGATACCACACCAGTGGAGAGATACCACACCAGTGGAGAGATATCACACCAGTGGTGAGATACCACACCAGTGGTGAGTTATTCTCCAGTTATGTAATACTGTTGGTATAATTACCGACAATATTTTAGGAAAAAGGACAGAAATGCAAGTAATGTGACATTTTATTTTGGCAACGTTTCGCTCTACAGGAGTTTTATAAGGCCGTTACCGGCAACGGCCTGATAAAGCTCCTGGAGAGCGAAACGTTGCCACAATAAAATGCTACATTAGTTGCACTTGTGTCCATGTATCTAACACTCTTCAGTTATGATTCCATTTTTATTTACTCTTTTAGTACATTAACAAATCTGCCTGCTTGTAAAACAAACTTAATAAGTACTATCCTGGCTTTAGGCAGCATCAGTCATTAATACTGATGTCCTTCAGGAGAGTTAAACTGAAATAAATTTAACGTGAGATAACGAAATCAAAACATTCCCACTATTTCACACATAAAATCGTCAATTCTGCAGCTTCAGATGTCAGTTTCATTCTCCGCAATCATCGTATTTTGAACACTTTCATGGTAGCGTCTCCATTGAGGATTTTGAAAGTTATCAGAGGTATTTCAGGATGTTGGGAATGGGTTTAATAACTTTGATCACATGGCACGTGAACTTGCTAATTCTTCCCCGAATTTTATCCTGGTTACCGTACACAAGTGTTAAAAGTATGAAGCTAATTAAAAAAGGAGTTCTCGAGTTCTAAGGAAAACTTTAATAAGCAGGAGTAAGAAAAAATAAATTCAAGCAACCTCTTAAAGGTCTGTCTTCGAGGATTCCTAAATATTTTCGAAATGAAGACGAGGCCTATGAACATCTACCCATTTCCGGAAGTTAATCCGATGCAATGGGAACAGTTGTTCCCCCAGTGCTGAACATTCTCTCACTCTCTCTTGAACTGGAAGGTGAACTCAGGTATTTACTGCCGACGGTTGCCCAAGACGGAGAAGTATCATATTGTGTGCGTGTGTGTGTGTACTCACCTATCACCTAGTTGCAGGGGTTGAGTCATAGCTCCTGGCCCCGCCTCTTCACTGGCAGCTAGTGGGTCACTCTCCCTGTACCATGAGCTTTATCATACCTCTGCTTAAAGCTATGTATGGATCCTGCCTCCACTACATCGCTTCCCAAACTGTTCCACTTCCTGACTACTCTGTGACTGAATAAACACTTCCTAACAACCCTGTGATTCATCTGTGTCTTTAACTTCCAGCTGTGTCCCCTTGTTGCTGTGTCCCATCTCTGGAACATTCTGTCTCTATCCACCTTGTCAGTTCCTCTCAGTATTTTATATGTCGTTATCATGTCCCCCTATCTTTCCTGTCCTCCAGTGTCGTCAGGTCGATTTCCCTTAACTTCTCCTAGTAGGACATACCCCTTAGCTCTGGGACTAGTCATGCTGCAAACCTTTGCACTTTCTCTAGCTTTTTTACATGCTTGGCTAGATGTGGGTTCCAAACTGGTGCCGCATACTCTAATATGGGCCTAACGTACACAGTGTACAGTGTCCTAAACGATTCCTTATTAAGATGGCGGAATGCTGTTCTTAGCTTTACTAGGCGCCCATATGCTGCAGCAGTTATTTGGTTGATGTGCGCCTCAGGAGACGTGCCTTGTGTTTTACTCATCCCCAGATCTTTTTCCTTGAGTGAGATTTGTAGTCTCTGGCCCCCTAGACTGTACTCTGTCTGTGGTCTTGTTTGCCTTTCCCCAATCTTCATGACTTTGCACCTGGTGGGGTTGAACTCCAGGAGCCAATTGCTGGACCAGGCCTGCAGCGTTTCCAAATCTCTTTGTAGTTCTGCCTGGTCCTCGTCCTCATCAACTTCACATCATCTGCAAACAGGGACACTTCGGAGTCTATTCCTTCTGTCACGTCGTTCAAAAATACCAGAAACAGCAACGGTTCTAGGACTGACCCCTGTGGAACCCCACTCGTCACAGGCATCCACTGTGACACTTCGCCTCGTACCATGACTAGCTGCTGTCTTCCTGACAGGTATTCCCTGATCCATTGTAGTGCCTTCCCTGTTATCCCTGCCTAGTCATCCAGTTTTTGCACTAATCTCTTGTGTAGAACTGTGTAAAACGCCTTCTTACAGTCCAAGAAAATGCAATCTACCCACCCCTCTCTCTTGTCTTACTGTGGTCATCCCATCATAGAACTCAAGTAGGGTTGTGATACAGGATTTCCCGTCCCTGAAACCGTGTTGATAAGCTTATTTTTTTCTAAGTGTTCCACTACTCTTCTGATAATTTTCTCCATGACTTTGCATACTATACATGTCAGTGACACTGGTCTATAGTTTAGTGTTTCCTGCCTGTCTCCTTTATTAAAAATTGGGACTATATTTGCTGTCTTCCATACCTCAGGTAATCTCCCTGTTTCGATAGATGTGTTGAATATTGTTGCTAGGGGTATACATAGCGCCTCTGTACCCTCTCTCAGGGCCCATGGAGAGAGGTTATCCGGCCCCATCGCCTTTGAGGTGTCTAGCTCGCTCAGCAGCCTCTTCACCTCTTCCTCGGTTGTATGTATTGTGTCTCGGTTGTATGCATTGTATCTCCGTCTTTCTGGAGTACCTTCTGTCTCCTCTGTGACCACTTCTTTGGATCTCATGTTGAGTTCCTCACATACTTCTCGGTCGTTTCTTGTGATTTCTCCTTCTTTCCTTATCCTGATTACCTGGTCCTTGACTGTTGCTTTCCTTCTGATGTGGCTGTACAACAGCTTCGGGTCTTCGCTTCTTATGACCAGAGTCTTTGGTAAGATGGGTAAGGAAGAAGGATGGGTAAGGATGGAAATATTGGAAAAGGGTGGGAGGGGGGAGTGAGGTAGGTTATAAAAGGTAAGTGGCCCAACCACTTTGGTGCAATTTAAAAAGTATATGTGTAATAATAGAAAATTCTTGAAGGGGTGTAATACTAACCCATCAGAGTCACATAGATATAACAGATATATAGGTACATGACTCTGAATTTGAAGTAGATATACAAGTTGCAATTGCTTTTTTTTTTGCTACTGCATAACGAATATTTAAACGGCAAGACAAGGCGGTAATTGTATGGACAATTCATGAAGAATTACTTGACACGTTAGCTTCTTTCAAGGCGGTGTCCCGCCATAGTAAATGTAGCATATTTATAACAGTAGATATAAAAGTCAAAATGTTATACAAAATACCTCCAAAATTTGGGGCTATAATTTTCTTAGTAGACATAGAAGGGTTCTGGTGTTAGCCAATCATCTTCATCTGCAGGGAGGTTGCTCAAGATCATTGGTCGACGGTAATCGTCTTTATGGATGAAGCGACGCAGCCTCTGTGGGAGAGTCATTCTCTGGGTCCTGTGAGGAGGAGTATTAATGATATAGTCAGTGGTACTTTCAACTTGGAGAGGATGTTCTCTACCTGGCATGTCGAGTTCTTGCATTGCATAGAGTTGTCTCTTCTTCAGCGTATCAAGGCGTACATTTAAGGCAGTAATATCCTGTTGTACGTGTAAGTCTGCCATTTTGACTCTGTCTCTCCTCCTGGTACCCGTAATAAAGCGGAGAGCTCTATTCTGGACCCGTTGCAACCGTAGCATGTTGGTCTTTGTTGTTAACGACATTGGGACACAAGGATATTCGAGTATAGGTCTTATTATCATTTTATACAGATGTTTTTTGACATGTGGAGGAGCTTGATTAAATCAAAAGAGACTGTTAAGACCGGCTTTGGCAATGTTGATCTTTTTATTGACGTGAGATGTCGAGTGGAGCAGCCTGTCTATTTCATATCCCAAGATCTTGTTAGGATTCCTAATGGCTACAGGTGTACCTCTGATGGAGATACCCCCCTTATCTTCGATGGTTGATGCAAAACAACCTATCGTGCTAACAAGGACCTTGTCAGGATTAGTCGTAATTCTCCATTTCTTTTCCCAATTAGATGTTCGACGAATTTCAATATTCATTTTTTCTATGACTCTTTCATATTTGTATTTTCCTGTTACAGGAGTTGATGAGACGACATGGATAACATCATCTGCAAACTATGTTATAATTGTATCATTAAACTCTGGTTGAGGAAGATCATTCACATAAATATTGAATAGAATTGGACTAAGACAAGAACCTTGTGGGACACCAACTGTCTGTATAAAAGGCTCTGTTGACCTGCCATGAAAGGTAGGAATGATTTTTCTTTGAGTTAAGAAGTTATATATTAATCTGAGAAAGGTCCAGTTATGGTCTGGTAGGTCAATAAGTTTGTATATAAGACCATCATGCCATAAGCTATAAAAAGCTTTATGAACATCTCTGGTGGCAATTAGGGCAAGATTGTCCTGATGTTTCAGACTCGCTACAGTATCAAAATAATATTTATTGCATGATGGGTACCTCTATGTGTTCTAAAGCCAAACTGTTTTTCAGTAAAAAGGTGATTAAACTCCATATAGTAGTTCAGTCTGTTGGAAATTATTTTTCAAGAACTTTCCCAGTGACTTCAAGTAAAGATATAGGTCTATAGTTCCCTGGTTGATGGATGTCTTTATTGGGTTTAGCAAGAAAGATCATCCTAGCAGTCTTAAAAACCACTGGAAAATGTTCGGAGGCCAAGATGGCATTAAAGATATTAACCAAAGACTGTTTACAATTTCTGGGTAGGAACTTTATTTGTTTCATTGTTATTCCAGAGAGACCAGGGGCTTTATTTCGCATTCTTCCAATAACCTGACTCATCTCAAGTAGTGTGATAGGTCTAGTAAGCAGGTGGGCGTCTTCAAGAGTTGAAGTATCGATGGAAGGTAGTGGTTGTAGATCATTTAAGTTCTCATCCCTCCATTCATTGACCAACTGATAGTGATTATTATTAAATCGACGACTGTTATTGTGGGAGAGAATTTTCTCCCATACATCACCCATCAAATTAGCCTGGTCCTGTGGATCATCGAGTTTAATCTCAACGTCTTCATCGTCATCATTAGTGAAGGTATGAATTAGGTAGGTAGGAGCCTTGTGCTTTGCGCCTAAAAGTTGCCGAATCTTACTCCAAAATTTTGCAGGCTCTCGTTTATACTGATTAGCTTTTAGAACTAGCAATTTCCATAGGTCACGTTTGTGATGACTAATCATGTTAATCATTTCTTGCTTCAATCTATATAAATGTAGCTACTGGTGGTTGCCTTGTTTGAAGATGCCTTCAACATTCTCTTTGATAATTTCTCATACCGTCTCTAATTTCCCTAGTAGTTTTATATTGTTGGTAGATCATTGTGGAAGCTAATTGGCAAGTTGCATTAGTGGCATCAATTATTCTATTGTGAAGTAACCTGACCGCATCGTCAATTGCAGTGGATGGTAGATTTTTCAAAGACACAATTTCATCTTCACCCAGAAATGCCCTGAAGGGGTCAAATCCTAGGGTGTTGAGACTGGGTTTAGGAGTTACAGGTATTCTAAATGGAGAAGTTTGTAGTTGTATTATAACAGGGATATGGTCAGATCCTACGTTTCCACCAGGAGATATACGACAATGAAAGAGGTCACAGTCTCTGTTTGTCAGGTCTATATCTGGTGTCCCTGGATGAGGACCAATATACGATTTGAAGAATGGGCCTTGAAATGACAAGTTTCTGGTTGTCATGATATTAAATAGTTGTTTTCCTTTTAAGTCACCCAGTGGAATACCAGCGCCACAGTTAAAGAGGGCAGGGTGATGAGCATTAGAATCTCCCGCTAGAATTGTTGGAATATTTCTGCTTAATATCCTATGTAGAGGAATTGACTCTATATATGGCTGTCTCGGGGGAAAATATCAAGTTCCTTTCACTAGTTGTCAATGAGACGTTGTCATTTCTATTGCAAGAATGTTATCTTCATCAACATGAATATTTTTAAATGCATAGTTTAATTTAACTAAGATGGCTACGCCACTATAGGGTCCTCTCGATTTCTCCACAGTAGAGTAACCACGTAATTTAATATGTTGATCAACTCTCGCAGCTGTCTCATTCAAGAGTATAACATCGGGATTGTAATTATGTAGTTCAACCTCAAGGAGGTAACGGTTATTAAAGAAATGTTGAACATTAAGTTGGAAAATTGTAATCCCCATTATTTCTTGCACTTCGCACGTGTACTGCGGTCTGAACGCCTGCAAGTAATGTCATGTTTGGTATACACACTATCCCTGCTGGACTCGTCAAGGGGAGGAGGGAAATTCTGAGTAATTGCTTGTGTACTAAAAGTGTCACCATCCTCACTAGAGTTGGTAATATTAACAGAATCATTAGAGTCATTAGAGTCATCATCAGAAAACTGAGGTGTGATATTCCCAGTTTCAGGAAGCAGAGGCTCATGAGAGTTAATGGGAGACTGTGGAGGCTCCAAGGGAAAATTTGGTAGACCAGGTGAATTACCCTGGGAAAGTTCCTGTTCAACAAGATCAGCTGCAATAGCGGAAGAGTAAGCACCAATCTCTGGGGCTAACGCGACGGGCTGGAGTTTTGAGACTCTATGACCGCGGGTTCAATCCCGGCCGGGGGTATGGTTTCATTGAAAATATTAGAGCAGAGTTGAATGTCACCACCTGCTATGTCCTTGGCCATCGTATACATTAGTTGAGCTCCCGTCATATCCCCAGCTGAGGATACCCGAGACATGGGAGGTGAGGATGAACCTTGTGGTTGCATATGTGTATGTTGTAGGTGACAGTTAGATTGGGGCACTCCAAGTGGGGCAGAATTCCAAACATTGGAACCGGTGGAAGAGACCTGAGGATTCCCACTAGATGCAAGCAAAGCTGGGAAGGAAGTCTGGGATATTGCTGGAGGTGCCTGGGGAGTGGTCTCCGAAGAACTGGATAGTTTCTTGGCTTCTAGAATTTTCTGTATTACCTTTTTCCTCCAAGGACAGATAGGAGAAACAGCATGGTGTTTTCCATTGCAGAGGACACACTTGGGCTTAGTTTTGTTATGACAATCTTTAAAAGAGTGTTGACCAGAGCATATGCTGCAAATCAGTGCTTGGGTACTGCATTTGTTGGTGGTATGACCAAATGCGTAACATTTAAAACGTTGTGTAACACTGACAAACCGTTCAAGAGAGATTTGGTCAGGTGTACACCTGGTGCCAAAACATTTGAAACCATTTTGACAAACTAGTTTGGCTCCTTCAGGTGTCTCAAGTATTAACTTTAGTGTTACATGGTTGTTGCCAGGTTTAGAAAATTTATATGCTTGGACAACCTTAAATTCAGAATTTTTCCTATTAATTAAAGTCATCTACAAGTTCCTCCACTGAGCTCATGAAGCTGTTAATTCTGGCCACAAACACAGTTTGTTGTGCTTGATAGCTTTCAGGTGCAACTGGGGTAATACCAAAACATCTTGCTTGAGCAGTTGAAGTAACTCTTCTTCAGAAGAGAGAAGTACTGCCCCAGCGTGGGTTTGAAAAACATCCACCGGAGCAACAGTTGAATTCAAACAAATACATTCTAGAATTTCTTTCTTCGACTTTTGATTGTCATCAACACGTAATCTTACTCGTATCCGCGCCATGATATCCAGGAAGGTACATCTGGCACAGAAGTTGCTTTAACAAAAAGGGTCTTTCCCTACTGTTAGTCCTGATATCCTATTTCAGCTGACTTATGAAGGTCTGCCCCTAAGATAGCCTACCCTCGAGTGGTGAGGGGGACACAGGGCCCAAGGCAAAGATCGGCCGGATTTTAAGAAAACACACGGGCTACCGGATGGTCAAAATGCCTTGTGTTAACTCGCCAAATGCGAAGTTGCCGAAAAAGAAGATAGGAAAGTCAGAAGGATAGCAATGTAATTAGTGTGTTAGTGTGTGGGCCAGTGTAGATGTTTGTGTGAGGGGAGGATGGGGAAGGATGGGGGGGTGGGGGGATGGGGAAGGATGGGGGGATGGGGAAGGATGGGGGGATGGGGAAGAGAGGGGTGAACAAGCAAGCAAGTCACCGCCTTACACTCTTGATGGGATGGGGCTCGAAGTGACTGCAAGCAAGTTTCCTCTCAGCTCTGGTCGAGAACAACTCAGGATAACCCAAGAAAAATCTCGAGTGACAGTGTTCAGAGTTGCTCTGATCGAAAATTACTGAGGATAACCGAAGAGCAGGAACGAAGACGTCTTCTCTCCACGGCGGCTGGACGGCGACTCATCTTCGGGTCAAATTTGACTTTCGCTGCTATGCCATTTTCATATTGTCGTTGGGCCTCCCTTCTTACCTGTGCATATTCATTTCTGGCTCTACGTCTGCTCTCCTTATTCTCCTGGGTCCTTTCCCTTTTATACCTCTTCCATTCCTTAGCACACTTTGTTTTGGCGTTTCCTGCACCTTTGGGTGAACCATGGGCTCATCCTGGCTTTTTCATTATTCCTGTTACCCTTGCTTCAGCTTCCTTGCCTCATGGTGAGCGAGAACCACATAAATGCTTTAAACAACAGGACCACCCAACCCTACATGAATGGTGCAGCCAGCAGAGGTAGCTGTTTTGCCGAGCTAATTTCATTCTCATCCCTGTTTGGTGTACTAGCCTCACGAAGAGCATATATATATTATTGTAACCACGGACGTGGCATTTATCAATAACAACACTGCACTAGCCAAGGATTCGAACCCATGTTGTACTGGCCTGCCACTGTGAGCGAGAACCACATGATGCCTTAACCCACAGGGCTACCCAATCCTTCAGGAACCAAGCACCTAGCCAAGCTAGGTGTGTTACTCTTGGTCCGAGGACATACGGAGGTGAGGGAGCTTTCAAGCTAATTTCATTCTCATCCTGTTTGGTGTACTAACCTACGAGCAGCATATATTTACTATTGTACCACGAACGAGTAGTAATGATCAATAACAACACTGCTTGAGATGAGTCATGCCGTGACTTAGGGTATGGTCTGACTTCTGGTATAGTGCGACCACAAGTTTCAATGTGACCTGAAGCATAGTGTGACCTCTAGGAACAGTGGGTTCTTGGATGCAGTGTAATTTCAGATGTAACGTGACCAGTGTGACCACTCGTATAGAGTTATCTCAAGAATAGTATGAGCCTAGGTATTTTATGAGCCTAGATATAGTATAAGCCTAGGTAAAGTATGAACCTAGGTATAGTATGTGCCTAGGTATAGTGTGAGCCTAGGTAAAGTATGAGCCTAGGTATAGTATGCGCCTAGGTATAGTGTGAGCCTAGGTATAGTGTGAGCCTAGGTATAGTGTGAGCCTAGGTAAAGTATGAGCCTAGGTATAGTGTGAGCCTAGGTATAGTATGAGCCTAGGTATAGTATGCGCCTAGGTATAGTGTGAGCCTAGGTATAGTGTGAGCCTAGGTATAGTATGCGCCTAGGTATAGTGTGAGCCTAGGTATAGTGTGAGCCTAGGTATAGTATGCGCCTAGGTATAGCGTGAGCCTAGGTATAGTATGAGCCTAGGTATAGTATGAACCTAGGTATAGTATGCGCCTAGGTATAGTGTGAGCCTAGGTATAGTATGCGCCTAGGTATAGTGTGAGCCTAGGTATAGTGTGAGCTTAGGTATAGTATGAGCCTAGGTATAGTGTGAGCCTAGGTATAGTATGAGCCTAGGTATAGTATGAGCCTAGGTATAGTATGAGCCTAGGTATAGTATGAGCCTAGGTATAGTATGAGCCTATGTATAGTATGAGCCTAGGTATAGTATGAGCCTAGGTATATTATGAGCCTAGGTATAGTAGGAGCCTAGGTATAGTATGAGCCTAGGTATAGTATGAGCCTAGGTATAGTGTGAGCCTAGGTATAGTGTGAGCCTAGGTAAAGTATGAGCCTAGGTATAGTGTGAGCCTAGGTATAGTATGAGCCTAGGTATAGTATGCGCCTAGGTATAGTGTGAGCCTAGGTATAGTGTGAGCCTAGGTATAGTATGCGCCTAGGTATAGTGTGAGCCTAGGTATAGTATGAGCCTAGGTATAGTATGAACCTAGGTATAGTATGCGCCTAGGTATAGTGTGAGCCTAGGTATAGTATGCGCCTAGGTATAGTGTGAGCCTAGGTATAGTGTGAGCTTAGGTATAGTATGAGCCTAGGTATAGTGTGAGCCTAGGTATAGTATGAGCCTAGGTATAGTATGAGCCTAGGTATAGTATGAGCCTAGGTATAGTATGAACCTAGGTATAGTATGATCCTATGTATAGTATGAGCCTAGGTATAGTATGAGCCTAGGTATATTATGAGCCTAGGTATAGTATGAGCCTAGGTATAGTATGAGCCTAGGTATAGTATGCGCCTAGGTATAGTATGAGCCTAGGTATAGTATGAGCCTAGGTATAGTATGAGCCTAGGTATAGTATGAGCCTAGGTATAGTATGATCCTATGTATAGTATGAGCCTAGGTATAGTATGAGCCTAGGTATATTATGAGCCTAGGTATATTATGAGCCTAGGTATAGTATGAGCCTAGGTATATCATGATCCTAGGTATATCATGATCCTATGTATAGTATGAGCCTAGGTATAGTATGAGCCTAAGTATAGTATGAGCCTAGGTATTGTTTGTGCCTAGGAATAGTGTGAGCCTAGGTATAGAATTAAACTTGCTATAGTATGAGCCTATGTATAGAGTGAGCCTAGGTATAGTATTAGCCTAGGTATAGTATGAAGCAAGGTATAGTATGAGCTTAGGTATAATATGCGCCTAGGTATAGTGTGAGCCTAGGTATAGTATAATCCTAAGTATAGCATGACCCTAGGTATAGTATTCGCCTAGGTATAATATAAGCCTAGGTATAGTGTGAACCTAGGTATAGTATGACCCTAGGTATAGTTTGTGCCTAGGTATAGTATTAGCCTAGGTATAGTATGAGCCTAGTTATAATACGAGCCTAGGTATAGTATGTTCCTAGGTAAAGTATGAGCCTAGGTACAGTGTAAGCCAAGGTATTGTATGAGCCTAGGTATAGTATGAGCCTAGGTATAGTATGACCCTAGGTATAGTTTGTGCCTAGGTATAGTATTAGCCTAGGTATAGTATGAGCCTAGTTATAATACGAGCCTAGGTATAGTATGTTCCTAGGTAAAGTATGAGCCTAGGTACAGTGTAAGCCAAGGTATTGTATGAGCCTAGGTATAGTATGAGCCTAGGTATAGTATGAGCCTAGGTACAGTATGAGCCTAGTTATAATATGAGCCTAGGTATATGAGCCTAGGTACAGCATGAGCCTAGTTTTAGTATGAGCCTAGGTATAGTATTACCCTAAGTATAGTATAAGCCTAGTTATAGTATGAGCCTAGGCATAGTATGAGCTTAGGTATAGTGTAAGCCTAGGTATAGTGTGAGCCTAGGTATAGTGTGAGTCAAGGTATAGTATGAGCCTAGGTCTAGTGTAAGACTAGGTATAGTATGAGCCTAGGTATGGTGTGAACGTTTTTCTAGTGTGAGCCTAGGTGTAGTGTGAACCTAGTTTTAGTGTGAGCCTAGGTGTAGTGTGAGCCTAGGTATAGTGTAAACCTAGGTATAGTATGAGCCTAGGTATAGCGTGAGCCTAGGTATAGCGTGAGCCTAGGTATAGTTTGAACCTAGGTATAGTGTGAGCCTAGGTATAGTGTGAGCCTAGGTATAGCGTGATCATAGGTATAGTGTAAGCCTAGGTGTAATGTGAGCATAGATATAGTATCAGCCTAGGTATAGTGTGAACTTAGGTATAGTGTGAGCCTAAGTATAATGTGAGCCTTGGTATAGTATGAGCCTAGGTATAGAATAAAATAATGTGTTTTGTGACCTCAGGTAATGCGATCTCTGGTATACTATGGCCTCTGATAGAGTGTGACCTCATGTATAGTGTAACCTTGGGTATAGTGTGACCTCTAGTTTAGTGTGACCGTATGACCTCAGGTATAGTGTGACCTCGGGTATAGTGTGACGTCAGGAGAGTAAACTTCAAATATAAAGTATCCTCTGGTACAGTGTAATCTGAAGTTTAGTGTGACCTCAGATATAGTGTCATCTCAAGTATATTTTCACCCTGGTATAGAGTCACCTCTGGTATAGCCACCTCCTAGATATTGTGTGGTCTTACATATAGTGTGACCCTAGTTGTAGTGAGAATTTGACTCTGTAGAATATAGGATATAGAAATACTATCCCATTCTTACTAAATATTACTTCATTTACCTTTTATCTTATACAACTCCTGGATGTTCAGGTTTAATCTGAGGAAAGGCAGGGCAGTTCCATTTCATTTAATAATTGCCTTTTTCCCAGTATCCTTCGAACAATATTATTATATTCAAAATAAGAAAGCGATGACACCTCTGTCATTGTAAGAGTCTTCCAGTCAACAATTTCCTGGTGATTCGCGGCAGACCTTGTTGCACTAGGCACCGGGTTAAGGTTACGTGAGTGATGATTCACTAACCTTCACTCGGATTATCTCCTTAACATTTCGCTTTCGAGTGAAGCTGTTTACATATGAGGTCATTTCGTCTATACTTAAAAGCTCTCCCTCCCTATAAATGAGGTCACTTCCTCTGTGTACAACACTAAACTAGACCTCTCTTTATTTGACGTTTCTTTCTCTTTATATCCACTCGCTGTCCTTTTATATGTGATTATTTCCTCTATATACCTAGCTTGGCCTGTTGGCTAAAGCTCTCGCTTCACACGGTGAGGGTCTGGGTTCGATTCCCTGTTAAGGGGTGGAAACATTGGACTTATATCTTTACACCGGTTGTCTATGTTCAGTTTGTTCACCCATCAGTAAAATGGATTCCTGGGTGTTAGTCGACTAGTGTGGGTCGCATCCAGGAACAAAACTGACCTAATTTGCCCGATATGTCCAGCATAACAAGCAGTTTTCCATATAGTAATATGTCATTGATGTCAGCTAGGCCTGTAAACCTTGTACATGTACTTGTAGTAAATAAAGATATTATTATTATTATTATTATTATTATTATTATTATTATTATTATTATTATTATTATTATTATATACTAAGTTCGCCTTTCCTTTATAAGACGTCACTCTCTGTATATACCATCTCGTCTTCTTTTCTATAATGTTACTCCTTCCATACACGAAGCACTGGTTCCCTTTATATGATATTCTCCTATGTAAGAAGGTCGGCCTTCCTTTGCATGAAGTTACTGCCATTAGAGTATATACGAAGCTCTGCGTCCCTTTATATGACCTAACTTCCTTTACATACCTAGCTCGGCCAACCTTAATGTGAGATCACTTTGATCAATTTCAACCTCCTCTTGTAACTGCTACGACGAGGTCTCCGTTGTTGTGCTCAACGGATATATTAATATATTTTTTTTTTATTTTTTGAGGCCGTCGGTAGATCAAGTACACATGAATAACAATAAATAAGCTAACTGATCATTTTCATAAGGGTACTGAGAAATAGCCCAATTGTTCATGTAAATTGGGATCCACAGGGATAGCCTCATTGATCATATGTGTATCGTAAAGAGGAGACTGAAAGTTATGACGATGTTTCAGTCTAGCTTAAACCATTAAGTAGCCACACACAAGCTCGAAGGGAAGGAAGCCAGTATACAAAAGAGGGACGGGGGGGATGGGGGCGGTCCGGGAGTAATGGAAAGAGAGGAGAATCTCGTTTAATAAATATGTTTAATTAAAAGGCACAATAAAACTTATTCAGCTCAAAATGAAGGTTAAGCTTCCCTGGGAAAAAAACCCACATCGGCACTAAAAGTTTGAATCCGATCAGAAGATTCATTCATAAGTTATTACACAGAATATTACATAAGATAAAGTTGCATCTATAGTTGACCATTAACTCTACAGCAGTGTTTCTTTGTTTCTTTTCTTGGACTACTTCCACTATTACTACTACTACTACTACTACTACTACTACTACTACTACTACTACTACTATTGCTCCTCTAACACCCCACTCTGACCCTAGTATTACTGGCACTACTTATTACTTCCTCTGCCTTTGTGTGTGTGATGAATGGTTTTGAAAACCGACAAGTTGAAGAATTGAGACACATATGCAACACATGGGAATCTTTATTGAAGAAACGTTTCGCCACACAGTGGCTTCATCAGTCCAATACAAAGTAGAAATGGGTAAGGAGAGTAGAAGTTTTGAGGTAATCAGTCCCTCAACCTGGAATCGATGTGTTCAGTCCATCACTCTTGTAGGAAGTGCAGCACAGGGCCAGAGAGGTGGCTTATATACTGCAGTGAGATGAGTCCAAGCAGGAGGAGGCGGGATCACAGTGGGACCTGCCACTAGTGTTGAGGGACTGATTACCTCAAAACTTCTACTCTCCTTACCCATTTCTACTTTGTATTGGACTGATGAAGCCACTGTGTGGCGAAACGTTTCTTCAATAAAGATTCCCATGTGTTGCATAAGTGTCTCAATTCTTCAACTTGTCGGTTTTCAAAACCATTCATCACATCTGTCAGACACTGCAACATCATGGGATCTTGGTACAAAGACTTCAACGCTTGCCCAACCTTTG
>NC_069409.1:18084779-18172279 GCF_026875155.1 Cherax quadricarinatus | reverse complement strand
CAAACTATTACTATTACTACTACCACCATACCACAGTTTTCTACTTCTTCTTCTACTAATACTACTACTACTACCACCATACTACTATTACCACCACCACTTCTGCCATTACTACTACTAATACTACTACTACTGCAACTACTACTAAAACCCGCTACAACAACAACTACAACAACAACAACTACTACAAGTATTACTACTAGCTCTACCCGTTATATACTTCTATACTGTTTACCATTATATACTACTACTACTATACTGCAACTACTATACTACTTCTACCCCCACCACTACTACTACTGCAACAACAACTACTACTACTGTTATTACCGCTACTACCACTAGTAGTAGTACTACTACTAGCTCTACAGCTACAAACTATAATACCACTACTACTACAACAACAACAATACTACTACTACTACCACTACGACTGCTACTACCACTACTACTACTTCACCACCACCACTACTACTAGTACTACTATACTACTACAACTGCTACTACTACTACTACTACTACTACTACCACCACTACTGCTAGTACTACTACAACTGCTACTACTACTACTACCACTACTACTACCACCACTACCACTACTACTAGTACTACTACAACTGCTACTATTACTACTACCATTTATACTACTACCCCACCACCACTACTACTAGTACTATTACTACAAACTGCTACTACTACTACTGCCTTACTACTACAACTGCTATACCACTACTACTACTACTAGTAGTATACTAATACTACCACTACTACTCCCATTACTACTAGTACTACTAAAAACTACCACTACAACTACTACCACTACTACTACCACTACTACTAGTACTACTAATACTCCCAAATATAACTACTACTACTACTACCACCACTACTATAGTACTACTATACTACACTAAAAACTACTACTACTACTACTACCACTACTACTACTACTACCACCACCACTACTAGTTACTACTAATACTACAACTACAACTACTACCACTACTACTACCACTACTACTAGTACTACTAATACTACCACTATAACTACTACTACTACTACTACTACCACTACTACTACTACTACTACCACCACTACTACTAGTACTACTAATACTACCACTACTACTACCACTACTACTACTACTACTACCACTACTAACTCTAGCACTATTATTTCATTATGTGAAAATAAATTATTTGCTATTTGAAAATAAATTTGTTTAGTAAAAAGGCACAATAAACCGTATTATAATAAATTTGATTCTAGAGTATGTTTTTTGATCGTTTTTCAACTTTAAGTTGTTGAATCTTATTTAGAGAAAAGACTGGATTATGTTTTGTCTAAGTTCTAGTTTTACCATTTTTTATGAATTTTCTCGGGAAAATTTAAAAATGGAAATGTTTCCTTAATGCGTTAACTTATTGCCTGCAAAACTTCTCCATCAATAACTTTGATAATTGTGATGAATGGTTTGAAAAACCGACAAGTTGAAGACTAAGACACTTATGCAGCATATGGGAATCTATATTCAGGAAACGTTTCGCCACACAGTGGCTTCATCAGTCCAATACAAAGAGGAAGGCGTAAGGAGAGGAGGAGTATGAGGTAATCAGTCCCTCAGCCTGGAGTCGATGTGTTCAGTCCATCAATCTTGTAGAATGTACAGCATAGGGCCGTAGACGTGGCTTATATACTGTAGTGAGGTGAGGTGAAGCAGGCGGAGGCGGGGTCATAGTGGTACCATCCACTAGTCGAAGTAGGTCTTTGTCCAAAGGTTGAACAAGTGTTGAAGAATTCTTTGTAACAAGATCCCATGATGCTGCAGTGTCTGACAGTTGTGATGAATGGTTTGAAAAACCGACAAGTTGAAGATTGAGACACTTATGCAGCATATGGGAATCTTTATTCAGGAAACGTTTCGCCACGCAGTGGCTTCATCAGTCCAATACATTCTACAAGATTGATGGACTGAACACATCGACTCCAGGCTGAGGGACTGATTACCTCATACTCCTCCTCTCCTTACGCCTTCCTCTTTGTATTGGACTGATGAAGCCACTGTGTGGCGAAACGTTTCCTGAATAAAGATTCCCATATGCTGCACAAGTGTCTTAATCTTCAACTTTAATAATGTAACTTCTGTGCTGCTTCAAGCTTAGCGCTGCTGCACAGGTTTTTTTTTTTTTGAGATGTTGGTCTCCGTGAGATAATTGGGAATGCCTTTTCAGATTGGCTTTAATTTTTTTAAGATAGTGTTTCTTAGTTGAAGATCTAAATAGATTATGGGTTCTAATTTGCCATTTTTATTGTTGAAATAATAATATAAGTTTCCATGCCTCGTGAATACCTCCTCTGATCTGCATCAAATCTTCAACGTTAAGTTAACATTTTACTTCACTGGGAACTTAGGCTTTATTTAACAGTAATATTATCGCGGTCATTGAGGTAAAGGTGTCCGGAGTTTGAAGTCGATCAGAAAAGGTTTTCCAAAGTCCCACAGAAACTAACATTGAGAATATTCTATATGCAATATGTGGATTCCTTTCTACGATCTCACTGTGATCGAAGTACAGTGGACCCTCGAATTTAGTCCTGCCTTTTCTGTATGCAAAACTATTTTTATTATCTATAAAATGTATTTTTTGTTAATATTTCCCATAGAAAATAATGTAAATCCAATTAAACCATTCCAGACACACAAAAATATTAAGAAAAAATACATTTTATAGATAATAAAAATAGTTTTGCAAAAAGAAAAGGCAGGACTAAATTCGAGGGTCCACTTATATCTGGTTTTGTTCACCTTCTGTGGAGAAATTTTCTCCAGGAGGAGGGTATCAGCCCCCTTCAGCCCTTTCAGCCCTGAGGGGCCAAGCCCTCTCAGAAGGGGCGAGCGTCTTGTTTACTGCTAGAGTGAGTAATTGATCACAGATGCTATGCCACGTAGTCAAGTGACCTCTGCTCCTTGCAGCGGTGTTGCAAAGTGTATTTTTATAAGAGACAGTACATTCTTACTTTAGCAGGACAATTAAGGAAAATCCTGCTCCCACTTTATTACCATAGTAAAGATAGTGTACATTGTTGTCTATGCTTAAGACAGCAAGAAACAAACATTCTGCTTTGCTTCATCGAGGAGGTGACAAGGATGCAAGGTACTAGGTCAGTGTTTTTTTTTGTGTATTAGGGGAGCAACGGCTTGGGGGCGGTGTGGCGTGGGGAGACTAGCTTTGACTCTAGTGAGAGTCACACTGATGCCAGGATAATCAGCAAAGAACACTGATCTGTGCGTTAGTGTGAATAAAGTGTCTCACAAAACACAATAAACACTTAAGAGAAGTGTGATCAGCTTCTCTTGTGATAAAATTGTGAAAAATAAAGACAAATCTTGTGGAACATACTGTACCAGGGTGAGTTTCCTAGACCATGGAAGACATGGACATCCAAGGACACTTCAGCTTCTATCAAGTCACCGATACCTGTCGAAGGTGTTGAGAACACCATAGCTCACGTTACAAGAGCAAGGTATGTTACGAATTTCTTGTAGATCGGGGGACTGCGAAGTTCTTGAGTCGCAAGGAGTTTGTAATCAACCTATAGTCGGCAGTAAGGTGTGGACTTTTGAGTCCAAACAAGTATGTATTTGTCAGCCACCAGTGTATGAAATATGCTGACATAACACCCCCTAGGGGTAATTTATTTACTTACAAATTATATTTCTTGACAGCCCATGTTGAGATGGTTTCGACAGCTTCTAGACCTCGTCTGCAGGGGCGGCTGTGTAGACGATTTGCTGTCTTTTATCAGCTAAGTGTTCATATTTAAATTTATAAATTAAACATAGCTGGTAAGGCCAATATCTTCAACACCCTCACTGGCAGATAAATATTTGTTGTTAATGTTTTTAAGGATATAAATACTTGTCTATCATTATGTTCAGTGGTATACACTGAACTAAGAAGACCCAGAAGATATCAAATATAGAGGGCTGGCACATGTGTGTTTGTCCTAGGCACATGTCGATTAGACACTAGGCCTGTTGTATATGAGTACGTGTGTGTGTGTGTTGTGTGTGTGTGTGTGTGTGTGTGTGTGTGTGTGTGTGTGTGTGTGTGTGAGGTAGTGTGTGTGGTAGTGTGTGTGGTAGTGTGTGTGGTAGTGTGTGTGGTAGTGTGTGTGGTAGTGTGTGTGTGTGTGTGTGTGTGTGTGTGTGTGTGTGTGTGTGTGTCTGTCTGTCTGTGTGTGTGTGTGTGTGTGTGTACTCACCTATTTGTACTCACCTATTTGTGGTTGCAGGGGTCGATTCACAGCTCCTGGCCCCGCCTCTTCGCTGATTGCTACTAGGTCCTCTCTCTCCCTGCCCCATGAGCTTTATCATACCTCGCCTTAAAACTATGTATGGTTCCCGCCTCCACTACGTCACTTTCTAGGCTATTCCACGGCCTGACTACTCTATGACTGAAGAAATACTTCCAAACATCCCTTTGATTCATCTGAGTCTTCAACTTCCAATTGTGACCTCTTGTGTCTGTGTCCCTTCACTGGAACATCCCGTCTTTGTCCACCTTGTCTATTCCGCGCAGTATTTTATATGTCGTTATCATGTCTCCCCTGACCCTCCTGTCCTCCAGTGTCGTCAGGCCGATTTCCCTCAACCTTTCTTCGTAGGACAATCCCCGTAGCTCTGGGACTAATCTTGTTGCAAACCTTTGCACTTTCTCTAATTTCTTGACGTTTCTTGACTAGGTGTGGATTCCAAACTGGTGCTGCATACTCCAGTATGGGCCTGACGTAAATGGTATACAGAGTCTTAAACGAATCCTTACTGAGGTATCGGAACGCTATCCGTAGGTTTGCCAGGCGCCCGTATGCTGCAGCAGTTATCTGATTGATGTGCGCCTCAGGAGATATGCTCGGTGTTATGTGTGTGTGTGTGTGTGTGTGTGTGTGTGTGTGTGTGTGTGTGTGTGTGTGTGTGTGTCTGTGTGTGTGTGTGTGTGTGTGTGTGTGTGTGTGTGTGTGTGTGTGTGTTTTGTGTGTGTCGTGTCTGTGTGTGTGTGTGTGCGTGTCTGTGTGTGTGTGTGTGCGTGTCTGTGTGTGTGTGTGTGTGTGTGTGTCTGTGTGTGTGTGTGTCTGTGTGTGTGTGTGTGTCTGTGTTTGTGTGTTTGTGTGTGTGTGTGTGTGTGTGTGTGTGTGTGTGTGTGTGTGTGTGTGTACTCACCTAGTTGTACTCACCTAGTTGAGATTGCAGGGGTCGAGTCCAAGCTCCTGGCCCCGCCTCTTCACTGGTCGCTACTAGGTCACTCTCCCTGTACCGTGAGCTTTATCATACCTCTGCTTAAAGCTATGTATTGATCCTGCCTCCACTACTTCGCTTCCCAAACTATTCCACTTCCTGACTACTCTGTGGCTGAAGAAATACTTCGTAACATCCCTGTGATTCATCTGTGTCTTCAACTTCCAACTGTGTCCCCTTGTTACTGTGTCCATTCTCTGGAACATCCTGTCTTTGTCCACCTTGTCAATTCCTCTCAGTATTTTGTATGTCGTTATCATGTCCCCCCTCTCTCTCCTGTCCTCCAGTGCCGTCAGGTTGATTTCCCTTAACCTCTCCTCGTAGGACATACCTCTTAGCTCTGGGACTAGCCTTGTTGCAAACCTTTGCACTTTCTCTAATTTCTTTACGTGCTTGGCTAGGTGTGGGTTCCAAACTGGTGCCGCATACTCCAATATGGGCCTAACGTATACGGTGTACAGGGTCCTGAACGATTCCTTATTAAGATGTCGGAATGCTGTTCTGAGGTTTGCTAGGCGCCCATATGCTGCAGCCGTTATTTGGTTGATGTGTGCTTCAGGAGGTGTGCCTGGTGTTATACTCACCCCAAGATCTTTTTCCTTGAGTGAGGTTTGTAGTCTCTGGCCCCCTAGACTGTACTCCGTCTGCGGTCTTCTTTGCCCTTCCCCAATCTTCATGACTTTGCACTTGGTGGGATTGAACTTCAGGAGCCAATTGCTGGACCAGGTCTGCAGCCTGTCCAGATCCCTTTGTAATTCTGCCTGGTCTTCGATCGAATGAATTCTTCTCATCAACTTCACGCCATCTGCAAACAGGGACACCTCTGAGTCTATTCCTTCCGTCATGTCGTTCACAAATACCAGAAACAGCACTGGTCCTAGGACTGACCCTTGTGGGACCCCGCTGGTCACAGGCGCCCACTCTGACACCCCGACACTTACCATGACTCGCTGCTGTCTTCCTGACAAGTATTCCCTGATCCATTGTAGTGCCTTCCCTCTTATCCCTGCTTGGTCCTCCAGTTTTTGCACTAATCTCTTGTGTGGAACTGTGTCAAACGCCTTCTAGCAGTCCAAGAAAATGCAATCCACCCACCCCTCTCTCTCTAGTCTTACTGCTGTCACCATGTCATAGAATTCCAGTAGGTTTGTAACACAGGATTTCCTGTCCTTTAAACCATGTTGGCTGCTGTTGATGAGATCATTCTTTTCTAGGTGTTCCTTGTGTGTGTACTCACCTAATTGTACTCACCTAATTGTGGTTGCAGGGGTCGAGACTCAGCTCCTGGCCCCGCCTCTTCACTGATCGCTACTGGATCCTCTCTCTCTCTGCTTCCTGAGCTTTGTCATACCTCTTCTTAAAACTATGTATGGTTCCTGCCTCTACTACTTCACTTGCTAGGCTATTCCACTTGCTGACAACTCTATGACTGAAGAAATACTTCCTAACGTCCCTGTGACTCGTCTGAGTCTTCAGCTTCCAGTTGTGACCCCTTGTCCCTGTGTCCCCTCTCTGGAACATCCTATCTCTGTCCACCTTGTCTATTCCCCGCAGTATCTTGTATGTCGTTATCATGTCTCCCCTGACCCTTCTGTCCTCCAGTGTCGTCAGTCCGATTTCCCTTAACCTTTCCTCGTACGACATTCCCTTGAGCTCTGGGACTAGCCTTGTTGCAAACCTTTGTACTTTCTCTAACTTCTTGACGTGCTTGACCAGGTGTGGGTTCCCGACTGGTGCTGCATACTCCAGTATGGGCCTAACATACACAGTGTACAGTGTCTTGAACGATTCCTTATTAAGGTATCGGAACGCTATTCTCAGGTTTGCCAGGCGCCCGTATGCTGCAGCGGTTATTTGGTTGATGTGTGTCTCCGGTGATGTGCTCGGTTTTATGGTCACCCCAAGGTCTTTCTCCCTGAGTGAGGTCTGTAGTCTTTGTCCACCTAGCCTATACTCTGCCTGCGGTCTTCTTTGCCCCTCCCCAATCTTCATCATGACTTTGCACTTGGCAGGGTTGAGTTCGAGAAGCCAGTTTCTGGACCAAGTGTCCAGCCTGTCCAGGTCTCTTTGCAGTCCTGCCTCATCCTCGTCCGATTTAATTCTTCTCATCAACTTCACGTCATCTGCGAACAGGGACACTTCAGAGTCTATTCCTTCCATCATGTCGTTCACATATATCAAAAATAGCACTGGTCCTAGAACTGACCCCTGTGGGACCCCGCTCGTAACAGGCGCCCACTGTGATACCTCTTCACGTACCATGACTCGTTGCTGCCTCCCTGTCAGGTATTCCCTTATCCATTGCAGTGCCCTTCCTTTTACGTGTGCCTGATCCTCCAGCTTCTGCACTAATCCTCTTGTGGGGAACTGTGTCAAAGCCCTTCCTGCAGTCTAGGAAAACGCAATCTACCCACCCCTCTCTCTCGTGTCTTACTTCTGTTACCTTGTCATAAAACTCCAGGAGGTTTGTGATACAAGATTTGCCTTCCATGAACCCATGCTGGTTTTCATTTATAATCTTGTTCCTTTCCAGGTGTTCGACCACTCTCCTCCTGATAATCTTCTCCATGACTTTGCACACAATACATGTCAGAGACACAGGTCTGTAGTTTAGTGCCTCGTTTCTGTTTCCTTTCTTAAATATGGGGACTACATTAGCTGTCTTCCATTTCTCAGGTAGTTGCCCAGTTTCAAGGGATGTCTTGAAGATTGTGGTTAGAGGCACACACAGCATCTCTGCTCCTTCTCTAAGGACCCATGGGGAGATGTTGTCCGGTCCCATCGCCTTTGAGGTGTCAAGGTCACTTAAGAGCTTCTTCACCTCCTCCTCAGTTGTTCGTATGTCATCCAACACATGTTGGTATATTCCCTCTTGATGTTCCCTTCTGTGCTGTCTTCCCACAGCCCTTCCTGTCTCTACTGTAAAAACTTCCTTAAATCTCCTGTTCAGCTCCTCACATACCTCCTGATCATTTCTTGTGAGTTCTCCACCTTCTGTCCTTAATCTGATCACCTGGTCTTTGACTGTTGTCTTCCTCCTGATGTGGCTATACAACAGTTTCGGGTCAGTCTTGATTCTCGATGCTATGTCATTTTCATACTGTCGCTGGGCCTCCCTCCTTACCTGTGCATACTCATTCCTGGCTCTGCGACTGATCTCCCAATTTTCGTGTGTTCTCTGCCTTCTGTACTTTTTCCATTCTCTATTGCACTTTGTTTTTGCCTCCTTACACCGTCGGGTGAACCAGGGGCTTGTTCTGGGTCTTCCCATTGTTACTGTTGCCTTGGGAATGACCCTTTCCACTGCCTCCTTGCATTTTGTTGCTACATATTCCATCATTTCATTTACTGGCTTTCCTGCCAGTTCTCTGTCCCACTGGACCTCCGCAGGAAGTTCTTCAACCCTATGTAGTCCCCTTTTTATAGTCAGGCTTTTCCCATTCTACTCCTGTTATTCTCTCCACTTGCAGCTCTACTATGTATTCAAAGCACAGAACCCGTGGTCGCTAGCTCCTAGGGGACTCTCATACTTGATGTCCTCAATGTCTGAGCTGCCAGGGTGAACACAAGGTCCAATCTTGCTGGTTCATCCTCCCCTCTCACTCTGGTAGTGTCCTTAACATGTTGGTGCATGAGGTTTTCCAGCACCACGTCCAACATCCTGGCTCTCCATGTTTCAGGACCCCCATGTGGCTCCAGGTTTTCCCAATCAATCTCCCTGTGGTTGAAATCCCCCATAACCAGCAACTTTGCTCTGCTGGAGTGAGCTCTTCTTGCCACCTCAGCAAGTGTGTCCACCATTGCTCTGTTGCTCTCTTCATATTCCTCTCTTGGCCTCCTGCAGTTCTGTGGTGGATTATACATCACTGCAATGACCACTTTGTGTTCCCCAGACTGAAGTGTACCTGCTATGTAGTCTCTTTCTCCCGTCTTATCTATTCCTTCCATTTTCTCGAATTTCCATCTGTTTTTTACGAGCAGAGCAACCCCACCTCCCCTCCTGCCCCTTCTATCTTTCCTCATGATCTGGTATCCTGGTGGGAAGATTGCATCTGTTATTGTCTCCGTGAGTTTTGTTTCTGTAACTGCTATGATGTCTGGGGACTTCTCATTGATTCTTTCTTGCCATTCCTCATGTTTATTCGTTAATCCATCTGCATTTGAGTACCAAACCTTCAACTTCTGTTCTAATACTGTAACTGTTGTGCGGGGGGTGGAAACAGAGGGATCGGTGTGTGATGGTTGGTTTGGATTGTTCAGTTGCCTTGGGGGTGTCGTGGCTGGAGTCCTTCTGCAGGTGTTTCTGGGGGGTGCGCTTGTCCTTCCATTTGATCCTGGGTTATTCTGCTCTCCTTTTTCATTTCCTCCCATTTCTCCTTTCGTTTTTGAACTCTCTTTCATTGTCTTCCTTTCGTCCTGTGTTCTGTCTCGGTCGAGGTACACACTCCGGAACTCCTGCTTGCCTCTCAGCCGTGCTTTCTCCTGCAGGATCATGGTTCGGGTTGATTCTGCCTTGAAAATTACTTTGAGAGGCTGATTCCTTTTCTTTGTGAACCACCCAATTCTCCGAAAATTTGCCACCTGGGTCATGTCCCCCTCGCCTATCACCTTCATGATGTCTTCAATCGCTTTTTTCTCCTCCTGCTTTCTTTCATCATAAGTTTCCCCTTTAGCTTCGTCTAGCCCATAGACAAACACGGATCTCTCCCTTTCCACCTCCCACTGTGACTCCCATTGCATCCTCTGATGTGTTTTAGTTCCTTCCCGTGAAGTGTTCCTTCCTTCAGTCCCTTCCCTCGTTATGGCCCCTATGCTTCTTGGTTTATCCTTCCTGCTCACCTGCTCCTGGCCCCCACAGGTATCTGGTAAGGTCCTTGCACATGTCCTAGTTCCTTCAATGTCTTCCAACCTCTCTTTCTGTCCTGTGTGTGTGTGTGTGTGTGTGTGTGTGTGTGTGTGTGTGTGTGTGTGTGTGTGTGTGTGTGTGTCTGTATGTGTGTGTATGTGTGTGTGTGTGTATGTGAGTTATATTTATACCTAGGGCAATTTTCATGTAAATTTAAGACACATGTGCAACATCTGGATATCCTTATTGTAGACGTTTCGCCATCCAGTGGCTTCTTCAATACAGATTCTAGGACATAATTAGAAAACAGTAGAACTATATACAAAATATGAGGTAATCAGTCCCTCAGCCTTGGAGTTAGTGTTTACAGCATCGTTAATGGATTATGCAGATTAAGGAGAGTATTTTACTCTTGATGGATTCATGTTCGACAATTTGGTAACATAGTTAATGAATCTGACACATGTGCAAGACTTGCGTATCTTAATTTATCAACAAGTCGGTTCTCTGAACCATATATCTATAACTTGAAATTTCTGGAGAATGCCTCTACTTATTACTTACAAACACTAAACTAATGTATTTTAATTACAAATTTTGGGGATAGATCTTGGATATTATAACTGCCAGTTTACTAAATTACATGAAGAAATACGGATAAATTAAAATCTGATTTTTTTTTGGCTGAAAATTTGTGAATACCTCATTCGATTAGCTTCAAACGTTGACATTTTATGTAGTGTAAGCTTTGAATTCATTAGCCCATCAGATTTTTTTTTTATCTTCCTCTATGATTTTTTTAACAGCTTCTGAATGTCTAATTTAAAATATTTAGCTCTTGTGAAGTAAAAGTAAGTAAAACTTCATGAATTATTGGGAAGGGAGATTTCAGCCTAAGACACCTAAAATGGAGTAATGTAGTAAACACTTTTGTAGCAGAGATAACCCCAGGTGGCAGCTCGGTTGACAATTCACACACACACGAACTACTAAATCTCTGCACCAAATTCAAAAACAGCAAATAATAGAGCCTACAAAATTGGAGAATACACTGGACCTCATCTTCACTAGCAATACTGATCTGATACGAAATATTTCCATATCAAAAGCAATATGCTCAGATCACAACATAATAGTGGTTCAAACACGTATGAGTGGGGCCCCAGATCAACAAATATAAACAGTCACCAGGGAGCCTTCACCAAATTCAACTTCACTAATAAAAAACACACGGTGGGACTAAGTCAACCAGGTCCTATTGAAATAAGCTGTTAATTTATCTTAAGCAATATAGATCCAAATTTATGTGTAGAAAAAATAACTCTCTGGAACTCGAGGTATGCAAAAGGCATATTACTTTAAGGAAAAGGAAGAGTAGATGTAAACTAGAAAGAGAGAGGCGCTCGCTAAATAGGCGAAGGCGAAGAATCACAGAGCGGCTAAAAGATGCAAATGTATCGGTAATTCGAAAGGAGGCATTTGCCAGAGAAATAGCAAATATCAAACTTAAG
Source organism: Cherax quadricarinatus (assembly GCF_026875155.1). Taxonomy (NCBI): domain Eukaryota; kingdom Metazoa; phylum Arthropoda; class Malacostraca; order Decapoda; family Parastacidae; genus Cherax; species Cherax quadricarinatus. The sequence goes on along the minus strand of NC_069409.1, from coordinate 18,160,625 downwards.
CTAAAGGAATCTTACAGGAGACAAGAAATGTGTGAAGAACTAAAAGCCATATATGAAATTGAATGAAACCCAAAATATTTCTTTTCTTTTGACAAATCTAAGTCGAGAACAACATCCAGTATTGGGCCACTACTTAGACGAGATGGGTTTTACACAGATGAGATAAAGTCGAAAAAAACTCAGATGAGTGTGTATACTTACATGTGTACATGTATGTGTAGTGTCACCTAAGTGTTTACACAGATGACAGAAAAGAAATGAGTGAGTTACTCAAGTCCCAATATGACTCAGTTTTTAGCTAGACGGTAACCAGACTAAGAGTCGAAGTCCTAAATGAATTTTTAATGACCAAGATTTAGAATTTGCTTGATTCAAACTTATCTGATGTTATCCTAACACCACATGACTTCGAAAAGGCGATAAATGATATGCCCATGCACTATGCCCCAGACCCAGAATCATGGAAATCCGTGTTCATCAAGAACTGCAAGAAGCCCTTATCACGTGCTTTTAGCATTCTTTGGAGAGGGAGCATGGACACAGGAGTCATCCTATAGCTGCTGAAAACAACAGACACAGCTCCACTCCACAAAGTGGGCAGTAAAGCAATAGATAAGAATTATAGAGCGATAACGCTAACATTACATATCATAAAAATCTTTGAAAGGGTTCTAAGAAGCAAGACCGCCAGTCATCTAGATACCCATCAGTTACACAACCCAGGGCAACATGGGTTTAAAGGAGGTCGCTCCTACCTGTCCCATCTACTGGACCACTATCACAAGGTCCTGGATGCTCTAAAAGACAAACACAACGCAGTTGTGGTATACATAGCCTTTACGGCAGCATTCGACAAGTGTGACCATGGTGTAATAGCGCACAAATTGCGTGACAAAGGAATAACAGGAAAAGTTGACAGAAGGGTCTATAATTTCCTAACAAATAGAACACAAAGAGTAGTAGTAAACAGAGTAAAGTCTGAGGCGGCTGCTGTGAAAACCTTTGTTCCACAAGGCACAGTACTCGCTCCCATCCTGTTCCTAATCGTCATATCTGACATAGACAGGGATGTAAGCCACAGTATCGTGTCTTCCTTTGCAAATGACACCCGAATTTGTATGGTAGTGTCCTCCATTGAAGACACTACAAGACTCCAGGCGGACATCATCCAAATCTTGAAATGAACCGCAGAAAACAAAATTAAATTCAATGAAGAGAAATTTCAATTACTCCGATATGGAAAACGTGAGGAAATTACAACTATATCGAAGTATAAAGCATATTCCAACCTCACAAATAGAGCGAGAAACTAATGTAATGGAACTGGGAGTGATAATGTCGGAGGATCTCACTTTCAAAGACCGCAACACTGTATCTAAGCCATCTGATAGGAAAATGATTGATGAATAATGAGAACCTTCAAAACTGGGGCTGCAAAGCCCATGATAATACTTTTCAGATCGCTTGTTCTATCTAGGTTGGAATATTGCTGCACTCTAACTGCGCCTTTCAAAGGCAGGTGATATTGCTGACCTAGAAAATGTACAGAGAACCATCACGGCGCGCACAAGTACAATAAAACACCTAAATTACTGGGAACGGTTGAAGTTTCTCGACTTGTGTTCCCTGGAACGTAGGTAGGAGAGACACATGGTTTGTAGATGAATGGTTCAGAGAACCGACAGTTGATAAATTAGACACATGTGTAACACTTGTGTATTTTTAATAAGGAAACGTTTCGCCACACAGTGGCTTCATCAGTAAATACAAAGGAGAATGGTGAGGAACAAGAGAAGTATATAAGTCATTTCTTTGCACATATGTTGTATTCTTTTCAGATTGATGGACTGACCACCTCGACTCAAGGCTGAGGGACTGATTACCTCAAACTCCTCTTGTTCTTCACCATTCTCCTTTGTATGGACTGACGAAGCCACTGTGTGACGAAACGTTTCCTCATTAAAGATACCCAAGTGTTACACATATGTCTAATTTATCAGATACATAGGTATATACAATTGAAAAATTCTACATGTATTAGTACCAAATTTGCACACGAAAATCTCTCCCAACGAAAGTAAAAGATTCGGCAGGCGATGCAACATCCCCCCAGTGAAAAGCAAGAGCGCCACTAGCACAATAAGAGACAACGTAGTAAGTGTCAGAGGGCTAAGACTGTTCAACTGCCTCACAGCATACATAAAAGGGGTTATCAATAAACCCTTGGCTGTCTTCAGGAAGGCTTTGGACAGGTACCTAAATTCAGTACCTGATCAGCCGGGCTGTAGTTCGTACGTTGGTTCATATGCGGCCAGCAGTAACAGCCTGGTTGATTAGACCCTGATCCACCACGAGGTCTGGTCACAGACAAGGCCGTGGGGGCATTTACCCCTGAAACCCTGCCCAGGCATACTCCAGGTAAGAGCCGGTGCCCGTTTGTCAGGTTTGTGAAGTTATTCTTGAATTTGGATTTCAAGCAATAACATGAAAGTGAAGGTGTTGTGCTGGACCTCAGATGTTCAGTACTGGTGTGACCTTCGTGGTGGAACATTGTTAAGGGAATCTGCTGGTGCAATTATTTATTATTATTATTAAAGATTCGCCTGTATTCTCCCGGCCCGGGCCTTTTCCAAGTGGTGGCCCGGCCTTGGCTCCCTCTTTAGGGAGTGTCTGAGACCTAAGTCTCCCATGGGAGGAGGCACAAGTACCTCCTCATCTTTGGGACCAACTGTCCCCAGGCCTAGCCACAAGCTAGGCCTCTCTGGTCTGCCATCCCCGCCCCAAGGGGCAAATGGGAATGACAGTCTTATGAGCTAAAGGCTCGGGCTCAGGCACCTACCCTACCCTAGAAGGGTTAGGCTTGGTATCGATGATCTGCTGGTGCAAATTACTAATTTTATTTTTACGATAGTTTGATATTATTTTGTGCTATATGATTTGTATTTATCTTATTTGAATAACATGATTCTTTAACGGCTAATGCACCTAATGAAAAGAAAATTAATGATATTACTGTGTGTACAGGTTAAAAAATATTACAATATTAGTAACAGACTTAATAGATTTACAATTGTTGGAGTCCGTGTTAAAGATACAGAATGACTCATCGGACTGGCTACAAACTTGGTGGTTTCTTCTCCAAGGAAGGTTCACCTTAGTTTTGGACTGTATAAATCTTTATTCCCCAGTTATATTAGACAAGCTTTTTTTTATCTGAAAAAAACTGACGAATGCTTCTTTTGCTCATTTTCAAATCCTTAATGCTGGTCCGAATTAATTAAGGAATTTTTTGTATTAATTTAAGAAACCTGTGCACTACTCTGTACTATTCCTTTCGCGTTTAGTAAGGTACAGGGAGCTAGGAATGTGAGATACTGATATTTTCGTGGATCCTAGGAACGAAACATGTCTAATTTGTCTATGACTTACATGTTCACAGTTTGTATATCGTTTCTTTCTCCGTTTCCTATATTCCAAAGCACTTGCTAGCGCTCAGTGTCAAATAGCCACGTTTTTAATCATTCCTGTAGTCTGCCCAAAATTTATTATGTCCTTCCCTGTATCTGTGGAATTTATTCTCATGAGCTTTACACCATCAAAACGGACACACACACACACACAGAACAGTGTTAATGACTGTGGGAGACCTCTTGTCTTCGTTGTTTATCATGATACCATCACTGTTTTAGATATTTCACTTTCTAGCGAAGTGTTTTTTTTACATTATCTCTACACGTTCTTCAAGATTATTGATTGATCTCTTATAAGGTAGGCTTTATGCAACCCCCTTGTCTTTTAGTTGATTTCTGGTGTGTGTGTGTGTGTGTGTGTGTGTGTGTGTGTGTGTGTGTGTGTGTGTGTGTACTTACCAATCTGTACTCACATATTTGTGGTTGCAGCGGTCGTGTCATAGCTACTGGCCCCGTCTTCTCGCTAACCCCTACTAGGTCCACTCCATCCTTCTGTGTGTGTGTGTGTGTGTGTGTGTGTGTGTGTGTGTGTGTGTGTGTGTGTATGTGTGTGTGTGTGTGTGTGTGTGTGTGTGTGTGTGTGTGTGTGTGTGTGTGTGTGTGTGTGTCCAAACTCTCTCCTAAGTAATCACGGCTGGAAGTCTGGAAGCTCTGGATCAAGGAGTGTGAGATCAAGTGCGAGGGATGGGAGGAGAGATGGAAGATATGGGGTGAGACAATGAAATGGTAAGAGGGAAGAGGAGAGATTTTAGGGGCTGAAGTAGGAAACGAGGGGTAAAGGAAGACATAGTGGATAAGGAGATATTATAGGGATGAAACAACGTATGAACAAAGAGAGAGAGAGAGAGAAGAGAGAGAGAGAGAGAGAGAGAGAGAGAGGCGCTGGGTACTCAATCACTGAGTCCCTTGAGTGCCTGCTTAGAGTCAATAGTTTAGTACCCCTTAATTGAATTCACAACAGAGCACGAAGTAGATCACATATTGCGTTTCCTAGATGTTCTAATCCAGTGTCAACATGTCAAAAACAAAACCAGAGAGAGAAAGAGCGGGATGAGGAGTGGGAGGGAGGGTAAGAGTGTCGGAGAACATAATCAGTGTTCCGATAAAAACGTTTCCGGCCCGACTGACAGCATCCTCCCCAACATCCCAGGTATTGCAATATCCCGTGCTAACCTCCTGCACTCTCCCCCTGGCGTAACTCATCCTTGGATAAATACTTTCACGAAATCACCCTTGCACGGACCATAAAAACAGTCTTGTTGACCTCCGAGCAGCCATTAACTGTCTCTAACTGCAGTCAAGATCTAGAACAGCTATTTCAAGCTGAAGTTGCAACTTTAAGCTGCAGATAAAAAGAAAAATATGCGTTGTACGCCTTAGTTTATGTTTCTAAAAAGCCTTCGTTTGACCTTTGCTGTCGGAGATGTCGCAAGGAAGTCTTAAAGAAGGTGAAGCAGACAAGTTCAAGTTTACAGAAGTCTTGAAGTGAGATTGCCTGTATTGTTGCTCAAGAGAGTATGTTTGTATGTGTGTGTACTCACCTACATTATATGTACTCACCTATATGTGCTTGCAGTGGTCGAGTCTCTCCTGGCTTCGAGAACCTTATCGTACCTGTTCTTAAAACTAAGAATGTATCCTGCCTATACCACTTCCTGTCTACTCTAAAGCTGAAGAAATACTTCTTAATGTCCCTATGACTCAGCTAGGTTTTCAGCTTCTAGCTGAGCACTCGTGTTCCTGTTCCTTATCTGTCTTACAATGTGTCAATTTTCACTCTAACAATTCCTCTCAGTATTTTATACGTTGTTATCATATTACCCCAAGTCCTGTCTTCCAGTGTCATCAGGCTGAGTTCCCTTAATCTCTCCTCATAGAGCAAATCCATTAACTCCAGGACTAGTCTTGTCGCAAACTTTTGCATTTTCTCCAATTTCTTGACATGCTTGATCAGGTGTAGGTTTCATACTGGTGCTGCAAATTGCAACATGACCCTAAAATATACGGAATACATTATCTTGAATGACTCCTTATATACATGTCTAAAAGTTAGTATCAGATTTGTCATGAATGCATTTGCTGAAGCAGTTGCTTGGTTGATGTGCGTTTCAGGTGAGATGCTCAAAACAACTTTGCACCTGCTGCGGTTAAAATCAGTGGTTAGCAGACGAGAAAGGTCGTACCTGTGGAGTGTTATAGAACACCATGACTTGCTTCTGTAGTCTGAGCTCAAGGTATTGAAGGTGAAGATTCTATTTCTCAAGGAAGAAAATAAGAACATGAAAATTCGGCAGGATAAGTATTTCAATGAATGTAACGTGGTTTGAGTTAGTGAAAGGAAACAGGTTACCAGCAGTAAGGAGCAGACTGGCAACCGTTACAAGTGGGTAGATGTTTCCAGTAGAGGAAGAAACATGAAAGTAATGAAAGTTAAAAAGAAAAAGCAGATTTGAAGGTAAGAAATTACTCATCTGTTCTCCAGGATGAACATACTTCAGTGGGCAGTGAGGATAAAGGTACCATAATAAAGGTAGGAATATCCTTGTGGGCGGTGACTCACAGGTGAGACTGTCTTTTCTGTAACGAGACAGGAAGGTGAGAGAGAGGATGTGTTTCCCAAGAGCTGGTGTTGGTGACATAATCAACAGGTTGGATAATATAATGGGAACAAGTGCATTATCTGCCTCACTGGTGGAAAAGATATTGGAAAGGGCAGTAGACAGGAGCTGCTAGATAAGTACAGGACAGCTATAAATTTAATTAGGTCTAAGGAAAGGGTTCCTGATCATATATAGCATTTTGCCTAGAAGAGGAGTGAACAATGAATGGAAATCTAGAGCAATTCATGTGAACTGTTGGCCAGACGGGTACTGCAAAGAAAAATTGAGAAAATTTCTATGACAAACATATGTATGCAAGGGATGGGTACATCTCATTGGGACAGGAGTGGTAGCATTAGCCTTCAAACTGACATAAAACAGAATTATGGGTTTTGTGTGGGAAATAGGTTACAGTACGAGGGAAGAAAATGGCAAAAATTGCCAGGATACCTCAAGGAAATGTTTAAGAAATATTGTTCATCGTAAAATTGCTAATAAATGCAATGGAACTGGTCAACAAACAAATAGAAACAGTAGTGGGCAGTGAGTGACTAACTTCCTTAAGATTTATTATACTAATAGTTTGAGTGTGAGAAATAAAATAGATGAGTAAAGATTAACTGTATGTGCAGGAAGCATTAATAATATTGTTATAACAGAGATCTAGTGCAACCCGAAAAGTAGAGAAATGCCTTCTGAATGCCACATACAGGGCTATAAATTATTCCACACTGAGAGGTTCAGTAGGAAAGATGGCAGAAATAATTTAAACAGTTGCATTTGACAAGATATAACAGGAGAAGTGACGGACACTGAACCTGTTTTGCTACGGTTTCTGAAGGGAGTTGAAAAACAATTCTTAGGAGTGATTTTAAAGGCCTCAGACCTTGATAAGGAACGCGGTAAACTTCTATGGGACGAAATTCAAAAGGCATCTATATACAAAAATGTTGTGTTAATGGGAAATTTTAACTTCAGACAAATTTAAGCAATTTGACTGGAAATCTTCAATATAACGATTTTCTTGAGTCATGATCCAGGATTGTTTTTTTAAATAGTTATGACAGAACCTCCTTGACTTTGTTCTTGCTTAACAAGGAACCACTAAATAATAATCTTGAGGTTAATGTTGTGCTTGTGGTAAGTAATCCCAAAACTCTCAGTTTCAATATTGCATGGAACTACCTTAATAATTACAACCAAATCAATATCTCTGACTTCTGCTTGACCAATTTCATAGGCGTGAGAAATTACCTGGGTGAGGTGAACTGATGTGATCTGACTGGTCATTATCCTGTGGGTCAGGTGGGTGGTGACACTTGTCACTGTGACATTTTTCAAGGTATAATTCAAGCTGCTTCGGCTTCGTATGTTCTAAATACGGAAATTAGATCAAACAAGAATGAACCTAAATGGATAAACAATAGATTAAAAAATCTCAAAGATCAAAAGAGAAGCATTTACAGGTGAACCAAAGCGAAGAGACATTTAAGAAATCAATATATTCAGATAAAAAGAGAAATAAAAAAAGAAGAAAATTAAAAAAAAAAGATTATGAAGTTAAAGTCACAAGGGATTGGAGGAATAACCCAAAAGGTTTCTTTCATGTATATCGGGGTAAAATTAAGGACAAAACAGACCCACTGAAAAGTTGCTCAGTTCAGTTCACGGACAGTGACAAAGAAATGTGTACAATTTTCAACACTTATTTCCTCTCAGTTTATAGGAAGGACGATACTAGAGAAATTCCATTAATTAAAATTATGTAGATAACAACACAGTAAGTTGTGAACAATCAAAGTCAGCAGAGACATGGTCCTCAAACAGACTAACTTAACAAATTCCAGGGACCTGATGAACTGTTCTCAAGGGTTATAAAGGAATGTAAGTATGAATTTAGTAAACCATTGGCTAGTCCTTTTAACGTATCATTACAAACTGGCATAGTGCCAGATAAGTAGAAAATGGCATATGTGATACCTGTCTGCAGAGCAGGAGACAGGTCTTTAGCTTCGAATTATAGACCAATTAACCTAACCTCCACTGTCGGAAAACTGATGAACTTAATAACTGTTGAGTCTATTCAGAGCCACCTTGAAAGACATATATTGATCTTCATATGGGCCACTCAAAACAATATGAAGTTCAATGAAGAGAAATTTCAACTACTCAGATATGGAAAACTTGAGGAAATTTAAACTGTATCAGGGTATACAACAAATTCTAACCATACAATACAGCGAAAAAGTAATGTGAAGGACCTGGGAGTGATAATATCAGAGGATCTCGCCTTCAAAGACCACAACAATGTATCTACCTATCTGCTAGAAACAATGATAGGTTGGATAATGAGAACTTTCAAAACTAGGGATGCCAAGCCCATGATGATTCTTTTCAAATCGCTTATTCTCTCTAGGCTGGAGTACTGCTGTACACTAACTGCCCCCTTCAAGGCTGGCAAAATTGCTGACCTGGAGAGTATACAAAGAACTTTCATGGCACACATAAATACGGAAACGGTTGAAGTCCCTTGATTTGTATTCCCTGGAATGCAGGCGAGAGAGATACATAGTAATATACACTTGGAAAATCCTAGAGGGATTAGTACCAAACTTGTACAAGAAAATCACTCCCTAAGAAAGCAAAAGACTCGGCAGGAGATGCAACATTCTCTCAATGAAAAGCAGGGGCGCCACGAGTACACTGAGAGACAACACAATAAGTGTCAGGGGCACAAAACTGTTCAACTGCCTCCCAGTATATATAAGAGGGATTACCAATTGACCCCTAGCTGTCTTCAAGAAGACCCTGGACAGGCATCTAAAGTCAGTTCCTTGCCAAGCCGGGCTGTGGTTCGTACGACAGTTTGCGTGCGGCCAGCAGTAACAGCCTTGTTGATCAAACCCTGATCCACCACGAGGCCTGGTCTCAGACAGAGCAGCTGGGGCGTTGACCCCCGAAACCCTCTCCAGGTATACTCCAGGCATAAATCTCAGCACGGTTTTACAAAGAGGCATTCCTGCCTTACGAGGACGTGGATCATGTTAATGAATATGATATTGTGTATATGGACTTCAGTAAGGCTTTTGATAGAGTTCCACATCAGAGACTGTTAGAGGCGTGGTTGATAGTCAACAGAGAGTTTGCATAAATGTGTAGAAATTGGAGTGGGGAAGCGTCATTAGCGGTGCTCCTCAGGGGTCAGTGTTGGGTCCTTTGTTGTTCACAGTATATATAAAAGGTTAGGGAATAAATAGCGACATAAACAAGTTTGCCGATGACTCCAAAATAGGTTGTGGGATTAATTCTGACGAGGACACTTCAGCTCTACAGGAAGATCAGAACAGACTGATTCAGTGGCAGATGGAGTTTAATACAGACAAATACCTTGGAAAAGAAAACAACCATAGCACCTATAAGCAAAATAATGTAGATCTTAATCATTCTGTGTAAAAGACAACAGTGCGTAAGTTTTTGCAATAAAGTGAATAGAATTCTTGGCTTCATATCAAGAAGTATAAATAACAGGGTTCCTCAGGTTATTCTTCAATTCTATATATCATTGATTAGACTTCATTTAGACTATACCGCACAGTTCTGGACATAATTGTACTGCACAACGTACAGATAACGATCACGAAGTTGAGCCCATATATCAGAAATATTTCTACAAGGATAGACTGGGGGCACTAAAAATGCACTCTCTAGAAAGGCATAGAATAAAACATGAAATTAATCATTCTTGATGTAAAGAAATGAAAAATGAAATATATAAATAATTAGTGATTCAAAGCTAATATGTACACAATAACGTAGTGGAGAATGGTACCGTGCAGATGTTCTGGGCACGTAACTCTGAATCCTGGTTTGGAACGCCAAGCCGTTGGTGATGATGATGGGGGGTCACAGGTGGACGTGACTGTTGACACACTGAGTAGACAGTGACCCCAATACGAGTAGAGGTTCTGACGAACAGAGGTACTGTGATCCTCTGACCACCACAACACTTGTGAAGCAGTTGATTCGCCAGTAAAGAACCACCATGGAACGCTGATCGAGTTATAACTGGGAGAAGGCTGCTAGAATGGTGTGTAGCTGACTGGGTGGCGGCCTACATGTGGAAGGGGGACCAAAGAAGGTAGAGTTGCTTGACTGACTGCCTTCTCTCGCCAGTCTATCTCGAATAATCCGAGCCGACAATCAAGATTTGAAAGTTAAGACACATGTACAACAACTGGATATCTTTATTGTAGACGTTTCGCCATCCAGTGGTTTTTCCAAACAAAAATTTTAAAAAAAACAAAAATAGGAAGACAGTAAATATAATTCAAAAATTTTTGGGGTTTAATGCCCCTCAGTTTTGGAGGGTTTTTCCCAAAATCGGGTTGGGGGAAAAATTGGAAGAAAGGGAAGGATGGGGTTTTATAGGCCAAAGGAGGTGAGACGAAGGTCACTGGAGAGTAAAACCCCAATTTTGAATTTAAGGTCCCCCAACCTTTTCCTTCCAAATATTCCCAAAAACCCTTCCCCCTACTTTCTAAAGGGATTTGGCTTCCAAAAACCCTTTTTCCAAAAACGGGTTTGGCATTAAAATTTAAACCCAACTTTTAATAAACAAAAACAAAAAAAAGGAAATTTTTCAAAACTTTGAAAAACCCTTTTCAGTCGGAACCCAAAAAAGGGTCAAGAAAAACTTGAAACTTTAAAACCTGCCCCCCCCTTTAATTTTAAATTTGGCATTTCACTAAAAAGGAAACCATGAGAAAAAAATTAGGTGGTCCCTTGATTTTATTACCCAAAGTAGAGTACCCCCAAAGGGGAAAAATCTTGTCCCCCTCCCACTTCCTCACATTTTAATTTTTTTAACCTTCCAAAAACCCCACCCTTGAACAAAAAAAATTTGGTATGAAAAAACCGACGGGTTTTTTTGGGAAAGACACATATGAAAACATTTAGGTATTTTTATTTCAAAAACGTTTCCCCTTTTACACAGTAGGCCTTTTTTCCCGTCGAGTACAGAAAATTTAAAAGGGAAGCAGAAGATACTTGAAGACGATGTAATCGGGCCCCATCCCCTTTAAATTTTTGAGGGGTCGGGCCCCTCGGGCCCGGGAGAAACATTGTTCCAGGGTATAAAACCCAAATAGGGAGAGGAATGACAGGAGGGACCCTTTTTTAAAATGCGCCAAGGGTGAAACAGTCCCAAGGAGGTAAGAACTCAAAAGGGGGAGGACAGGTCCCTCTCAAATCCCAGCCGTTCCCCAAAAAACCCCAACCTGTGGGGATTTCATCCCTTTTTTAATTTTCAATCTTTCTGACACGGGCAACACAATGTATTTTGGGTACAGCCCAAAAAACAACAATTTCCCAAACCCCCCCTTTTCTATTTAAAAGGGGGCTGTTTTGGGAGAGGGGACCTGTCCTCCAACATCTGAGTTCTTCCCCTCCCCTAGTGTCCTCGTCCTAAAACCCTTTTGGGCGCTATAAAGGCTCCTTTCCTGTCACTTTCACTCCATATTTTTCAAAACCCAGGAAAAATCCCTTTTCCCCCAGACTGGGGGACTGACCACCCCAAAACTTTAAAGGGTGAGGGCCCTGATTACATCGTCTTCAAGTATTTTTTCTGCTTCTATACCTTTTTCTGTACTCGACAAATAGCCTACTTGTGGGCGAAACTTTTCCCGAAATAAAGATACCTAACTGTTGCATATGTGTCTTACCTAACATTCCAACACCTGTATACCACAATTTCCCATCACACAAGCCAGGGAAAGACGAGTTACACAACTCATCACCCACCCCAATTTATAATACAACACACACAAAACACAAAATGAGGTCGACAAAACAGCCATCGGGAAAAACAAAAAGGGAAGGATAAAAACCCCAATGCATCAAAATCCAGCATTCCTATTTTAGCTACGGGAAAACCCGTGACCCCTCCATTCCCTTTCGAGCTAAAAACATTTTGACACCCGAAACTTCCCCTTTCCCCTTTCAACAACTTTTCACTTGACTCCCTTTCTTCGCTTACAAGTCAATTTCACTCAAGGCAGGGCAATAAAAAGGCCCTTGCGGACCTCTCCCAAGGGCGGGAAACATCCCCCCCAACGCCCCAAACTACACCCCCTAAAAAACCCCTAATACTTCCTCTATAACTTACCCCCCTCAGCCCCCCTTTTCTTGCAGCTAAAACAAATTTAAATTTAAACTGCAGCTGTCCAGAAAAAGGGCGCGCGCTGGGTTTTGATTCAATGGGAGGACTTCACCACAACAGCCCTCTCCCAATTCCCCAAATTTAGACATCCCCCCGCTGAACTGTACGGAAGGAATGCCTAAAAAATTGACAGACAGATTTAGACAAACTTGAGCCCCAAACCCAACAAATTTCAAATTTGGACCTCCCCTCCCTTTTACAAAAATTGGAATTCCCAAAAAACCCCAAACAACCTTTTCTCCCCCTTTGGGGTTAAAAAACCTGTTTCCCTAACCCCTTTCCCAAATCCCCTTGACCCCTTCCCCCCCGGTCCCCCCCAAGAACAGGTCCCCTTCTCTTAACCCCCAGCCTTTTGGGGGGGTTAGCCCCGGGCTCATTCTACACTCCTCCCTACGCAAAACTTGGGCCTTTTTCCCCCCTCCCCCTCATCCCAGGGACCCCAACCCAAAAAAGGCGTTTTCTCTTCGCTTTATCTTCCCACACCCTTTTCCCTGGGGGGAACCCGGTCTATTTCTCGAAAAACCCCCTTTTGGTATGCTTTCTTTTTTCTGACCTTCTTTTCCCACCACCCCTTTTGGGGACCCTTACCGGGAAAGCCCCCCTTCTGACCCCGTTGCTTTTCTCCAACCCCAGCCTTTTTAAATCGACCCAACGCTATTTCTCTTTCCCCGGGCCCGTTTTTGGGTTCTTCCCCCAATTTGGGGGTTTACTGGCCCTTTCGCCTTAACCACAGATTTTTGGGGTCGGTGGCTGCCCCCCCCAAAGGGGCGGGAAAGCCTCCCCCTGCACTCCTTTTGCTTTTCTGATCTCCCCGCCCCCACCGTATTAAAGTCTGCACCCATACAGAAATTTTTGGCTCCCCCTAAACCGGTCACAGACAGTGTTTTTGCCTTTCTTCATCCGTGGTGGTTACTGGCCCTTCGCCCCTAGACCATCAGGATTGGTGGCGCGGTGGCTGCCTACCCAAGGGCAGGAACCCTTTCCCCTGAAACTCCTTTTTGTTTGTCTGAGTCTCCACCCTCAGCCTGTACGTGGGTCTGCACGCCAAAAACAGCCATTTGCCTCCCCCCCCTCGCCGTTCAGGGCATACAGTGCCCCAAATCAAGCAACATTTCCCCCTCCCCCATGTCCTGTGCCCCCAGCGACGGACTCCACAAAAAAAATTTAAATTTTTAAATAGACACAAGAAACGGGGGTCTACTTCACCCCCGTACTTGCCTAGCCAAATTTTACACACAGTTTTGGTTGGCCCCCACATCTGTTTTTCGATCCCTTTTCAGTGCCTTCCACTTCCTCCCCCTTACCATTTCCTCTACTGCCAACCCTGCCTAACTCCGTCTACCCCTTTCCTCTACGGGCCTCCCTGCCTCAAACCTCTTCCAAACCCAATTTTTCTCGTTTAAAAACCTCAAATACTCAAATTTCTGACTTTCCCTATCTGTCCGGGAAAATTTAAAAATTTTGTACCAGTCACTGGCGCCCCCTCATTTAAAAAAAAAAACCCCCTTTAAAACCAACCAGCTTAAAAACTCCTTGACAGACATTCTTACGAAACGTACACCTCAACTGAGCCCAGACAAAAACCCTTTTTTTTCCCAACCCCGCGCCAAATGCACATGACCCGCAAAAAAAGTAAAACAAATTCTCTCCGACTCCTATACACAACAAAAAAGCCCTTAATCAAAGAATTAGATAAGAACAAAGTCCCCCTGTTGACAATTTTTACAGACCGAAAACTCCCCTTTGACGCCTTACCCCCCTTAAAAATCCGAATCCTTCCCCAAAACACCGCATTCCCCCCAAACATTTCTCTTTCACCCCCCGAATTTTCCCTTCATCCAAAATGTCGGGAAATGCAAACAAATTGGGGCCAGGGGAAAAAATCTCAGGGTACACCAACAAAAAATCTGCCCAGATTTTCAGCAACGGGCCCACTTCTGGAACACTTGCCCCCTTTCCCCCTTAAAAATGTTCAAACCCTTGCGGCGGGTCACACATTTCCCAGTTGCAATTTTCCTGTCCTTCTAAAAAAGGGACATTCCCCCTTTCCCTCTGATTACCCAAACCCCCTTTCCCCCCCTTCCCTGCACCTCCCCCCCCTCCCCCCAATGCCTTGGCCTCCCCATGCACTTAAATCAACCCCTTCTACTTAAAAACACATCAAACACCAACACACAGACTACAAGCACTTTTCCCTTTTTTACACCCCCACCCACACTAGACACAAAAAAATACCCTTTAACTCGCCACGGGTGCCCACCCCTCGAAAGGTATCCTCAACCTTTTCCAATCAACTACTCAAAAGGCCTTAACCTAATCTTGTCTGCAAACCTTTCCCCTTTTTAAATTTTCCCTCCTTCCTGCTTCCTTTTAAGCCCCCCCCAAAACTTTTAACTCCTCCCCCCCTCCTCCCACCCCCCCAATTCCTACACCCACCAGTTTTCTCCCCCCTCCCCCCACCCCCTCTTTACTAAATTCTACCCCTCCCACCCCAAACCCCTACTTTCCCTGCCCCACCCACCCCCCCCCCCACCCTTTCCCTTTCCCACCTCCTCATCCCCAAACCAAAGCTTTCCCCTTCCTCCAACCCTTTCAAAACTTCCACTTCCTCTCTCCTATCGAAGCTTCCCCCCTTCCCCCTAAACCCTTTTCCCCCTCCCCCTCCAAACCCCAACCAAAAAAATCAAACCCGGGGCCAACCCACCTCCTCCAGGGCAATCCCTCAAAAACCCAAACCTGCCCCAAATTTTGAAAAGACAACAAGAGTCCATAAAAAAAGATCCCCTTTTTCTTCCTCCCCCTCCAGGAAAAAGGGGAAGTAAACCACAAACAAAACATCCACTAAAGGCAACCAAATTTTCACGGGCTTTAATCCAAACTCCCCCCCGAAAATTAATTTCTTTGGGTAATTTCGAAAACCTTAAAACATGTTTTTAAAATATTCAATTCAACTAAGTTTTTTACTTTAACAATAAACCCTTTCTGGCCGAGCCCTTTAAGCAGGGAGGCCCGATATTTTTTTGCTAAAAAGTAACCTTGCCCCCCAAAGCCCCCTCCAACCCCGTATCCCCCCCCATTTATTTTTAAAACCAAAATAAAAAATTTTTCCCAATCCCTTTTATTTCCCCCTACACTTCCTTTTCGTCAGAATACACAACCCCCCTTGGCCCCCCCTTTAAAATTTATTTTTTCCCCCCCACCCCTATGGGTCGGCCCAAAAACTATTCCAAAATACACGATCTTTCCTTATCTTCAACACACCCAAAATACCAACATCCCACTAGCTGACATGAATGCAAAACAAACCCGGGGCCTTTTAAATCCCCCCAGGGGGGAACAACCAACCTTGGGGGCACCCAAATTTCCCCAACTTTTAAAAAGACCTTTAACGCCTTTAATTTCAAACTCGGCCCAAGCTTCAAAACCCTACAACCAAAAGGGGTTAAGGAAAAAAAGGACTTTATTCTGGGGGGGAAAGGGGGGAAATTTCTTTTAAAAAATCAAAAACCTTGGGTTTTTAAGGTTATCAAAAAAGTACTTTTAAAATTTTTAAAAAAAATAACCCCATCCCCCCAAAACTTTTTCTCCTAAAAGAAGTGGGCTGGGATTTTTTCAAACAACACAAGGCAATTCAACCTCAAACCCAAAGACTAAAACAACAAAAATCCCCTGACATCGAAAACTCAAATTTATCTCATCCCAAAAACCCCCTTGCACAACCCCCACACCCCAATACCCAAAAAAAACTCACACCACTCGTTTTTTCCTTCAAACCCCCTCAGAACAAAAAGACTAATTTTTCTGCTAAATACAACCGCTTTTTTCTAAAAACCAAAATAGATTTTAAACAAGTCCGATTAATCTCACTTACCTTTGAAAAAAACATTCACCCAGCCTTTGACCAAAACCCACAAAAAATTTACTGGTCCCCAAAAACCCTACAATAAGCAGAAAAAACAGCGTATTTAAAAAAACTAAAAACCTTCTGGAACTTTTTTAAAAAAATTTAGAGGCACAAATCCCCCCCAAAAATTCAAACACACACACTCAGAAACCCCAGGGGGCTACTGACATCTTTAAAAACCCCTCTTGGGAACATCTTTTCCCCCCCAAACCCACCTCACCCTAACTTTATTTTAAACATTCAAAAACATAGAACCCTGGAAAAAAAAATTTCACACACAACAAAAAGAAAAAAACACCAGATAGCCACATCCAAACTGGACTCTCTTACCTCCTCCCAAAACTCGACACCCTTTTTACCCAAACAGACATTAAAACTTTTCCTCAGACAACCTTTCCCCCCAAGGCTTTCCCGGGGCCCTTGGGGCCCAAACCCCCAAACCTAAAACGCCTTCCCCCACTCAAACATTACTTACTTGCCTACACAAAAAACCCCCCAAAGCCTCCCTTGCTTCTGGGTACTTTTTCCCCTTTCCCCCTTTAAAAACTGTTTTCCCCCCGCAGATACCTGGAACACAATTTTCTTAAATTTCCGATGGGCCCTTTTGGGGTTCAGAAAACACAGATCCACCCCAGGAAAGCCCTTAACATCATTCTCAACTCATCCACTAAACACAAAAACAAGGAAAAAAGGACCCCCCTGGTTTTCAAAAAACGTTTAAAAAGCTTTTGACACTGCTGGCAACCCAAAGGGGTCAAGGGACAAACTCTGCAAATAAAATTTAACCTGCCCTCACTAAATCGTAAAACCCCCTTTCCCCTGCAACTTCCTAAAAACGGGGGGTACCTGAGAAACAAATTTAAGACGTTTTTCCCTGACTACTTTACACTAAAAAGCTGGGGTAAACCCCCGGGATTTTGTCCTCTGCCCCTAACCCCTCTACATTTTAACACTAACGACATTCCCCAAAACCCGTTAAACCCCAACTTTCCCTCCCCACTACCTTAAAGGGAGAAGACAATTTTGACAACTTATCACTCATGCCCAAAATAAACACTCCAAAACAAAACACAAATAGGTCGACGGAGCCATATGGGAACAAAAATGGAGGGTTTAAAACCAATTTCAGCTAAATCCCCCATTAAATTTTAACTACAGGAAAAAGTGGTCCACCATTACCTGTCAGCCCGGGAAAAGCTGACACCCGCACTTTCATCCCCTTCACCAAAAATCGTCACTGTCCTTGGCGTTAAACCCTTTACTACCTTTTTCGTTTACCTGGACACATTCACTCAAGGCTGCAAAAGCTAGGGAAGGCCCTTGAGGGGCCCCCTACAAACGAAAAAATCCTCTCCAAAAACACCAAACTAAAATCCTACAAATCCCTAATACGTCCTCTGATAAATTACCTCATCTAGGGCCCTTCTCCCTCTTGCTGCAAAAACAAAAAATTTCTTTTAAAATGCAGCGGTACAGAACAAGGCCTGCGCTGGGGGCTTTTTGTCAATGGGGGGACTCCCACAAGCGAGTCTCTCCATTCCCCTTTAGACACCCGCCTGAATCTGTACTGGAAAAAAGCTCCCGTGAATGGCTTCCATTCCCTTCCTTGTTTTTTTCAAATTTTCCCCTATTAATTCCCCCCAAAGGTTTCAAAAAATTTTGGACTGTAAAAACCCCAACCCCTGAGGGGCCCTTTCATATGTAAATTTTCCCTTCCCCAAGTTGGGGAAATGCACAGGGTTTAATGCTAGGGCCCCGTCTTTCTGGTTTTAACCCTCCCCCCCACTTTCATTCTCCTCTCTCTCCTCTCCCTCTCCCCTCTCTCTCTCTCTCTCTCTAAATTTTTTTCCCTAAAAATATTTTTTGCCCCCCAACGTATCTGGGCCCCCATGTGGGGTCCAGGTTTCCCCAAATCAGTCCCTCTTTGTGGTTAAAGAGTTCCTGACATATCTTTGCCCAAAACCCTGGGCCCCCTTTTGGCCAATTTTGGGCCCTGTATTCCCCCGTTGCTCTAAAAACTTCCATCAAAATTCCCTTTTCTTAGCCCCCTTTTTTTTTTAGTGAAAAAATTTTTAAAAATCACTGCTGTCACCACCTTAGAAACCCAGCCCTCAGTGTACTTTCTGTATAGTCATCTGTTTCCTCCTCTGTCAGTTCTTTTTCTCTCCTTAAAAATCAAACTGGTTTCTGATAAGCAGTGCAACTCCTCATCATCATTTCCTTCTGTGTTTCCAAAATATCTAAAAACCAGCCAGGAAGATCACGTCTGTTATTATCTCGATAAGTTTTGTCTCTGTGAGTGCTGTAATGTCTGTGAATGCTTCCATTATTCATTCATGACACTCCTTACTCATATTTGTTGTTCCATCTGAAAAGGTGTACCATAAATTCAGTTGTGTGGAAGTATTTCTTTTGTGGGGAATAGACTGTGGGTGTGCAGTATGGTCTGGTTTGGTTTATTGTGTTTGGGGTATAAGGGACACTAGGTCATGAGCGGAAAATTTTGGGTTGTTGTTCTAGTAGCCCTCTTTACCTTGAGCTTCCATGCCTGTTGATGCTTACACTGTCTGTCCATCCTGCCTCTGGTATCTTTGTGCCTTCTCTGTCAATTGCTCCCATTCCATTCTTGTTGTTTCAGTCGAGATACACCTGGTGATATTTTTCTGTCCTCTAATCATAGTTTTCACTGCATGATCCTGTTTTCTACCATTACTGTTGTGAAGATCAATTAGACTGGGCATCTTTTCCCCCTTCAGTACTTTCAAGTCTCTGAAAATTTGTTTCCTGGGACACACTATCCTTTCCACCAGTTAGTCAGATGATGTCATTAATCTCCTTTTCCTCTGTATGTCGTATTTTGTCATGAGTCCTCTCCAGCCTCGTCAATCCTGTAAATAATCAGCAACTTCCTTCTCTCCCTTTCCCATTTCATTTCTCTCCAGAATTCTATATCTGAGTTAAGAAATTCCTTTGTTGTCCCCATTACCATCTCTTGCATCTCCTGGATGTGGATATGTGTGTGTGTGTGTACTCACCTACTAGTATTCAACTATTTGTGGTTGCAGGGGTCGATTCATAGCTCCTTGCCCTGCCTCTTCAATGGTCTCTACTAGGTCCCCTCTCCCCCTGCTCCATGAGCTTTATCATACCTCGTCTTAAAACTATGTATGGTCCCTGCCTCCACTACATCACTTGCCAGACTATTCCACTTCCTGACAACTCTATACTAAAGAATTACTTCCAAACATCTCTTTGACTCATCTGAGTACTCAACTTCCAACTGTGACCCTTTGTTTCTGTGTCCCAGCTCTGGAACATCCTGTCTCTGTCCACCTTGTAAATTCCTCGCAGTATTTTGTATGTTGTTATCATGTCTGTCCTAACCCTCCTGTCCTCCAGTGTCGCCAGGCCGATTTCCCTTAACCTTTCTTGGTAGGACATTCCCCCGATTCCTGGAACTAGTCTTGTTGCAAACCTTTCCACTCTCTCTAATTTCTTGACGTGTTTGACCAGGTGTGTGTGTGTGTGTGTGTGTACTCACCTATTTGTACTCACCTATTTGTGGTTGCAGGGGTCGAGTCACAGCTCCTGGCCCCGCCTCTTCGCTGATTGCTACTAGGTATTCTCTCTCCCTGCCCCATGAGCTCTATCATACCTCGCCTTAAAACTATGTATGGTTCCTGCCTCCACCACATCACTTTCTAGGCTATTCCATGGCCTGACTACTCTATGACTGAAGAAATACTTCCTAACATCCCTTTGATTCATCTGAGTCTTCTACTTCCAATTGTGACCTCTTGTGTCTGTGTCCCATCTCTGGAACATCCCGTCTTTGTCCACCTCGTCTATTCCGCGCAGTATTTTATATGTCGTTATCATGTCTCCCCTGACCCTCCTGGCCTCCAGTGTCGTCAGGCCGATTTCCCTCAACCTTTCTTCATAGGACAATCCCCGTAGCTCTGGGACTAGTCTTGTTGCAAACCTTTGCACTTTCTCTAATTTCTTGACGTGCTTGACTAGGTGTGGATTCCAAACTGGTGCTGCATACTCCAGTATGGGCCTGACGTAGATGGTGTACAGAGTCTTAAACGAATCCTTACTGAGGTATCGGAACGCTATCCGTAGGTTTTGCCAGGCGCCCGTATGCTGCAACAGTTATCTGATTGATGTGCGCCTCAGGAGATATGCTCGGTGTTATACTCACCCCAGATCTTTTTCCTTGAGTGAGGTTTGCAGTCTTTGGCCATCTAAAACTATATTGTGTCTGCGGTCTTCTTTGCCCTTCCCCAATCTTCATGACTTTGCATTGGCAGGGTTAAATTCAAGGAGCCAGTTGCTGGACCAGGCTTGTAGCCTGTCCAGATCTCTTTGTAGTCCTGCCTGATCCTCGTCCGATTCGATTCTTCTCATTAACTTCACATCGTCTGCAAACAAGGACACTTCTGAGTCTATCCCTTCCGTTATGTCGTTCACGTATACCAAGAACAGCACAGGTCCTAGGACTGACCCCTGTGGAACCCCGCTTGTCACAGGCGCCCACTCTGACACCTCGTCGCGTACCATGACTCGTTGTTGCCTCCCTGTCAGATATTCTCTGATCCAGTGCAGTGCCTTTCCTGTTATGTGTGCCTGGTCCTCTAGCTTTTGCAGTAACCTCTTGTTAGGAACTGTGTCGAAAGCCTTCTTGCAGTCCAAAAATACGCAGTCGATCCACCCCTCTCTCTCTTGCCTTACTTCTGTCACCTTGTCATAAAACTCTAGTAGGTTTGTGACACAGGATTTTCCTTCCCTGAAACCGTGCTGGTTGTCAATTATACACTTGTTTCTTTCCAGGTGCCCCACCACTCTCCTCCTGATGATCTTCTCCATGACCTTGCATACTATACACGTTAGTGATACAGGTCTGTAGTTTAGTGCCTCATGTCTGTCTCCCTTTTTAAAAATTGGGACTACATTTGCTATTTTCCATACCTCAGGGAGTTGCCCAGTTTCAAATGATGTGTTGAAGATCTTTGTTAATGGCTCACACAATATCTCTGCTCCCTCTTTAAGGACCCATGGAGAGATGTTGTCTGGTCCCACCGCCTTTGAGGTGTCAAGTTCGCATAGCAGCTTCTTCACCTCCTCCTTGGTTATATGTACCTCATCCAGCACTTGCTGGTGTGCCCCCCTGTGTGTGTGTGTGTGTGTGTGTGTGTGTGTGTGTGTGTGTGTGTGTGTGTGTGTGTGTGTGTGTGTGTATGTATTCACCTCACCTAATTGTACTCACCTAATTGTGATTGCATGGGTCGATTCATAGTTCCTATCCCCGCCTCTTCACTGGTCGCTATTAGGTCAATCTCTTCCTGCTCCATGAGCTTTATCATGCCTCATCTGAAAGCTATGAATGGCACCTGCCATCACTACCTCACTTTCTGGACTATTTCACTTCCTGACAACTCTATGGCTGAAGAAATACTTCCTAACATCCCTGTGACCAATCTGAGTCTTCAGCATCCAATTGTGACCCTTTGTTGTTGTGTCTTATCTCTGGAACATCCTGGCTCTGTCCACCTTGTCGATTCCTCTCAGTATTTTATATGTCGTTATCATCTTCTCCCCCTCCCCCTGTCCCTTCTGTCCTCCAGTGTTGTCAGGTCGAGTTCTCTTAATCTCGTTGCAAACCTTTGCACTTTCCCTAGTTTCCTGATGTGTTTGGCCAGGTAAGGGTTCCAAACTGGAGTTGCATACTCCAGTTTGGTGGCCTGGTGGCTAACGCTCTCGCTTCACACGGCGAGGGCCTGGGTTCGATTCCCAGCCAGAGTAGAAACGTTGGACGTGTTTCTTTCCACCTGTTGTCTATGTTCCCCATCAGTAAAATGGGTACCTGGGTGTTAGTCGACTGGTGTGGGTCGCATCCTGGGACACTGGCCTAATTTGCCCGAAATGCGGAGCATAACAAGGGAGTTTCTATATAGTAGTATGTCATTGTTGTCAGCTAGGACTGTATACCTTGTACATGTACTTGTAGTAAATAAAGATATTATTATTATTATTATTATATGGGCCTGATGTATAAGGTGTACAGGGTCCGGAACGAGTCGTTGCTGAGATGTTGGAATGCAATTCTTAGGTTCGCTAGTCGCCCATGTGCTGAAGCGGTTGTTTGGTTGATGTACACCTCAGGAGATTTGCTCGGTATTATACACACTCCAAGATCCTTTTCCTTGAGTGAGGTTTATAGTCTTTGACCCCCCTAGACTGTACTCTGTCTGCGGTCTTCTTTGCCTTCCCTGATCTTCATGACTGCATTTGGTGGGGTTAAATTTTAGGAGCCAGTTAATGGACCAGGCCTGCAGCCTGTCCAGATTCCTCTGTAGTCTTGCCTTATTCTCCCACACTCGATTCTCCCTCATTAACTTCATATTGTCTGCAAACAGGGACACTTCTGAGTCTATTCCTTTCGTCACATCATTCACATATGCCGGGAACAGCACCGGTCTTAGGACTGCCCCCTCTGGAGCTCCAATCGCCACAGACGCCCACTCTGACACCTCATCACGTACCATGATTCGCTGCTGCCTTCCCGTTATACTTCCCCTGTTATACCTCCCTGATCCTCCAGCGTTTGCACTAGTCTCTTGTTTGGAATTGTGTCAAAAGCTTTCTTAGTCCAAGAAAATACAATCTACCCACCCCTCTCTCTCTTGTCTTACTGCTGTCCCCTTATCACAGAACTCTAGTAAGTCTGTGACACAGGATTTCCCATCTTTGAATATGTGCTGGTTGTCGTTTACAAGCTCATTCCTTTCTAGATGGTCCACCACTCTTCTCCTAATAATCTCCATGACGTTACACACAATACATGTCAGTGACACTGTTCTTTAATTTAATGCTGTGTCTTTCCCCTTTTTTAATATTTGGACTGCATTTGCTGTATTCTGTTTCTCATGTAGTCGCCCTGTTTCAAGAGATGTGTTGAAGATTGTTGTTAATGGTACACAGAGTGCCTCTGCTCCTTCTCTCAAGACCCAAGGTGAGATGTTATCCGGTCCCATCGCCTTTGAGGTATCTAGTTTTCTTAGCAGCCTCTTCACCTCCTCCTCGGTTGTATGTATCGTGTCCAGCAAATGTTCATGTATCTTACCTCTCCGTCTGTACGACAACCTCGGGTAAGAATTGTTTTTTGCTGCTATGTCATTTTCGTATTGTCGTTGGGCCTCCCTCCTTACCCGTGCATATTCATTTTTTGTTCTTCGATTACTCTCCTTGTTCTCCTGGGTCCTTTGCCTTCTATTCTCTAGTGCACTTGGTTTTTGCCTCTCTACACCTTTGGGTGAACCAAGGGCTCGTCCTGGTTTTCTCATTAAGTCTGTTGTCCTAAGATACAAACCTCTTCTCTGCTTCCTTCCATATTGTTGTCACATAGTTCATCTCATTTACTGTTTTCCCTGCCAGTTCTCTGTCCCATTGGACCCCGTGTAGGAAATTTCTCATGGCCTGTGTATTCCCTTCTCTTGTAGTCTGGCTTCATTCTTCTTGCCCATCCTACCTCCCTTTCCACTTGTAACTTTATTATGTATTCAAAACTTAGAACCATGTGATCACTAGCTCCGAGGGTCCTTTCATGCGTGATGTCTTCACTATCTGCACTGTTCCATATGAATACTAGGCCCAGTCTTGCTGGTTCATCCTCTCCCGTCTCTTTGGTAGTATCCCTAACGTGTTGATCCATGAGGTTGTCCAACACCACCTCCAACATTTTAGCCCTCCACGTTTCTGGGCCCCCATGTGGCTCCAGGCTTTCCCAGTAGATTTCTTTGTGACTGAAGTCACCTACAACCAGTAGTTTTGCCCTGCCCGCATGGGCCCTTCTGGCCACTTTAGCCAGAGTATCAACCATCTCTCTGTTGCTCTCATCTTGGCATCCTCCTATTCTGTGGTACGTTATACATCACTGCAATCACCACCTTGGGACCTCCAGTCTGTATTGTGCTTATTATGTAGTCTCTTGCTTCTCCTCCATCCCGTCTCTCCAACTCAAAATCCTATTGTTTTTTGATGAGCATTGCCACTCTTCCACCACCCTGTTCCCTCTTTCTTTCCTCTGGATCTGATATCCCGTTGGAAAGATGGCATTTGTTATTCCTGAGAGCTTTGTTTCCGTGAGGGCTATGATGTCTGGCGACACCTCTGTGATTCTTTCGTGTCACACCTCCCACTTAATCGTTGTACTATCAGCGGTGGTGTACCATACCTTTCGTTTCTTCTTCAACACTATTCTGGGGGTCTGTGGGGGCTGGGGGTCATGGCAGTGTGCTATAGGATTCACAGCGCATTATGGGGTGGAGGGTGTGAGTGTGGGGTGTGTGTATGTTTGGCTGCTGGGTTCTGTGGGTGTTTGAGTACTCTGCTCCACTCGACTCTGGTTATTCTGTATTGACTCTAGCTTTGTTTCTCTTTCGTTTCTGTGCCCTCTCTCTCAGCTGTTGTTCTGTCCTCGTTGTGTCGCTGTGTGTGTGTGTGTGTGTGTGTGTGTGTGTGTGTGTGTGTGTGTGTGTGTGTGTGTGTGTGTGTGTGTGTGTGTGTACTCACCTAGTTGAGGTTGCGGGGGTCGAGTCCGAGCTCCTGGCCCCGCCTCTTCACTGATCGCTACTAGGTCACTCTCCCTGAGCCGTGAGCTTTATCATACCTCTGCTTAAAGCTATGTATGGATCCTGCCTCCACTACATCGCTTCCCAAACTATTCCACTTACTGACTACTCTGTGGCTGAAGAAATACTTCCTAACATCCCTGTGATTCATCTGTGTCTTCAGCTTCCAACTGTGTCCCCTTGTTACTGTGTCCAATCTCTGGAACATCCT
Organism: Cherax quadricarinatus; assembly: GCF_026875155.1. Taxonomy (NCBI): domain Eukaryota; kingdom Metazoa; phylum Arthropoda; class Malacostraca; order Decapoda; family Parastacidae; genus Cherax; species Cherax quadricarinatus. The sequence goes on along the minus strand of NC_069409.1, from coordinate 18,135,590 downwards.
GTCTTTGTCCACCTTGTCAATTCCTCTCAGTATTTTGTATGTCGTTATCATGTCCCCCCTATCTCTCCTGTCCTCCAGTGTCGTCAGGTTGATTTCCCTTAACCTCTCCTCGTAGGACATACCTCTTAGCTCTGGGACTAGTCTTGTTGCAAACCTTTGCACTTTCTCTAGTTCTTTACGTGCTTGGCTAGGTGTGGGTTCCAAACTGGTGCCGCATACTCCAATATGGGCCTAACGTATACGGTGTACAGGGTCCTGAACGACTCCTTATTAAGATGTCGGAATGCTGTTCTGAGGTTTGCTAGGCGCCCATATGCTGCAGCAGTTATTTGGTTGATGTGCGCTTCAGGAGATGTGCCTGGTGTTATACTCACCCCAAGATCTTTTTCCTTGAGTGAGGTTTGTAGTCTCTGACCCCCTAGACTGTACTCTGTCTGCGGCCTTCTTTGCCCTTCCCCAATCTTCATGACTTTGCACTTGGTGGGATTGAACTCCAGGAGCCAATTGCTGGACCAGGTCTGCAGCCTGTCCAGATCCCTTTGTAGTTCTGCCTGGTCTTCGATCGAGTGTATTCTTCTCATCAACTTCACGTCATCTGCAAACAGGACACCTCAGAGTCTATTCCTTCCGTCATGTCGTTCACAAATACCAGAAACAGCACTGGTCCTAGGACAGACCCCTGCGGGACCCCGCTGGTCACAGGTGCCCACTCTGACACCTCGCCACGTACCATGACTCGCTGCTGTCTTCCTGACAAGTATTCCCTGATCCATTGTTGTGCCTTCCCTGTTATCCCTGCTTGGTCCTCCAGTTTTTGCACCAATCTCTTGTGTGGAACTGTGTCAAACGCCTTCATGCAGTCCAAGAAAATGCAATCCTCCCACCCCTCTCTCTCTTGTCTTACTGCTGTCACCATGTCATAGAACTCCAGTAGGTTTGTGACACAGGATTTCCCGTCCCTGAAACCATGCTGGCTGCTGTTGATGAGATCATTCCTTTCTAGGTGTTCCACCACTCTTCTCCTGATAATCTTCTCCATGATTTTGCATACTATACATGTCAGTGACACTGGTCTGTAGTTTAATGCTTCATGTCTGTCTCCTTTTTTAAAGACTGGGACTACATTTGCTGTCTTCCATGCCTCGGGCAATCTCCCTGTTTCGATAGATGTATTGAATATTGTTGTTAGGGGTACACATAGCGCCTCTGCTCCCTCTCTCAATACCCATGGGGAGATGTTATCTGGCCCCATTGCCTTTGAGGTATCTAGCTCACTCAGAAGCCTCTTCACTTCTTCCTCGGTTGTGTGCACTGTGTCCAGCACTTGGTGGTGTGCCCCACCTCTCCGTCTTTCTGGAGTCCCTTCTGTCTCCTCTGTGAACACTTCTTTGAATCTCTTGTTGAGTTCTTCACATACTTCACGGTCATTTCCTGTTGTCTATCCTCCTTCCTTCCTTAGCCTGATTACCTGGTCCTTGACTGTTGTTTTCCTCCTGATGTGGCTGTACAACAGTTTCGGGTCAGATTTGGCTTTCGCTGCTATGTGTGTGTGTGTGTGTGTGTGTGTGTGTGTGTGTGTGTGTGTGTGTGTGTGTCTGTGCGTACTCACCTAATTGTGGTTGCAGGGGTCGAGACTCAGCTCCTGGCCCCGTCTCTTCACTGATCGCTACTGGATCCTCTCTCTCTCTGCTTCCTGAGCTTTGTCATACCTCTTCTTAAAACTATGTATGGTTCCTGCCTCCACTACTTCACTTGCTAGGCTATTCCACTTGCTGACAACTCTATGACTGAAGAAATACTTCCTAACGTAACTGTGACTCGTCTGAGTCCTTAGCTTCCAGTTGTGACCCCTTGTCCCTGTGTCCACTCTCTGGAACATCCTACCTCTGTCCACCTTGTCTATTCCCCGCAGTATCTTGTATGTCGTTATCATGTCTCCCCTGACCCTTCTGTCCTCCAGTGTCGTCAGTCCGATTTCCCTTAACCTTTCCTCGTACGACATTCCCTTGAGCTCTTGGACTAGCCTTGTTGCAAACCTTTGTACTTTCTCTAACTTCTTGACGTGCTTGACCCAGTGTGGGTTCCAGACTGGTGCTGCATACTCCAGTATGGGCCTAACATACACAGTGTACAGTGTCTTGAACGATTCCTTATTAAGGTATCGGAACGCTATTCTCAGGTTTGCCAGGCGCCCGTATGCTGCAGCGGTTATTTGGTTGATGTGTGCCTCTTGTGATGTGCTCGGTGTTATGGTCACCCCAAGGTCTTTCTCCCTGAGTGAGGTCTGTAGTCTTTGTCTACCTAGCCTATACTCTGTCTGCGGTCTTCTTTGCCCCTCCCCAATCTTCATGACTTTGCATTTGGCTGGATTGAATTCGAGAAGCCAGTTGCTGGACCACATGTCCAGCCTGTCCAGGTCTCTTTGCAGTCCTGCCTCATCCTCGTCCGATTTAATTCTTCTCATCAACTTCACGTCATCTGCGAACAGGGACACTTCAGAGTCTATTCCTTCCATCATGTCGTTCATATATCAAAAATAGCACTGGTCCTAGAACTGAACCCTGTGGGACCCCGCTCGTAACAGGCGCCCACTGTGATACCTCTTCACGTACCATGACTCGTTGCTGCCTCCCTGTCAGGTATTCTCTTATCCATTGCAGTGCCCTCCCTTTTACGTGCACCTGATCCTCCAGCTTCTGCACTCATCTCTTGTGGGGAACTGTGTCAAAGGCCTTCCTGCAGTCTAGGAAAACGCAATCTACCCACCCCTCTCTCTCGTGTCTTACTTCTGTTACCTTGTCATAAAACTCCAGGAGGTTTGTGATACAAGATTTGCCTTCCATGAACCCATGCTGGTTTTCATTTATAATCTTGTTCCTTTCCAGGTGTTCGACCACTCTCCTCCTGATAATCTTCTCCATGACTTTGCACACAATACATGTCAGAGACACAGGTCTGTAGTTTAGTGCCTCGTTTCTGTTTTCTTTCTTAAATATGGGGACTACATTAGCTGTCTTCCATTTCTCAGGTAGTTCCCCAGTTTCAAGGGATGTGTTGAAGATTGTGGTTAGAGGCACGCACAGCATCTTTGCTCCTTCTCTAAGGACCCATGGGGAGATGTTGTCCGGTCCCATCGCCTTTGAAGTGTCAAGGTCACTTAAGAGCTTCTTCACCTCCTCCTCAGTTGTTCGTATGTTATCCAACACTTGTTGGTATATTCCCTCTTGATGTTCCCTTCTGTGCTGTCTTCCCACAGCCCTTCCTGTCTCTACTGTAAAAACTTCCTTAAATCTCCTGTTCAGCTCCTCACATACCTCCTGATCATTTCTTGTGAGTTCTCCACCTTCTGTCCTTAATCTTATCACCTGGTCTTTGACTGTTGTCTTCCTCCTGATGTGGCTATACAACAGTTTCGGGTCAGTCTTGATTCTCGATGCTATGTCATTTTCATACTGTCGCTGGGCCTCCCTCCTTACCTGTGCGTACTCATTCCTGGCTCTGCGACTGATCTCCCTATTTTCGTGTGTTCTCTGCCTTCTGTACTTTTTCCATTCTCTATTGCACTTTGTTTTTGCCTCCTTACACCGTCGGTTAAAACAGGGGCTCGTTCTGGTCTTCCCGTTGTTACTGTTGCCCTTGGGAATAAACCTTTCCACTGCCTCCTTGCATTTTGTTGTTACATATTCCATCATTTCATTTACTGGCTTTCCTGCCAGTTCTCTGTCCCACTGAACCTTCCGCAGGAAGTTCTTCAACCCTATGTAGTCCCCTCTTTTATGGTCAGGCTTTTCCCATTCAACTTCTGTTATTCTCTCCACTTGCAGCTCTACTATGTATTCAAAGCACAGAACCACGTGGTCGCTAGGGACATGCACCTTTGACCGTCCCAAAAAATGCCGCACTCACATGACAGCAGGAGAATGCAACTTCCCTTCTTGCAACTTATTTCACCCAGATATGTGTCACTCATCAATCCATGAAAGAAAATGCTACAATGCATACTGCCAGGCACATCATACTTGATGTCCTCAATATCTGAGCTGCCCAGGGTGAACACAAGGTCCAATCTTGCTGGTTCATCCTCCCCTCTCACTCTGGTAGTGTCCTTAACATGTTGGTGCATGAGGTTTTCCAGCACCACGTCCAACATCCTGGCTCTCCATGTTTCGGGACCCCCATGTGTCTCCAGGTTTTCCCAGTCAATCTCCCTGTGGTTGAAATCCCCCATAACCAGCAACTTTGCTCTGCTGGAGTGAGCTCTTCTTTCCACCTCAGCAAGTGTGTCCACCATTGCTCTGTTGCTCTCTTCATATTCCTCTCTTGGCCTCCTGCAGTTCTGTGGTGGATTATACATCACTGCAATGACCACTTTGTGTTCCCCAGACTGAAGTGTACCTGCTATGTAGTTTCTTTCTCCCGTCTCATCTATTCCTTCCATTTTCTCGAATTTCCATCTGTGTGTGTGTGTGTGTGTGTGTGTGTGTGTGTGTGTGTGTTGTGTGTGTGTGTGTGTGGTGTGTGTGTGTGTGTGTGTATGTGTGTGTGTGTGTGTGTGTGTGTGCGCACGCGTGTGTGTGTACATGCGTGTGTGTGTGCATGCGTCTGTGTGTGTGCGTCTGTGTGTGCGTCTGTGTCTGTGTCTCTCTGTTTGTCTCTCTGTCTCTGTCTCTGTCTTTGTCTGTGTGTGTCTGTGTCACCTCACCTATATGAGGTTTAAGAGTCGAGTTTTAATTCCTGGCCTCGTCTCTCATCTTCAGGGTTGCCAGATTCACTCTTTGTCTCAAGGGGCCCTATCGTACTCACTCTTTAACCTTTGCATGGAATTTACCTACACCACTCCTCCGTATAGGTTATTCCACTGCCTGACCATTCTTAGGCTGAGGAATTACTTCCTCACTTCCCTGTGGCTTAGTTCTGCCTCCAGTACCTATTTCTCGCCTCTCACACGGCCGGTGCCTGTCTCCCCTATCACTTTCTCGGGTTCCTACTGGTTCTTCTATCATTCAGTGTAGTTGGATTCAATTCCGTTAATCTCTTCTCGCAGTTCATACTATTGAGCTTCAGAACTAAGATCGTTGCGATATGCCCCGGCATGATAGTAACTTTCTTTGTACGTAACAAATCAAAATTTTAATCACACATTGTAAACATTGCTAGGAAGTAAATAAATCTGTAAATCTGTAAATCTTTCTGCACTTTTTCCAGTTTCTGAACATACTTTTCTTGCAGGTGGGTGTTCCATGATGGTGCTATGTACCATAAGATAGACCTGGCATGTATGTAGGACCTTCAACGACTCTGTTGAGATTCCTGAAGGTTACTTTACACAAGTCTATGATTTGCCAGATGTGAATTGGCTGCATAAGTTATTTAATTGATACAACCCTCTCGTGATATACCAGGCGCTATATTCGCTCCTAGGGCTTTCTCTTTGAGTAAGATCTGCAGCCTTTGTCTATCAACTATAAAAGTCTGGGGCTTATCAGAAAAACGCTGTCCAGCAATTGCTGTTAATCCATCGATTCCAATCTCATTAACATTATTTAAATTTAAATTTTCTACCTAAACAATGTAAACTTACAGAGTTTCATCCTTATTATGGAATTTATCAGTTAACATTTTGAAGTCTATGAGGTATTTTATAATTTTTGAATGAAAATAGATATCATTTTTTTTTTTTTGGGGGGGGGGGGGGAAATACACTAGTGTTCAAATTTTAAACTCGATAAGAAGCGATCTTCTCCAGTTATCGCACAAATTTCAACAATTCCAATATATTTAGTGCATGAAAAAACTTTCTCACACTCAAATTGAACTAAATGGGTACTCTCCTGGCTGCATCAACCATAATATATATCAGTCAAAATGGTTATAACTCTGGTAGCGGTGAATGATACTCTTCCGAGGCGATACTTTATTGGGTTCTTCGATACAGGCATGTATCGGGAGAAAGCCAGGGCTCCCCCCCCCCCGCCTGTGGGAGACAGAGGAGGCACTTCTCGTCTGTAGGATGTCGGCTGCATGAGTGAGAGAGATAGAGGGTGGTGCAGGCTGAGCTCGGTAGGCCTATGGCCGCGAGATGGCAGCACTGTCGTGACGCGAAATACAAAGGACGGCCTGACGTGAGATATAAACCCTAACAGGGTATACAATTAAATATTGAAGCCATTCAGAAGAAGTAGACTCGAATATATTTTATCGTGAATCAGCTGAAATGAAAATTTCACATTGTTTCCCCCCCAAAAATGGTAGATGTGCACCTACATATTTAATTTTCACACTTCGCTGTTGATGGTTGCGCTGCTGTGGTTGGGTGATTTGAGGGGGTGATCTTGCCTCCTGTGTTGGAGAAAGTTTTCAGCATTTCTGTTGATGGTGCAGGAAACTTGAAGCTCGGCAGGTTGTTGAGGTGGAAGAGTTCATTCATTGAGGACTTGAAGGTTCCAGGGAAAGCGGCATTATTCATGTGGGCATTCATCATGCAGGACATGATCTAGGTTGGAGCTCCGTCTAGAAATGTTGGAATAAAGTTTGTTGCTGAAGTAGGCTGTTGGGTAACCTGAAGAATTCTTTGAGTGTCAACTTCATTTCTTATGCCTTCAGCTGAAGTCGTGGTCTCGCCTTTTTTTCTAATTAACGATTTCCTTCCTGAATGGCCACTTGGATGCAAGAGTGTGATGATCACCCTTGCGGTTAAAATATTTCGGTTGAGAAGTAGAGCTGAAGTCCTTATGAGTATGTCCTTAGTGCTGCAGTTGGAGCAGTGTTTCTTTTCCCTCAAAGGACAGTTCTTCACAAGGTGGGTATGTGCATAACACTCCCAGTATAGGGTGATGTGGTGGAATCGCTCAGGTTCTGAGTAGCTTCAGATACGTAGACCTTCACTGAGTGCCTGAGACACCATTGAGATTTCAGCGAAGGCCATCTTGATGACAGAGTTGACAATTGGAATTTTTGTGAAGCCAACAGAGGTGATGATTCGTAACACAGGTATTGTTAAAAATATGCACAACACGGGTATTGTTAAAGATATTTACAACAGTTACCTGTTTTGCATTTCTGAGTGCCTCAGTCTCACCGTTCAGATAAGTTACAAATCTTTTCCCTGCAAACGTTTCTCCCCAGAAACAGTTCACCCCGTCATTTTGATATTCAAACAGTTTTTTCAAGTCGCCTGCTGATTGGCTGGTGGCGTCGCAATCAAGCTTCTTACGACCACCTCCGATTTCTCGGCCCCTCAGCGCAGGAAAGGCAGAAGTCATGATCCTTGAGAACGTTCATAGCCGAGGTGATCCTACCTGCTTCATCTTAATTTAAAATAAACGCAGATAGAAGAGTCCTTGGTAATGAGGAGGATGGACAGTTTCACCTGCAGCGTAATCGACAGGTAGGTTGTCAGAGTCCTTCTCGTCGTGACCGAGACTGTTCCACAAAGTGGATAAATGCGCACACAGGGCACCCAGACAATGTTGCTAACACCCTAAGAGAAAGGAAACTCACTGAGGCGTGAAGTGATGGTGTTTGGTTTGTGTATGATGTGTTTGCTTGGCTTCGCTGGCTTTCTTGAGTACTGATGCTTATGGCGGTGAAGCTGAACTTACATTCAGGTAAGGAGAGAGAACAGGGAAGTAGGGATAGGCGAAGAATAACACCGGTCGTAGAAACAGAGCCAGGGTTCAACTCAGCAGCGGAGCGCTTGATGGCGAAAAGTAGTCGCATTCAAGATGAGGACAGCTGATATGCGCAGAAGACCAGAAACTTACCTTATTAAAACAAACGCAATTTAATTTAGCCTAATCCAACTATATATATTTTAGATAAGTTTACAATTATTTATTAATAAACAATGAAATATATTTTTTCGTTAGGTTCAGAATGATTTTTGCGAAATTATTGCATACAAAATTTTTCGCTTGCCTTATTCGGCAAGAAAAGCGTTGCTATTTAAGTCAAAATCGCAAGTGTTACCTATTCAGCACGACATTATATATATATATATATATATATATATATATATATATATATATATATATATATAAATATATATATATATATATATATAAAAATATATATATATATATTATGGTTACCCTCCACCAGGTGTGGAATCCCGGGTAGACTGCGATGCTTGCCACCAGCACTGGCAGCCGCGAGCACTCAGGTGCAGGAGTACGTCACGCGGTGGTCACAGTCTCTCAAGTATGAGCACAGCATCGGTTGATAAAAACTTGTCGTTGTATACTCGTCGTTGTATACTCAGAGGTACTAGCAGTGCAGCTGCTGTTGTTAAAATTCTGTTCACGTTGCTCCCAAAGTGATCACTCGGGTAGTGGTGCTAGAAGCCCAGCTACAGTGAATAAATTTACGACGCTGCTCCTGGGGTGTCAGACATTATTCCCATAAAGTGATTCCAGAGTAGTCAATGCAACTGTCCCAGGAAATTATCTCAAAACGTGATCCAAGGTAGTAATCCCGGACAGTGATCCCAGGTAGTGATTCCAGATAGGTGCTCCTGACATTGGGCCCAAACAGCGATCGAGACTGGAACCTAAGGAGCGGTGGCCACCTCTTGTATGGCATGGTATGGGAGACAGGTGCCACACTCAAGGTTACCGATCATGCCCCAGCTCCGTGCCAGCTGCTGGAGTTGCCAAGCACTGTAATACCTGTGCAAACTGTTTTTTTTTTGCGCAAATCTTGCAGCACTTTACAGCCACACAACAAAGTTCACTTTGTAAGATTAATATATATATATAATATAATATATATATAATATATATATATATATATATATATATAATATATATATATATATATATAATTATATATATATATATGCAATAAGATCACAGTAAACAGGTGATTTCAGAATATGCAAAACAACCACTTGAAAGAAATAGAGAAATTCCAAGCGCTTTCGTGACTACTCCTTGATAATGTGAGTAGTCACGAAAGCGCTTGGAATTTCTCTATTCTTTCAGAGTGGTTGTTTTGCATATATATATCTATATATATATATATATATATATATATATATATATATATATATATATAATATATATATATAAAACAACCGCTGTGAAAGATTAGCGAAATTCTATGTGATTTCGTGACTTTCTCGTATTATCAAGGAAATATGATAGTTCTTTGATAATGTGAGTAGTCACGAAAGCGCTTGGAATTTCGCTATTCTTTCACATTGGCTATTCTGCATATTGTAATCTCACCTGTTTACTGTCATTATATATATATATATATATATTATATAATATATAAAGATCAATAAGATCACAGTAAACAGGTGATTTCAGAATATGCAAAACAACCACTGTGAAAGAAAAGAGAAATTTCAAGCGCTTTCGTGACTACTCACATTATCAAGGAATGTGAGTAGTCACGAAAGCGCTTGGAATTTATCTTTTCTTTCACAGTTGTTGTTTTGCATATATCTTTCTTTCTTTCAACACACCGGCTGTATCCCACCGAGGCGGGGTGGCCCAAAAATAAAAACGAAAGTTTCTCCTTTTACATTCAGTAATATATACAGGAGAAGGGGTTACTAGCCCCTTGCTCCCGGCATTTTAGTCGCCTCTTACAACACGCATGGCTTACGGAGGAAGAATTCTGTTCCACTTCCCCATGGAGGTAAGAGGAAATAAACAAGAACAAGAACTAGAAAGAAAATAGCAGAAAACCCAGAGGGGTGTGTATATATATGCTTGTACATGTATGTGTAGTGTGACCTAAGTGTAAGTAGAAGTAAACTCATTTAAAGAGGGAGGCATGTTGTGCCGAATAGGTAAAACTTGCTATTTTGCCTTAATTAGCAATGCTCTTCTTGCTGAATAAGGCAAGCGAAAATTTGTGTATACAGTAATTTCGTAAAAATCATTCTGAACCTAACGGAAAAAAATTTCATTGTGTTTTTTTTATTTAATAATAAAAGAACACAATGAAACATTTTTTTTCCGTTAGGTTCAGAATGATTTTTACGAAATTACTGTATACACAAATTTTCGCTTGCCTTATTCAGCAAGAAGAGCATTGCTAATTAAGCCAAAATAGCAAGTTTTACCTATTCGGCACAACATGTCTCCCTCTTTAAATGAGTTTATTTTAATGAACCCCATTTTCCTTTGTATAACTTTCAGAAGTCTCCCCTTTAAAACGTTCTTGTTTTCTCGACTCTTTAAATGGACCCGCCGAAGGAAGGTTACTATAGCCAGTGACTTGTATATCACTGCCTATATAATTATATATGTAAAATTACTTATAGCAGAATATGGCTGAATTTTATTATTGCGATGTTACTTTCGTTTAGGCTTCTGTTACAATATCAGTACTTGTGGAATTTTTCTAATGCTATAATATTGAACCTTCTGGCTAAAATATATTTAGGTGGATTAGGCTAAATGAAATTGCGCTTGTTATAATAAGGTTAGGTAAGTTTTCTATTTTCTCTTGGTAAAAAAAATAGGCCTTTTGTGTTGCAATCATCACATCGTCAGGAGCTTGCAATGTTTCAGAAATGAGTAAGAGATCCTCACTGTGGGTACTGGGTCCTCATTGTGAGTACTGGAACCTCATTGTGAGTACTGGATCCTCATTGTGATTACTTTGTCCTCATTGTGAGATCCTGGTCCTCATTTTGAGTACTGGGCTCTCATTGTGAGTACTGGGTCCTCATTCTCAATTCCAGATCTTCATTGTGAGTACTGGGTCCTGACTGTGAGTACTGGGTCCTGACTGATTACTTGGTCCTGATTGTGAATACTGAATCCTCGTTTTGGGTTCTGGATCCTCATTTTGACTACTTTGTCCTCATTGTGAGTACTGGTTCCTCATTGTGAATACTAGGAACTCATTGTGAGTACTAGGTTTTCACTGTAAGTACTGGGTCCTCGTTGAGAGTACTGGGTCCTCGTTGTGAGTACTGGAACCTCACTGTGAATACTGAATCCTCGTTATGGGTACTTGGTCCTCATTGTGGGTACTGGGTCCTCAGTTTGAATAGTGGATCCTCATTGTGAGTACTTTGCCCTCACTGTGAGTACTGGATCCTCATTGTGGGTTCTGGTTCCTCATTGTAAGTTCTGAGTCTTCATTGTGGGTACTGGGTCCTCATTGTGGGTACTGGGTCCTCATTGTGAGTTCTGGGTCTTCATTCTGACTACTGGGTCCTCATTGTAAGTACTGGGTCCTCATTGTGGGTACTGGGTCCTCATTGTGGGTACTGGGTCCTCATTGTAAGTACTAGGTCTTCATTCTTACTACTGGGTTCTCATTGTGGGTACTGGATCCTCATTGTGATTTCTGAGTCTTCATTCTGACTACTGGGTTCTCATTGTGGATACTGGGTCCTGATCGTGATTACTGGATCCTCATTGTGGGTACTGGGTCCTCATTATAACTGGGTCCTCATTGTGGGTACTAGGTCCTTGCTGTGAGTAATCGGTCCTCTTTGTGGGTACTGGGTCCTCCTTGTTAGTACTGAGACCTCATTGTGATAATAGTGTAAGAGCACACAAAATGAATTTTAAAGGAACACATAGATTAATAGTGAACAGAGTAAAGTCAGAGACGATACAATTAAAAGTTGTGTACCACAAGGCATAGTACTCGTTCCCATCCTATTCCTCATATCTTCCTCATATTAGAATTTGCTTGACAATATCATCCATTGACGACACCGGAAATCTCTAAGCGGACATTAACCAACTCTTCAACTGGGCCCCAGAAAATAATATGAAGTATTAAACAAATTCTAACCACATAAGAAAAACTCATGTGAAGGACTTGGGAGTAATTATGTCACTGAATCTCACTTTCAAAAATCACAACACTGTCTCAATGACAACTGCCAAGAAAATGATAAGATGGATAATGAGAAACTTCAAAACAAGGGATGCCATGCCAGTGACGATTCTCTTTAAATCACCTGTCCTCCTTAGGCTGGAATGTTGCTGTACACTAACGGCCCCTTTCAAGGCAGGAGAATTTGCAGATATGGAGAATATACAGAGAACTTTCTCTGCATATATAAGTAAAATCAAGCACCAAAATTACTGGGAACGTTTAAAGTCCCTTGACCTGTACTCCATGGAACGCAAGCGAGAAAGATACTTCATTATCTACACCTAGAAAATCCTAGAGGAATTACTTCCAGATCTACACACGGAAATTACTCCCAATGAAAGCAAACGACTCTGCAGGCGGTGCAATACCCCTTCAATGAAAAACAAGAGTGTTGTTACCACAGTGTCAGGACCCAAGACTGCTCAACTGCCTCTCAGCATACATAAGGGAGGATTACTAATAGACCCCCGGCTGTCTTCAAGAGTGAGCTGGACAGATACTAAAGTTAGTACCTGACCAGCTGGGCTGTGGTTCGTACGTTGGACTGCGTGCGGCGGTAGTAACAGCCTGACTGATAAGGCCTTGATCCACCGCGAGGCATGGTCATGGACCAGACGTAAACCCCCAGAACATCCTCCAGGTTGTTAGACTGTCCTCATTGTGAGTGCTGGGACCTCATTTTGAGTGCTGAACTGGGTCTTCATTGTGAGTACTGTACTGGGTCTTCATTGCGAATACTGGGTTTTAAGCATGAATACCGGTACCCCAGTGTGTGTACTGGTGCCTCAGTCCGAATACTGAATACTGGTGCCTGAGTCTGAATATTGGTGCTTCAGTCTGAATGCTGGTGCCTCAGCCCGAATACTGGTGCCTCAGCCCGAATACTGGTGCCTCAGTCCGAATACTGGTGCCTCAGTTCGAATACTGGTGCCTCAGTTCGAATACTGGTGCCTCAGTTCGAATACTGGTGCCTCAGTTCGAATACTGGTGCCTCAGTTCGAATACTGGTGCCACAGTGTGCTTGTAAATAGTTGAGATAACAGAGAACAACGGTTGCAACAGCTCACTGCTTTTTCTCTTCTCACTGTCGTCTTCTAAGTGCGTAGCAACCCTCGCTGGCCTCTTTGACCTATTACAACAGCTCTTCCTCCCCTGCCAAACGAGAGGCATTATTTCCATTACTTTCCAATATTAAGCGATAACTCTTGTTATGAGGGAGTCCAGAACGGTTTCTGGGCTCTGGGAATTCTAGCTGGACGTACAAGTCAAAAGGTATCAAAAAAATAAAAATGCCTGAACAAGGAGTTTCTTGTTTCGATGTACAAGCGGTCGGTTTAACACTGAGATCCTTTATAATCAATGGGTAAGTCAAACTAACATTTTGGCATAGTGACAACACTGATTTTTTCAGAGATAATTAAACCGAGTATAAAATCAACGTTCTTTTCCGAAGGTGGGTTACCTTTCCTGGATAAAAGACAGAATCTACACTGAAGCTCTCTGCTGAAAATTAAGTTTCTCCCTAAATTAAAATCTATCGTGTATTTCTTAGGTGCATTAGTCGAAAACAAAACTGAAGTTTTCTTCGAGTGCCAGAAGTGCACAGACAACTCTGTTCCAAGGACTCAATGAGTCGCAACATTTTCCATTTCCTTCCTTACAGCCTTCAGAATACAGGCACTGTACATTCCACCTCTCGAACTCAAGTCCTGCTAATCAGTTTCTCTAATAGCACACTATCTCCCAAAATCACTTGTCTCTACTCAGATCTAACACGTTCACATATATTTTTTGGATGAAGTCTCGGATACATAAATCCTCTTTCTAAATAGAATCTCGCATTATTAATATACTCATGGTAAAATGCTAAACCATTAAAGATCAAACAGGGAATAGGACGCAATCAGATCTGTTCCAAGAACGGGAAGGAGAGCTTCAAGTCTATGTATTACGCGACCTTCACCATAACGCGAAGAGCCCTCAAGTGATAAGAGGCCCCAGCCTAAGCATGAGGTGAGTACTGCGTAGTGGTTGGTAATGGAAGGAAGGCAGGGAATACCCTGAAAACCACCCCTCTGCCATGTGTTGTTGTCTCGTTTACACCTTCAGTAGGCGGCGAGTACTGCGTAGTAGTTGTGATCAATGTGACCTGAGATGAATGATAGCAGGTGTTTGATTAGCTTTGATTAATGGCAGCAAGTGTTCAACTAAGATGGTGATAGCAAGTGTTTGCTCGGAGATAACATGTGTCTATTCATTCAAAAAAAAAAACTAATAACAACTGTTTATTCAGCCAAGGTGAGAGACAGCAGATGTTCGTTCAGTCAAGGTGAAATATGGCAGGTGTTTGTTCATTCAAGATGAGAGAAAACAGTCCATTATATTAGGCAGAGACAACATCTTCCATAGATTTTGCCTCAGTAAAGAATCTCAAAACATCTTTATGGATGTTTTGAATTATTAACATAACTATGCCCCACAAATCACCAGAATATGGTGATTTGTGGGGACAAAAATAAAAATAATTGACAGTACGTCTTGACAGTACGTCTCGTGGTCCCAGAAGGGACACGCACCTAGCAACATCAGCCATTAGAACAAAAAGCGAAGATTAATTACCATTTAAGATAAAACAGTTCTTAGATGGTCCACCGTAGGGGCAGCCCTAAACCCATAAGGGGCCACATAAATACCGGGGAATAAAAGGCAATCAGGTTCGATCAAAGGAAGGTAAGGAAAAGTTCAGTTCCTTGGACCTCTACAACCCAAAGTTCTAGAAAGTAAACATCCACCCAACATGCGCTTCAGTGGCAATGTCACCAGAAAAAAAAACTGAAGCAGTTCTAGAATCCAAAATATATGAAGCTACCAAGTTCCGTTTTCCTATTTCATCCTCAAACAATGAGTCATAATCGTGCGGAGTTGAGTGTTTCTGGTCATGCTCGACCACCTTGTTGCCATGTGTATCGCAGCCATTTTTAATTGGTATAAACCTCGGTAATTAATACCGACAAATTGGTTAAAAAATACTTGAGGAAGCACCTTTCTTTTATTTGGTTACTTGTGGTTAACGACAATTTAACTGGCTTAATTTAACTTAACCAAACTTCAAATAAGTAAAAAGTAGCATTTGTAAGTGAAGAAGTTGCCGCAGGGTTCATCTTCAGAATATTAGAGGAGTAAAATGATGATTAGAACCTCATCGTAGCAAACAAATGCTTAACTATGCATCAAGAAGTGATGTCGAGTGCCTCCTAATTCATAAAATTCGTCAATACTAACAACGTTACGATTTATCAAGTCACAAAAGATTTTTTTTGTGACTTGATAAAGTCCGTTGTCTTGGCTGAAACGTTGTCAATAAGGGATCGCAGTTATACTGTATTTGTGTTTTTATCTATAGTGTCGATATTTTATCCCATTTTATCTCCATCGCTGGCGGTGTTCCTATGTTGCCTCCCACAGCGCGTGAAGAAGCAAGGTTGTAGGGATGACACCCATCTTTGTTGGCAACTCCCGCCGTCACATATCTGCCACAGCAATGTTGAGAATAACAATCAGCTGCAGTGCAGCTACTATCTAAATTCAGATCACCTGAAAGTTGCTGATTCCACAAAGCTGCAAAGCAGCTGCTCAAGCAGCGCGTGCAACATTGCAATCCTTACAGGTCAGATAAACCTGATTATGCTGAACTTTGTCAATGCTCTCTTGTTTGTTGCTGTCTTTGACATTTTCATTATAATTCTCGCTCTGTGCAACAGATACTGGATACTTATAAACACAAGTATCCAGTAACTGGTAGATTTTATGAATATAAAATCTACCAGCGTAAAGGTGTTCACTTTCATACCAGCGTGAAAGTGTTCAGAAGCGTGACTCCTCCACTTCTTTCATACTAGCGTGAAGGTGTTCAGGTGACTCCTTTACTTCTTTCATACTAGCGTGAAAGTGTTCAGGTGACTCCTTCACTTCTTTCATACTAGCGTGAAGGTGTTCAGGTGACTCTTTCACTTCTTTCATACTAGCGTGAAGGTGTTCAGGTGACTCCTTCACTTCTTTAATACTAGCGTGAAGGTGTTCAGCATGGGGATGCCCCCCTTCACTCTCTCTTTTATACTAGTCAATGTGTAACAGAAACAAGCGACTTCCTGCACTTTTTCAACTAGCCTGACAGGTAATTGGTGATTCAAAATCTTTTTGCTGGAAGATGATCAGAAATTTCAGACTAGCATGAAAGTATCAGTCTTTTCCCCTTCAATCCTTATACTAGCGAAGTTTGATCTCCTTCCCTTTCCAACAAGAATGTTAGACGGTGACCCCCACCTTTCATACCCGCGTCATCAAATGTTGTGAGTTATTTCTTTTTATTATTTAAGATGTATACAACTCCACTTCGTTTACAGCTGGTTTTTTGCGTTTTTTTTTTCCAAGGTTTAAATAGACAAAAACCAGTAACCTGTTTCAAACCTCATTATCAAAAGAAACTTCTAGTTCATTAAAAATTTTTTTTTTTATGGAACATTGCTTGCTAACAAATCATAGATACTTTCACATACAGTGGTTTTGGTGCATTATTTCTATTAATTCTGAAAATTATATAAATTTGTTACATCTTGCATGTGTTTCCAAAGTAACTTGACTAAACGAAACCTTGATAATGGTCAACATATACCAACAAGGTTTAGCTATTTTTTATGTTAATTGAAGAATTTAAGGTGAACAGTACCCTGGTTGCTGAACAATTTACAAAATAATATTAATTTTTCACATTTAAAAAAAGTAAGTCAGCGTTTCGATCCGTCGTGTTCCATTGTCAAGTCACAGCTAAGTGAGAGAGAGCAGAGAAGGCCAGAGGACAGGTTGGGAGTGGGAGAAGAGCGAGGTTGTAGTAGTAAGAGTAGTAGCTTCAGTAGTAATGATAGTAGTGGTGGTGGTAGCATGGTAGAACTAGTGGCAGAAATAATATAGAATGTTGTGGTACTGCAAGAATTAGGAAAAAATACTAGAAGAACAAAAGAATACTACAGAAGGTCTATATGCCCAACTTAATGAACAAGCAACAAGCAAAGAATACCGACAAGTTTTCCAGAACTCATCACTCAAGTGCTCAAACTTCAGGCGAGCAAATTCCAGGAGCTGGATTGTGAAGGCTTACTCAGCCCTGTAATAACTTCAGACAGTATTACCAAGGCTGGCTCCTCCTCAGGAAAATTAATGAATAGAAAAAGAAATAATAACAGACAAACATAAACACTTTATTATATAGAAAATATAAAATATAAAACACTTAAATATGAAATATTAATCCTACATTAAAGAAAATGAAAAATGAAAAATATAAATGATAACTGAATTCAACGCTAATATAAAACTTGGGTGTCTGGTGTTGGTGACACTGCTTGTTGAAATCGTAGCCGTTGTTGATGATGGGGAGGGGGGTCGCAGGTGTTGGTTACAACCCACTGGCTAGTTATTCACAGTATAGCCTTGAGTATTATATCCTGATGACAGGAAAGCAAGTTCTTTACCGCTGTAATGATGAGGGGTTACGTCCTGCAATTTCATACAGGTGCACAGGTAATTAAATCCAAAAAGGGGAAGTCTCAGGACGTTAGTCCATCTCCATCAGTTCTGCTAGTTGATTGACAGGTGACCCTCTCTGTCATCCAAGCTGGAAAGATAGACAGGTTACCCACTGCTTAAGAAATCACTCTCCATGATAAGTACAATACCTAAAAGATGTGGTGATTATTACAACAGTCAACCTAGAGCAAGACTGAAAGGACTAAGTTTATTATTGGTCAAAAGTGAAGCTTTCAACCAATAAATCCACTAGAATACAAGGCAGGCATGTACTTACAGTAGTGCTGGGAGCTGTGAGTCTAGTGATTACTGTTTGGACCGGAGCCCCACACGTCACCTTTCGGGGGGGGGGGGGGGGAAGAAGAAGGAGGGGAAGGGATAGCGGAGGCTAGACTGACCCTACCTTAACAAGCAGCCGGCAATCAAACTATCACTTTCGGGGTGGGGGAAAAAAGGCAGGAATAGCGGGAGCTTGACTTACCCTACCTTAACAAGTAGCCGGCAATGAAACTATTGTTACTATATACTCCCTCGCTACTCCTATCTATTGAACTTTTCCCTCACATGGATCATTGCTTTACTACTGAGTTGAAAGTATCCTGTACCACAGTTTATAAAGAAGAGAACATATGCTGATGATAACACAAGATTCATCTGGATTATAATCATGGGAGAACAAGAAAAAATACTGAGATGCAAAACAAATAATTATCAGCAACAAGAAGAGTAATTATCACAAAGAACAAGAAGAGTAATTATCACAAACAACAATAATAATATAATTATCAGCAGCAAGAAGAGTGTAATTATCACAAACAAGAATAATATAATTATCACAAACAAGAATAAAATAATTATCACAAACAAGAATAATATAATTATCAGCAACAAGAAGAGGAGTGTAATTATCACAACCAACATGAAAAGTGCAATTATCATAAACAACAAGAACAGTGTAATTATCACAAACAACAAGATGAGTGCAATTTCAGTGACGGCCGTAAGAACCTAAGAACCGCCAGGAACACGGCCGCCTGGGACACGGCCACCTGGGACACGGCCGCCTGGGACACGGCCGCCTGGGACACGGCCGCCTGGGACGCGGCCGCCTGGGACACGGCCGCCTGAGACACGGCAGCCTGGGACACGGCCGCCTGGGACGCGGCCGCCTGGGACACGGCCGCCTGAGACACGGCAGCCTGGGACACGGCCGCCTGGGACACGGCCGCCTGGGACACGGCCGCATGGGACACGACCGCCTGGGACACGGCCGCCTGAGACACCTGCCTCCTGGTACACGGCCGCATGTGACACGGCTGCCTGGGACACGGCCACCTGGGACACGGCCACCTGGGACACGGCCACCTGGGACACGGCCGCCTGGGACACGGCCGCCTGAGACACGGCCGCCTGGGACACGGCCGCCTGAGACACGGCCGCCTGGGACACCTGCCTCCTGGGACACGGCCGCCTGGGACACGGCCGCCTGTGACACGGCCGCCTGGGACGCGGCCGCCTGGGACACCTGCCTCATGGGACACGGCCGCCTGAGACACGGCCACCTGGGACACCTGCCTCCTGGGACACGGCCGCCTGGGACACGGCCGCCTGAGACACGGGCGCCTGGGACACGGGCGCCTGGGACACGGGCGCCTGGGACACGGGCGCCTGGGACACGGGCGCCTGGGACACGACCGCCTGGGACACGGCCGCCTGAGACACGGCCACCTGGGACACCTGCCTCCTGGGACACGGCCGCCTGGGACACGGCCGCCTGTGACACGGCTGCCTGGGACACGACCGCCTGGGACACGGCCACCTGGGACACGGCCGCCTGGGACACGGCCGCCTGGGACACGGCCGCCTGGGACACGGCCACCTGGGACACGGCCGCCTGGGACACGGCCGCCTGGGACACGGCCGCCTGAGACACAGCCGCCTGGGCCACGGCCGCCTGAGACACGGCCGCCTGTGACACGGCTGCCTGGGACACGACCGCCTGGGACACGGCCACCTGGGACACGGCCACCTGAGACACGGCCGCCTGGGACACGGCCGCCTGGGACACGGCCGCCTGAGACACAGCCGCCTGGGCCACGGCCGCCTGAGACACGGCCACCTGGGACACAGCAGCCTGGGACACGGCCGCCTGAGACACGGCCACCTGGGACACAGCCGCCTGGGACACGGCCGCCTGAGACACGGCCACCTGGAACACAGCCGCCTGGGACACGGCCACCTGGGACACAGCCGCCTGGGACACAGCCGCCTGGGACACGGCCACCTGGGACACAGCCGCCTGGGACACGGCCACCTGAGACACAGCCGCCTGGGACACGGCCACCTGGGACACAGCCGCCTGGGACACAGCCGCCTGGGACACGGCCACCTGGGACACAGCCGAATGGGACACGGCCACCTGAGACACAGCCGCCTGGGACACGGCCACCTGTGACACAGCCGCCTGGGACACGGCTGCCTGGGACACGGCCACCTGGGACACAGCCGCCTGGGACACGGCCACCTGTGACACAGCCGCCTGGGACACGGCTGCCTGGGACACGGCCACCTGGGACACAGCCGCCTGGGACACGGCTGCCTGGGACACAGCCAACTTGAACAGGAAACATCTACTTAAGCCTAAGACAAACATAAAAAAATATTAACTCACAATACTGTCTCACACAAACCCACAACATCACAATCCCAAAAACCCCAAACCAACAACTACCTGCAAAAAAACAACCCACAACAAAAAAAACAACAAAAAACCCACAACAGCAACCCACAAAAACCCCAAAAACCCCCAAAAACACCAACCCATCCCAAACCCCCAAAACCCACTACCCCAACCCACAAAAATCTACTACAAGCACCCCACAACACCAACCCACAACACCCCACAACCTACAACAAACATCCTACAACACCAACTCACAACAAAAAACCCCCACAAAAACCCTACAACAAACATCACACAACGCCAACCCACAACAGCCCACAACAACCTACAAAAAGCATCCCACAGCACCAACCCACAAAGCCCACAACCCTACAAAAAAACATCCCACAACACCAACCCACAACAGCCAACAACAACCTACAACAAACAACCCACATCACTAACCCACAAAAAAATACCCACAAGCAAACCTAGCAACAAACAACACACATCAACCCACAACAACCAAAACCCACAACATCATCCCACAACACTTAAACCCCACAACAAGAACCCGAAACCCTAGAACAAACCAACCCAGCAACAACAACTCCAAAACTCATAAGAATTCCAAAACCAACCACAACAAATAACCCATAACAACCCACAATCAACAACACACAAAACAAACCAACCCACAACAAACTTCAAACACCAACTAACAACACTCACAACACCAACTCACAAACAACAACTCATAACACCAATCAAAACACGCAGCTCACAACAACAGCTCACAGCAACAACTCACAGCATCAACTCACAACATCAACCCACAGCAGCAGCTCACAGCATTAACCTATAATTTGAGAACGTAAGTGAAAATGTTCGTGTGAGGAGTTATTTTGGGAACTGTACCACAGGTGTCTTGTCCAAAATTGTGATAACTTTGCTAACGTGAATACTGGCCAAATCTCAGCGCTTAGTCACGGTGGTGACTGTACTGATATAATATACTATATCAACGATTACATATCTCCAATTCAGTTCGTTGTTGTTGAAAATGGTAGAAAATGCCGATAAGTTGATGATTATGACACACGTGCAACATTCATCTACATTCCTGTCAGACACAGCAACATCTTGGGATCTTAATACAGGGAATTCTTCACTTGCCTAACCTTTAGGAATGACCTACTTCCACATTTGGGTTTGTCAAATGTGATACCACCAACGACTGCTGCACCTCACCTGCCTACAGTATATAACCCACATCTTTGCGTCATAAGCTGTAGCTTTCAATATTGAAGGACTGATTACATCGACTCAAGGCTGAGGGATTGATTACCTCAAAGTCCTCCTGTTCTTCACCGTTCTCCTTTGTATGGACTGATGAAGTCACTGTGTGGCGAGACGTTTCCTCTTCGAAGATACCCAAGTGGTGCACATGTGTCTAATTTATCAACTTGTCGGTTCTCTGAAGCAATCATCTACATCACTAGTAAGGCCTCACTTAGATTGTGCCGCTCAGTTTTGGTCTCCATACTACAGGCTGATATAAATTAATTTAAGAACATACAGAGAAGGATGACTAAAATGAATCACTGTATTAGGAAACTCCCATGTGAAGACAAACTTAGATCCTTGAATCTTCACTCTCTGGAGAGACGTAGAATGAGGGGAGAAATCAACAAAGTGTATAAGTGGATGATGGGCATAAACAAAGGGGATATTAATAAAATTCTGAGGATATCGAATCAAGAACCAGAAATAACGGATTTAATTTATATAAACTTAGATTTCGAAAGGACATAGGTAAGTTGTCGATGCATGGAACAGGCTTCCGAGTAGGGTAATCAAGGATAGGACCTTAGTAGCTTTAAAAAGAGATTTTACAAATATATGAGCGGGAGGGATTGGGTTTGATTGGTGTCGTGTGGTAACAGGAAGTAAATTTTTGGGTACTTTGGAGTGGGTGGTTTTTGATAAGAACTTGGCTTGTATGGGCCAGTAGGCCTTCTGTAGTGTTCCTCCATTCTTATGTTCTTATCTGTTAGGTTTTAATTTATCTGTATACCTAAAAGAAAACCTTTAGGGGTTAACCATCATTTTAACCCTTAAAAATCTCTTTTTTGCTTAACTTATTCCTTTTTTTTTTATTTCTCTTCTTGAGATTGAGCACACTTAATGCAGCATATGTGAATGCTTTAGAAACGTTTCGACACCGCAGTGGCCTTCAATCAGTCCAAAACAAAGAGGAAGGCGTAGGAGAGGAGGAGAATGAGGTAATCAGTCCCTCAAACCTGGAGTCGATGTGTTTTCAGTCCATCAATCTACAAGATTGATGGACTGAACACATCGACTCCAGGTTGAGGACTGATTACCTCATTCTCCTCCTCTCCTTACGCCTTCCTCTTTGTATTGGACTGATGAAGCCACTGCGTGGCGAAACGTTTCCTGAATAAAGATTCCCATATGCTGCATAAGTGTCTCAATCTTCAACATGTCGGTTTTTCAAACCATTCATCGCATTTCTCTTCTTAATTGAAAAAAAAAATTATTTCTTAATTGTCCATCTCCCCTTTAGATTTGCCTAAATGACTCTCTTTTGACTTACGAGATGCTTTAATCTATTGTTTATGCATTTGGAGTTCTTTTTGTTTGATCCAATTTCCCTATCTGGAATATAAATTGTCAGAGGAGCTAGACCTATGCTTTGAAAAATGTCATATCGGCAACCATTACCATCTACCTGACTCATAGTGAGGTAATTCCAGTCCAGTCTACCCAGGTAATATCAGTCCTATGAAATTGGACAAGCGGAAGTTAGGGATATTGACTTGACTGTAGTTATTAAGGTAATTCCATGATACATCGAAACTGAGTGATTTGTGATCTCTTTCCCCAAGCTCATTAACCTCAATATTATATAAGGTCTATCTCTTGTGCAATATATAGTCTCTCTCCACTCTCTCAAAACTGAAAAGGTTGGTAGACCGAGCTTATTTTACTCCCGAGGTATACAGTGAGAGACACAAGTCTCTCACTGTATACCTCGTGAAAATAAAAGTACTGAGCTGAGTTCGACAGCAAAAATTGATGAAACTTTTCGCCTACACAGTAGACCTCTTAAAATCAAATACAGGGAAGAAGGTTATTGAAGAAGGAAACACACAACAAAGGGGAATCTTTAGGGGGGAAACGTTTCCCACACAGTCGCTTCATCAGCCCAATACTAGATAAAAGATGTAAGGAATGAGGAGTTGGGGTTTGTCACTCAGCCGGAATCGATGAGTTCGGGCACATATTGTAAAAAGTAAAAGGGGGGCCCGGGAGAAGGGGCTTAATACTGTAGTCAGGGCGAGTCGATGCGGGAGGAGGAGGAGAGGAGGGACACAATGAAACCATCCACAGCAAAGTGGTCTTACCCAAAAGGGTTTGACAAGTATTGAAGTTTAAATTCCATGTACCAGCCCCCCATGAGTTGCGTGCTACAGTTTGATAAATGGTTTTAAAAAACCGCAATTTTGCAAAGTTTTTTTCGTTTCAACTTGTCGGTTTTAAAACCTTTTATCCAGTGGTGTAGTAGTAAAACAAAGGATGTAATCGTCCAACAAACATGGAGATAAAGGATTTGGGGTTTTTCCCCCTCAGTCCCTTCAACTTGCGGTTTTTTACCCCCTTTTCCAACAAAGCAAGAATGATTAGTATGTAAAATACACAAAGTATGGTTGTTAGAAAGTCGAATTTTCAACTTTCTAACACTCAAAGGTCTCCACAGTGGAAACCTCTGTTCCTCCAGGAACACTATTCATCCCACTTCCCCTTTTCCATTTGCATATGCATAGAGAAACCATTATTTTCTTCTCAAAAATCTTGAAGCCTATTAGAAAAACAAGTTAACAAATCTTTTGTAATCACGCGC
The DNA here is from genome assembly GCF_026875155.1 of Cherax quadricarinatus. Classification (NCBI taxonomy): domain Eukaryota; kingdom Metazoa; phylum Arthropoda; class Malacostraca; order Decapoda; family Parastacidae; genus Cherax; species Cherax quadricarinatus. Next base: position 18,111,564 of record NC_069409.1, on the reverse strand, counting down.
TAACAAACGTTTCGATCTCAAACCCCATCACCAGTACAAAAAAAAAAGGGTAACAGAACGATATTATTATCCCTTTGTAACAGTAATTTGTATCACGTCTATTAAAACTTTTGACATCGTTTTTAAAAAAAATGTCCCGGCTCCTAAATATCGCTGCAGGGCATTTAAATTACCTGAAAAACACAGCAACTCTAGGGGCCCGCTTACTCATCAAATTTTGAAGCAGGTGCAAATAATTAAAATTGAAAAGGGCACAAAACTTACCTATAAAAAAATTCAAAATAATGTAACTTACATATAACTTACAAAATATCCACTAAACATCACCTTAACTCCAGTTTCATTAGCTCACTACACACTGGGTACAGTGAATAAATGAACATTTATAAACAGGAGGCCCAGAAACCCCCCCCCCTTTCTGAGGTACTTTGGCCTACAGTTTTAAAAAGTTAAAAACTCTCAGAACCAAGGTCCCCTTGCAACATGGGCCTTACAAAAAAATGAGGAACTTTTAACCAACAAAAAATTTGGGAAAAATAAACCAAAAAGCAGATAATGTGATCCCTTTTTTGAAGTTTCCCCCACGCAGTGGGGTTTTTTTTAAGTCACACACGGATCTACCTGGGGTTGGAAGGTACGGAGTATTTATAGTTCAGAACGTTGAGGTCAGGTGAAGATTGCTGCATCAGATGATCTACCGGGTGGGGTTGTAGAGTCTTGGGTAGCTAGGCGGGGATATTGGACAAGTTGTGAGTAGACCTTCTGCAGTGTTCTATGTTCTTATGTGGGATAGCGATGAAGAAGTTTTTTGGGCGAGTGGTTCAGCTATGTTATAGAGCCATTGTTCTGGTTGAAATTGTTGGTTATAGAGATAAACGATGATTCCAGGATTCTTCTGTATTGAGTGTTGTCTTCTGTGGCTATAAGTCTTGAGTTTCTGTAGTTAATTAAATGGTTGTGTGAATTGCGATGTTGTACACAGGCATTCCTTGTATCGTCAGTCCTGCTTGCATATTGGTGTTCTGAAATACGTTTTTTGGAGGTCTCTTGATGTTTCGCCCACGTATAATTTGTTGCAGTCATTACAAGGGATTATGTATACCCCTGCAGAGGATGGAGGCTTGTCCTGTCTACTACTGGTGATGTCCTTGATGGTCGTGGTTGTGGAGGTAGATACTTGGAATGATGTTTTGGCAAAGATGTTGGAAACATGTTTGGCAATGGAGTTGGTGGGAAGGACTATGTATCTCTTCTCGGCAGTGTCTTCTCTGGGTGTGTTGAAGATGTTTAATGCTCGCCGTCTGCAGTCTCTGATGAAGTGACGAGGATAGTGGAGTTTGGAAAATACTTTTTCAATTATAGTGCATTCTTCCTCAAGGAACTCGTTGCTGCAGATTCTGAGTGCACGCAGAAGAAGCCTATAATTACACCACGTTTGTTTTGGTGTCGTGGTGAGAGTAGAAGTGGAGAAGATCGTTTTGGTTGGTGGGTTTTCGATAGACTTTAAAACGAAGTTCGTGGTCAGCTTTGCAGAGTAGAACATCAAGAAAAGGAAGAGTGTTGTCGACTTCTTCTTCAAGTGTGAATTGGATTGAAGGCTCGACCTGGTTGAGCTTGTCTTGGAGAGCTTGAACGTTGAAGCGTTTAGGAGTTATGAGGAGAATGTCGTCAACATAACGGAGAAAGGTGACAGACGAAGGAATAATGGTGGAGAAACGTTCGGCTTCTAGAAGAAGAAGAAGAAGAAGTCGACAACACTCTTCCTTTTCTTGATGTTCTACTCTGCAAAGCTGACCACGAACTTCGTTTTTAAAGTCTATCGAAAACCCACCAACCAAAACGATCTTTCTCCACTTCTACTCTCACCACGACACCAAAACCAAACGTGGTGTAATTATAGGCTTCTTCCTGCGTGCACTCAGAATCTGCAGCAACGAGTTCCTTGAGGAAGAATGCATTATAATTGAACAAGTATTTTCCAAACTCCACTATCCTCGTCACTTCATCAGAGACTGCAGACGGCGAGCATTAAACATCTTCAACACACCCAGAGAAGACACTGCCGAGAAGAGATACAAGTCCTTCCCACCAACTCCATTGCCAAACAGTTTCCAACATCTTTGCCAAAACATCATTCCAAGTATCTACCTCCACAACCACGACCATCAAGGACATCACCAGTAGTAGACAGGACAAGCCTCCATCCTCTGCAGGGGTATACATAATCCCTTGTAATGACTGCAACAAATTAACGTGGGGGAAACATCAAGAGACCTCCAAACACGTATTTCAGAACACCAATATGCAAGCAGGACTGACGATACAAGGAATGCCTGTGTACAACATCGCAATTCACACAACCATTTAATTAACTACAAAACTCAAGACTTATAGCCACAGAAGACAACACTCAATACAGAAGAATCCTGGAATCATCGTTTATCTCTATAACCAACAATTTCAACCAGAACAATGGCTTCTATAACATAGCTGAACCACTCGCCAAGAAACTTCTTCATCGCTATCCCACATAAGAACATAGAACACTGCAGAAGGTCTACTCACAACTTGTCCAATATCCCCGCCTAGCTACCCAAGACTCTACAACCCCACCCGGTAGATCATCTGATGCAGCAATCTTCACCTGACCTCAACGTTCTGAACTATAAATACTCCCGTACCTTCCAACCCCAGGTAGATCCGTGTGTGACTTGAAAAAGCCCACTGCGTGGGTGAAACGTTGTCAATAAAGGATCACATTATACTGCATTTGTGTTTATATTTCCATTGTGTCGGTATTTTATACCATTTATTTCCACTAACAAAATTATAATATTCACTAAAAAGCTTACCAAAATTACCTACTCACACTACCACACAAACCATAATGACTTCTCCCCGTCACCACCCGTCTTGTACTGACTCACAGACATTCATTTGCTCCTGTCCTGGCAACACTGACTGACCGGGAATAATACACATCCGGATTCAGAATAATACCCGGGAAAGGACATTATATATAGAGATTTTTATATACTATTTCATTAAAATATTTTAAATGCAGCGCACTGCATATATCATCGATTTGTCAACACAGAAGCAGGATAAACAACAGAGGGCCATTTCTGTGACTTGGACCTGACTGGCTTCGATATATATATATATATATAATATATATATATATATATATATATATATATATATATATATATATATAAGATAATCTTGGAAGCAATTAAAGCAACAGGTAGCAGGACACTCACACATATTCCCAAAACAGTCCGTCCACACGCAGCTTGTGATATAGTTCAGCTGGGCTTGTGAGGTCTCTGGGGAGACCTAATTTAACCAATTATATGGTCACACCTTGCCTTGGCAAACGTCTGTAGCCACGCCCACGTCTGAGGTCTTTTGTTCTTGACGGCTTCAGACCTAGGCGTCAGGTCGTACACGTGGTTGTGGAGGGTGCTTGGACCACCATAAAAGCCCAAGGAAGAGCATGATCAAGAGATTCGAGCGGAGCTGCTGCTGGGGTGCAGAGCTCCTGAGCAGAGACTTCGAGCGGAGCTGCTGCTGGGGTGCAGGGCTCGGGAGAAGGCTGCTGAAGTCTCTGGAGGAGACTGTTGGAGACATTGGGCAGAGTACTGGCTTGGCGCATTACTCGTGCTGTATAGGTCTTGGGACCTGTGGCTTAGTTCCTGTAGTGAACTGTCCTCTGTGCTATATTGTAAGTTATATTCATTAATCAAGTTGATTGTATTTCCCTGTCTCAGTGCTTATGTGTACCACCCCATTTATCTAAACCACTATAATGCTCTGTTCCCAAATATATTATTGTACAAAGACTTAATAATAAACTGTGTTTGAGTAGAATAGTAATATTCACTGCCCACCGTTATTTATTCTTTTTTCTTATATTTTATTATGTTTATATGAGTGAAGAATGGGCGAGGCATATGTTAGTGAGTAGTGTAGAGTTAATGAGAGTGTCGTGGTGGTCACCACTGACCTGTCATTACCTACCTACCTCCGCTAATCATCTCACTCCTACCACCTCGCCTGCCTCGGCTGTCACCTACCTACTGATTCCCCCCCTTTACTCCCATAGCCCCCCATTCAATCATTACCCCCCTACATGACAAGCTGGGAAACTTACAGACCTCCTGAAAAAAGTAAACAATGGTTCCACTATCCTAAATGCTCCACCAACCATCAAGGCTACTTTTTGGCAATGCTACTTGCTACTTTTTGGCAATGTTTGCTTAGCTGCGCCGGAAAGAAGGGGAAAGAGGCTAGCCTCAATGATCATTAAATCTTTAAGAGACTTTCCTAGAACTGATAACCTCATTCGCCTTCCCCGTCAATACAAAAACGGGAGAGGCAGAACCCCCACTCACTGCACTGACAGTGAAAAGTCAGAGTCCAGGTGAACAAGAAAACTGAAGAGGCCGACACAGTCGGGGCATTCAGAATTATTACCAGTGAAGATACAGTTGGTCCCAGGGATGCTGACACGGCTGAAGCACTTAGAGGAAAGCACCCTGCCAGGGAAACCAGTGGCGCCAACAGTTCCAACACCTCTGTCCCCACTGTGGAACCATTGATCGTGGAAGACTCACGGACGTTTACAAAGCAATAATGTCGTTCCCATCTGGGTCTGCTGGGAGTTACACTGGAATAAGGTCACAGCATTTAAAGGAAATGGTTACTCCAGTTATTGGGGAAATTGCAGAGACACTGTCTTCAGAGATCACAAGGGTCGTCAACAATTCCTTGGCTGGTCTTATTCCTGACGAAATTAAACTTTTCTTTTTTGGTGCTACAATTTGTGCACTTAAAAAGAAGGATGGAGGAATTAGGCCTACTTGTCGCCGCCTCGTTTCCAAAGCTGCTGTCCGAAGCATTCACGGTCAAGATGCTTCAACCAAACCAGTTTGGTTTTGGGGTCTCTCAAGGAAGTGAAGCAGCGGTTCATGCAACATGGGCGTATATCAACAACCTGCCTGAGGACAATGCAGTGATAAAATTAGACTTCAAGAATGCATTTAATCTCCTGAAAAGAGATGTGGTATTAGCAGAAACACAAGAACATTTCCCTGGTCTCTTCCCTTTTGTTTCAGCTGGATATAGCAAGGAATCAATGCCCCTGTTTGGAGAGCATGAAATCACATCATCAGAGGGTGTTCAGCAAGGGGATCCTCTTCTGTATAGTAGTTAGGGAAATCACAGTCAGTCTGACTAGTGAGCTAAACATCTGGTTTCTGGATGATGGCACAATAGCAGGTACAAAGGAGTCCCTCTTAGGTGATCTTACACAAATGATGACACGGGGACAGGAAATGGGTCTCATCCTGAATCCATCCAAATGTGAAATCATTTCAGTCAGTCAACAAGTGATAAATGCAGTGAGATCCAAACTACCAAGATCATTCATTGCCCCTACAAATAGTGTCTTGCTTGGAGCACCTCTGGGAATCGATGCCGTTGACAAAATCCTCAGAAAGAAATTGGAAGAGTTGAGGAGAATGGAACAACGAATAGGCAATCTTGACACCAACGATGCCTTGTACCTTCTCACAAAGTGCTTGAGTCTGCCCAGGTTGACATATTTCCTAAGATGTGCACCTTCACATGATAACCCTAAACTGCACGAATATGACAGTATCCCGAGGTAGATTTTTTCGAAAGTTAACCTTACACTCGAAGACGGGCAGTGGAACCAAGCTACACTTCCAGTCAGACTAAGAGGCATCGACCAACTAGAGATAAGTATTTGTGTATATTTCGCCTGCTCTTGCGAATTCCTTGCAGTGTTAAAATCTCTAGTAAGGCTGATACATGCAGAGGATGAGATGAAAAGCTGTAAGCCTTCTCCCTGAAAGATGGCTGCCTTGGATCAGCGTCTAGCGTGAGTTAGGCGCCAAGGTATTGGTCTAGTGTGGTGAAAATGGTAAAGAACTGCGTACCTTGTTCCAAGGTTCGTAGGTTCGAGTCTTCTTCGGCCAGAGATCAGTGTTTGCGTATATTTCGCCTGCTCTTGCGAATTCCTTGTCAAAGTGAGAAGTCTGAATGTGCGTGGATGTTGTGCGAATGATAAGAAAGAGATGATTGTGGATGTTATGAATGAGAAGAAGTTGGATATCCTGGCTTTAAGTGAAACAAAGCTGAAGGGGGTGGGAGAGTTTCAGTGGAGAGGAATAAATGGGATTAGGTCAGGGGTTTCTAATAGAGTTAGAGATAAAGAAGGAGTAGCAATAATGTTGAAGGATAAGCTATGGCAGGAAAAGAGGGACTATGAATGTATTAATTCAAAGATTATGTGGAGTAAAATAAAGGTTGGATGTGAGAAGTGGGTTATAGTAAGCGTATATGCACCTGGGGAAGAGAAAAGTATAGAGGAGAGAGAGAGATTTTATGAAATGTTGAATAATTGCGTGGGAAGTTTCGAACCAAGTGTGAGAGTACTTGTGGTTGGGGATTTTAATGCTAAAGTGGGAAAAAATGTTGTGGAGGGAGTAGTAGGTAAATTTGGGGTGCCAGGGGTAAATGAAAATGGGGAGCCTTTAATTGAGCTATGTGTAGAAAGAGGTTTAGTAATAAGTAATACATATTTTATGAAAAAGAGGATAAATAAAAATACAAGACAAGACAACAGTGCATATGTGTTTACAATAAAGCGAATAGAATCATTGGGTTTATATCAAGAAGCATAAATAATAGAAGTCCTCAGGTTGTTCTTCACCTATATATATATCTTATGTTAGGCCTCATTTAGATTATGCTATGCAGTTTTGGTCACAGTATTATAAAATGGATATAAATGCAAAGGAAGATGACAAAGGAAGATGACAAAGTTGATCCCGTATGTCAGAAATCTTCCCTATGAGTATAGACTGCGGACCCTGACTCTGCACTCTCTAGAAAGATATAGAATTAGGGGGGATATGTTTGAAGTGTATAAATGGAAAAGAGGAATTATTAAAGGGGATGTAAATAGCATGCAAAAATATCTAGCCTAGACAGGACTCGCAGCAATGGGTTTAAGTTGGAAAAATTTAGAATCAGGAAAGCACAGGTTTGGTAATAGAGTTGTGGATGAGCAGGGAAATCTTCTGAGTACCGTGTTAGAAGCAAAGACGTGTAGTTTTAAAAATAAGTTAGATAAATACATGAGTGGGTGTGGGTGGGTGTGAGTTGGACCTGACTAGCATGTGCTACAAAGTCATATGCCGTGGTCCTTCCTTAAGTGAATGCAACCTGACCTGACCTGACTAGGTTTACGCATAAGCCTAAGCATGTGGGAGAATTAGACCTGCCTCCCATGGGTCAGTAGGCCTGCTACAGTGTTCCTTCTTACTTATGTTCTTATGAGTGAGAGGGCTTGGATTTAAGGAGGATTTGCACATGAGTAAATAGATTTATCAAAGCTTATTGCCTAGGTAGCGTTGAAAATGGGTTGGGAAAATATTCTGTTAGAGGATGGAGGTGGGTGGTGGTGGGAGGTGGTTGGTGGTGGTGGGAGGTCGTGAATGGTGGTGAGTGGTGGTGAGTGGTGGTGGATGGTGGTGGATGGTGGTGGATGGTGGTGGGTGGTGGTGGTGGTGTGGGTGATGGTTGGTGGTGGTGGGTGGTGGTGGGATTGGTGGGTGGTGGTTGGTGGTGGTGGGGGTCGTGAATGGTGGTGAGCGGTGGTGGGATGGTGGTGGATGTGGTGGATGGTGGTGGGTGGTGGTGGATGGTGGTGGGTGGTGGTGGGTGGCGGTGGGTGGTGGTGGGTGGTGGTGGGGGTCGTGAATGGTGGTGAGCGGTGGTGGATGGTGGTGGGTGGTGGTGGGTGGTGGTGGGAGGTGGTTGGCGGTGGTGGGGGTCGTGAATGGTGGTGAGCGGTGTGGATGGTGGTGGGTGGTGGTGGGGGTCGTGAATGGTGGTGAGCGGTGGTGGGTGGTGGTGGATGGTGGTGGGTGGTGGTGGGAGGTGGTTGGTGGTGGTAGGGGGTCGTGAATGGTGGTGAGCGGTGGTGGATGGTGGTGGAAGGTGGTGGATTGGTGGTGGGTGGTGGTGGGTGATGGTGGGTGGTGGGTGGTGGTGGGTGATGGTTGGAGGTGGTTGGTTGTGGTGGGGTGTGTGGGTGATGGTTGGAGGTGGTTGGTGGTGGTGGGTGTGGTGGGTGATGGTTGGAGGTGGTTGGTGGTGGTGGGTGGTGGTGGGATGTGGTGGGATGTGGTGGGATGTGGTTGTGGTGGTGGGGATGTGGTGGGTGGGTGGTGGGATGTGGTGGGTGGTGGTTGGACGTGGTGGGTAGCGGTGGGTGGTGGTGAGTGGTGGTGGATGGTGGTGGTGGTGGTGGATGGTGGTGGTGGTGGTGGATGGTGGTGGTGGGGGACGTGGTGGGTGGTGGTTGGTGGTAGTGGGAGGTGGTTGGTAGTGGTTGTGGAGTATTGGGTGGATGGAGATACGGGTGCTGGATCGTGAGGTGATGGGTGGTTGGGTTGTGGATGACGGGGTAGGGTTATAGACGTTGGGGTGGGGTTGGTGGCGGGGGGGGGGGTTAATGGGAGTGGTAGCGGATTGATAGCGATGGCATTTTTTTTTGTCATCGTGCTGCTACCTGATTCCAAACGATAGTTACACAGTGGTAACAAACGATAGTTACACAGTGGTAACAAACGATAGTTACACAGTGGCAGCAAAAGCTAGCAATACTCCCCTGCCACACTCTGTCGCGCAGGATACGATTTAAGAACATAAGAACATAAGAAAGGAGGAACACTGCAGCAGGCCTGTTGGCCCATACTAGGCAGGTCCTTTACAATTCATCCCACTAACAAAAATTTGACCAATCCAATTTTCAATGCTACCCAAGAAATAAGCTCTGATGTGCAAGTCCCACTCAAATCCAACCCTTCCCACTCATGTACTTATCCAACCTAAATTTGAAACTACCCAAAGTCCTAGCCTCAATAACCCAACTAGGTAGACTGTTCCACTCATCTACTACCCTATTTCCAAACCAATACTTTCCTATGTCCTTTCTAAATCTAAACTTATCTAATTTAAATCCATTACTGCGGGTTCTCTCTTGGAGAGATATCCTCAAGACCTTGTTAATATCCCCTTTATTAATACCTATCTTCCACTTATACACTTCAATCAGGTCTCCCCTCATTCTTCGTCTAACAAGTGAATGTAACTTAAGAGTCTTCAATCTTCTTCATAAGGAAGATTTCTAATGCTATGTATTAATTTAGTCATCCTACGCTGAATGTTTTCTAACGAATTTATGTCCATTCTGTAATATGGAGACCAGAATTGAGCTGCATAATCTAGGTGAGGCCTTACTAATGATGTATAAAGCTGCAGTATGACCTCTGGACTTCTGTTGCTTACACTTCTTGATATAAATCCCAGTAATCTATTTGCCTTATTTCGTATGCTTAGGCATTGCTGTCTTGGTTTAAGGTTGCTGCTTACCATGACCCCCAAGTCCTTTTCGCAATCTGTATGGCTAAGTTCTACATTATTTAACTTATAAGTGCTAGGGTTATGGACACTCCCGAGCTTCAGAACCTTGCATTTATCTACATTGAACTGCATCTGCCACTTTTCTGACCAAGAGTAGAGTTTGTCTAAATCCTCCTGAAGTTCCCTAACATCTACGTTTGAATCAATTATCCTACCTATCTTCGTGTCATCGGCGAATTTGCTCATATCACTAGTAATTCCTTCATCAAGATCATTGATATATATTATAAACAACAACGGGCCCAAGACTGATCCATGTGGAACGCCACTTGTTACTGATCCCCACTCGGATTTAACCCCATTTATGGACACTCTCTGCTTCCTGTCTGTGAGCCATGATTTGATCCACGAGAGCACCCTTCCCCCAATGCCATGAGCTGCTACTTTCTTCAACAGTCTTTGGTGCGGAACTCTATCAAATGCCTTACTAAAATCTAAGTAAACAATATCAAATTCTTTATCGTGGTCAACAGCCTCAAAAGCTTTACTGAAGAAAGTTAATAAATTAGTTAGACAAGACCGGCCTCTTGTGAATCCATGCTGAGTATCATTAATCAAGCTATGCTTATCGAGATGGCTTCTTATAATCTCAGCTATAACTGACTCTAGCAACTTGATTACAATTGAGGTCAGGCTTATTGGGCGGTAATTTGACGGTAACGACTTGTCCCCTGTTTTAAAATAGAATTACATTAGCCATCTTCCACATATCAGACACTACACCTGTTTGAAGAGATAAATTAAAAATATTAGTTAATGGTTCACAGACTTCCATTTTGCTTTTCATTAAGAACCCTGAAAAAACCTCATCAGGACCCGGTGACTTATTTTGCTTCAGTCGGTCTATCTGCTTCACAACCATTTCACTAGTGACTGTGATGTTACATAATTTATCTTCTTCTGATCCACTATAAAAATTAATTACCGGAATATTATAGTGTCTTCCTGTGTAAAAACCGAGAGAAAATAATTATTTAAAATCGAGCACATTTCATTCTCTTTGTCAGTAAGATGCCCATAGTTATTTTTAAGGGGACCTATCTTATCTCTGACTTTTGTTCTATATACCTGGAAAAAACTTTTTGGGGTTAGTTTTAGAATCCCTAGCAACTTTAATTTCATAGTCCCTTTTAGCTTTTCTTATCCCCTTTTTAATGTCCCTCTTAATGTCAATATACTGATTCATAAGGTGACCCTCGCCTCTTTTGATACGCCTATAAATTCCTTTCTTATGCCCTAGTAGATATTTCAGCCTATTATTCATCCATTTTGGGTCATTTCTATTTGATCTAATTTCCTTATAAGGGATAAACGTTCTTTGAGCAGCATGTATTGTGTTCAGAAAACTGTCATAATTGATAGCTCTCTTCGTTACCCCAGTCAACAGATGATAAGTGTTCTCTAAGCCCATCGTAATCTGCTAAGCGAAAATCTGGGACTGTTACTGAATTATCCCTACTATCATACTTCCATTCAATTCTAAATGTAATTGATTTGTGGTCGCTAGCACCCAGTTTCCTCTGAAACTTCTAAATTATTAACAAGGGATTCATTGTTTGCCAGAACTAAGTCAAGCAGGTTATTTCCCCTTGTAGGTTCTGTCACAAACTGCTTCAAAAAACAATCCTGAACTACTTCTAAGAAATCGTATGATTCTAAATTCCCAGTCAAGAAATTCCAATCAATATGACTAAAGTTAAAGTCTCCTAGAATTACTACATTATCGTGCCTTGTGGCCCTAACAATTTCCTCCCATAGTAGTCTCCCCCGGTCCCTATCTAAATTTGGGGGACGGTATATCACACCAAAAATTTAAATTTTTTTCATGTCCCTCTGAAAATTCTATCCAAACAGACTCTGTATGTGTTACTTCAGACTTAATACCCGTTTTTATGAAACAGTTCAAGCGATCTCGGACATACAATGCCACCCCACCCCCCTTCCCGATACTTCTATCTACTTGGAACAATTTAAAACCTGGATGTGACATTCTGCAGGCATGCCCCGACTTTTTGAATTAAACCACGCCCTCAGTAATGGCAAATACATCTATGTTACCTGCACTAGCAACTAGTCTCAACTCGTCCATCTTATTCCTAGCACTGCGACTATTTGTGTAATAAATTTTTAAATGACCCTCCACTCTTTTTACCCTTCCTGCTCCTTTCTGTTATTCCAAACTAAACTTATTACTGTCCTTGTCAATTAGTGCCACTGGCTTTCCAATATCCACCTCATTTTGCCTATTACTAGTTCTCCTAGTACTCATGTTACTATCCTGCGACTTCACAGTTTTCCCGCCAAAACCCATACCACTAACTATTCCTATTTTTAAAGACCTAACAGCTCCCTCCACTGCTTTGGGCCGGTGCCCCACCCCAACACCTAGATAATTTGAACCCCATCCCGGGCATACATGTCATTTCTGCCATAAAAGGTCCCATTTTGTCAATAAATGTTACTGCATTTTCCTTACAGTATTTGGGTCCACCAGCAATTGAACACCAATTGCTCTGGACAACCATTCATTTCCAACTCCTCTCCTTGGCAAAATGCCACAAAATGACAGGTTTCCCCCCTTCCTCCTAATTATCTCTATTGCTGCCCTTTAACCTGCTAATCAGTCCTCACTCCTACGTCTGCCAACATCGTTGCCTCCAGCACTGAGACAGATAATAGGTTTGCTCCCCATTACCTCCATGATGTCATCCAGACGGCTAACAATATCCTTCACCCAGCCCCAGGAAAACACACTCTCTGCCTCCTACTCCTATCCTTCAAACAGAATGCCCTATCCAGACCTAATCTGGCTATCCCCAACAACAACAATGTTTTTACCTTCCCTTTGGGCTTCGTCCGTCGTGATGCTCCGAGTAGTCGACTCACATTCGCCAGGTAGCATTAACCCCCACTTGTAGAATTCGTCAAGACGTTCTCGATGGTCTTCGTTGGGGTTTTGGGGATGTCTTACTCACGTCTGCCAATGCTTCTTTGTGCTCGTTGTGGCATTCCCACAGAACACTCACTTTCGTCAGGTACACCGAGAATGAGTTGGAAGTTTCCAGGGTAGTCTTCTGGTTTCTCGTTGTTTCAGCCTCTCCAACCGTTTTCTTGATCTTCAGCTTGGTTCCATGTTGCCCGACCACTGACCAAGCTCCCCTCTTAACCTGGGGACTCACAACAGAAGGATTACTACGAATCCTCTTGTTCTCCTCCGTTAATCGCCGTATCTCCATCTTAGCAACTCTGAGCTCCTCTCTCAGCTGCTGGTAAAGTTGCTCAAGAGAAGGCATCCTGGTACAGATTCACAGAGAGCACACAAATAGGTCTTCACAGAGCTAAGTACACGTCACCACAGCTAAGTACTGAGTATTGAAATATATAATCCTGTGCTGGGAGACTTTAGTATGGCAAGTGATCAAACCCCACCCGTGGTACGGTTAGGTCAGTGTCCCACGATGCGACCCACACCAGTCGACTAACACCCAGGTACCCATTTTACTGATGGGGAACATAGACAACAGGTGTAAAGAAACACTCCCAATGTTTCTACTCTGGCTGGGAATCGAACCCACTTGGAAAAGCCCATCTCTCAGGATAGTCTGTCTCATGAACACGACAAAAAGGAGTTTTGGTGAAGACATTTTCATCATCCCAGAGTGGAAGCAAGAGAATTTATTTACAACAGACGGGAAAGAGGGAAAGGGAACAGGAATTTTGATGTCATAATATAACTAACAGCAGATAAAAGGAGTGAAATGGAAGAGAAATGTGGATTACATTATATATATATATATATATATATATATATATATATATAATATATATATATATATATATATAATAATATATAGTATATATATATATATATATATATAACTGGTGTGAAAATCTGCTGGTCGTGTTGGAAAGGGCCAGAAGACTCCGCATTTCGCTATTCCGTCAGAAACAAGAAAAGTTCTGTGTATGTGAATTCAGTGAGGGAACATAACGGTCACCTATGGGGAGGAGAGGGCGGTGAGGGGAGGCCTAATGGAGGGGGGGGGAGGCGGAGGTTGAGGGGGAAACTGTCCCCCCCCCTTCCCCAAACAGGCGTGCATACACCGTGTGCTCGTGTTACAACAATGGTGTGTTTGTTCACCGTGTGTATAGTGTATATAATCTATAGTGTACAGTGCATAGTATGTGCATGGTATGCGCATAGCATGTGAAGTGTATAGCGGTGTGGGCGTTGATAGTGGAGGCAGTGCACTGAGCATAGTGGTGTATAGTAACATGTGCACTGAGCATCGTGGTGTATAGTGACTTGTCCTGGGAGGGAGTGAGTGCCCTACTCCGCCTCAGCACACATCTTCCACCGCCCACCACAAGGACTGGACACCCCTCTCCTCCCCCCCCCCACCACCATGACCCACATGCGGAATGTGCCATGTGCCATTTTCCCTTCAGCTTGGGCTTATCACACAGTTTGAGGTATGGCAGACGATGAAGCCAGCCAGCCACAAAGCCAGGGAAACAATGCACCCAACAATGAAAGAAGAGGCACATGTCAGGTGTGTGGAGAGTTTCGAGCACGCAACAGGGACGGCCGTATTCGTGTACACAATAGGTGTGCGGGAACACATATGCCCCCAGCAGAGAGCAGCCCACAGCCTCCACAGGCAGATGACAATTCCAATGGCAACCTCGTCACTTGCGATAACCTTCTGTTGGCATTCAAATCCACTGCTAGCAGTACACTATCCCACATCCCTAAAGCAGCTCGCCCAAATGCAGCAGGGAAATTCACAGACCTTCTTAAGAGTAAGACGGTGAATAGGATAGCAGATGAACAAGGAGGCTTTAGGAAAGGTAGGGGGTGTGTGGACCAGGTGTTTACAGTGATACATATAAGTGAACAGTATTTAGATAAGGCTAAAGAGGTTTTTATGGCATTTATGGACTTGGAAAAGGTGTATGACAGGGTGGATAGGGGTGCAATGTGGCAGATGTTGCAGGTGTATGGTATAGGAGGTAGGTTACTGAAAGCAGTGAAGAGTTTTTACGAGGATAATGAGGCTCAAGCAAGAGTATGTAGGAAAGAGGGAGATTATTTCCCAGTAAAAGTAGGCCTTACACAAGGATATGTGATGTCACAATGGTTGTTTAATATATTTATAGATGGGGTTGTAAGAGTAGTAAATGCGAGGGTCTTGGCAAGAGGCGTGGAGTTAAAAGATAAATAAAGAATCACACACAAAGTGGGAGTTGTCACAGTTGCTCTTTGCTGATGACACTGTGCTCTTGGGAGATTTTGAAGAGAAGTTGCAGAGGTTAGTGGATGAATTTGGTAGGGTGTGCAAAAGAAGAAAATTAAAAGTGAATTCAGGAAAGAGTAGGGTTATGAGGATAACAAAAAGATTAGGTGATGAAAGATTGGATATCAGATTGGAGGGAGAGAGTATGGAGGAGGTGAATGTATTCACATATTTGGGAGTGGACGTGTCAGCGGATGGGTCTATGAAAGATGAGGTGAATCATAGAACTGATGAGGGGAAAATGGTGAGTGATGCACTTAGGATTCTGTGGAGACAAAGAACTTTGTCTTGGAAGCAAAGGGGGGAAATTGTATGAGATTTAAAAAGTTTTACTAACGTTCTTATATGGGTGTGCAGCAGGGATGTTTAATTTGCAGAAAGGGAGAAGGCTGGAGGCAGTGAGAAAGTCATGTTGAGGGCAATGTGTGGTGTGGAATGTAATGCAGAGAATTCACAGTTTGGAAGTTAGGAGGAGGTGCAGGATTGCCAAAACTGTTGTCCAGAGGGCTGAGGAAGGGTTGTTGAGGTGGTTTGGACATGTAGAGAGAATGGAACAAAACAGAAGACTTCAAGAGTGTATCAGCCCTGTAGTGGAAGGAAGGGGGTTTGTAGGGGTCGGCCTAGGAAAGGCGGGAGGGAGGGGGTAAAGGAGGTTTTGTGTGCGAGGGGCTTGGACTTCCACCGGGCATGCACGAGCGTGTTTGATAGGAGTGAATGAAGACAAATGGTTTTTAATACTTGACGTGCTGTTGGAGTGTGAGCAAAGTATCATTTATGAAGGGATTCGGGGAAACCGGCAGGCCGGACTTGAGTCCTGGAGATGGGAAGTACAGTGCCTGCACTCTGAAGGTGGGGTGTTAATGTTGCAGTTTAAAAACTGTATTGTAAAGCACCCTTTTGGCAAGACAGTGATGGAGTGAATGATGGTGAAATTTTTTCTTTTTCGGGTCACCCTGCCTTGGTGGGAATCGGCCAGAGATCAGTGTTTGTGTATATTTCGCCTGCTCTTGCGAATTCATTGCATTGCTAAAATCTCTAGTAAGGCAGATGCATGCAGGGGATGAGATGAAAAGTTGTTAGCCTTCTCCCTGAAAGCTGGCTGCCTTGGATCAAAACATCTAGCAAAAGCTGGACGCCAAGGTATTGGCCCAGTGTGGTGAGAATGGTAAGGCACTGCTTTCCTTGTTCCAAAGTTCGTAGGTTCGAGTCTCCTTCGGCCAGTGATCAGTGTTTGTGTATATTTCGCCTGCTCTTGAGAATTCCTTATATATATATATATATATATATATATATATTATATATATAATATATATATATATATTATATAATATATATATGTCGTGCCGAATAAGCAGAATTGCAATCTTGGCTTAAATAGCAACGTTCATCTTGCCATATAGGACAAGCAAAAATTTGTGTATGCAATAATTTCCCCAAAAATCATTCTGAACCTAACGAAAAAAAACATATTTCACCGTGTTTGTTTAATATTAAATTATTGTAAACAAATCTAAAATATTTTTGGGTTTGGGGTTAGGCTAAAATAAATTGTTCTTGTTATAATAAGGTTAGGTAAGTTTTCTA
The DNA here is from genome assembly GCF_026875155.1 of Cherax quadricarinatus. Classification (NCBI taxonomy): domain Eukaryota; kingdom Metazoa; phylum Arthropoda; class Malacostraca; order Decapoda; family Parastacidae; genus Cherax; species Cherax quadricarinatus. The sequence goes on along the minus strand of NC_069409.1, from coordinate 18,095,161 downwards.
AGATTCTTTTGGTGCAAAATTAAAAATTTTTACATCAACATTAATGAAAAAAATATATCTTTAAACGTATAAGAGAAAATTTCAGAAAGGGCTTAATTTTAAATGAGTTCTTGCAAATTTTGACCAGTTTTGCATTTTTCGCACGACATATATATATATATATATATATATATATATATATTATATATATATATATATTAAAATATATATAATATATATATATATATATATATATATATATATAATATATATATTTATATATCATATATATATAATATTATATATATATAAAAATATATATATATATATAAAATATATTATGTGTGTGTGTGTGTGTGTGTGTGTGTGTGTGTGTGTGTGTGTGTGTGAAAGATATATGTCATATTGAATAGGTAAGACTTGTCAGTTAGTAAGAACTTATTTAAATTAAGTCCTTTCTATAATTTTCTCATATACTTTTAAAGATAATTTATTTCATTTATGTTAATATACCAAAGGAACCTTAGAAAAATTGTGACAAGTGCAATTTAATTTAGCCTAATCCAACTAAATATATTTTAGATAAGTTTATAAAAATTTAATAATAAACACAATGAAATATATTTTTTTTTCGTTAGGTTCAGAATGCTTTTTCCGAAATTACTGCATGCACAAAGTTTTGCTTGCCTTATTCGGCAAGAAGAAATATAATATATATATATTATTTTATATATATAAAAATATATATTATATATATATATATATATATATATATATATAATATAATAAGAATGGGAAGAAATAATAAAATGCGTGGTTGCAAATTATGAAAAATTAGGAAATAAAGCCTGAATACTTTCATATGTTTACACACATATCATCAGAGGAATAGGGTATGTGTGTCAGCATATGAAAGCACTCAGGTTACACTGTGATATTCCCCTCCCCCCCGGAAGCCGAGGATCGAACCCGAACTATTTATCCACCCTCGAATGAAGCTAGGTAAATTCTCGACGCCTGAGACCACTGGGCCACCATCCTTCAAAGGTTAGGTGTCCAGCAAGTACACTGGACTTGCCACTCCTGACGCCAGTACATTCGTGGCCGTGAATAACTAGAGGAACTGATTTCTTTCTCCTTCCATTTGGATACCTGTCTCACGTGCAGTGCACGTAATTACCAACAACACTACACTGCACCATCATCAATAAACTACACTACCTTCAATACTGCATTTAAGTTTCACTATTGATAATCACTATACAGAGAACACTGCATTTCACTAATATAACTACACTATACAACGAAATGATCACACATCACCATTACAGTAATACCACAGTAACTGTTCGATTATACCACCATCTTAACATCACCACACTAAATGCATCACAATCACTAAAGTATCACTGCAATTCACTATCCCTATACTCCACCATCAATGCACTTTACTGCCATTACTACAGTATTTGTCCATCATTATACTACACTATGCCATCAAAATAGTACATTATGCTAAATTATACCAACATTACACCACTGCATTACACCACCAGTCGTTACAATACACCCTTATGACTATAATACACCCCATATCACTACAATACACCCTTATCACAACAGTACACCCCTATTACTACAGTACACCGCTATAACTACAATACATACCTATCACTACAAAACACCCCTATTGCTACAATACATCCTTATCACTGCAATACACCGCTATCATTGCAATACACCTCCATAACCACAATACACCGCTATCACTACAATATATAACTATCACTAAAAATATACCCTATCACACAATACATCCCTATCACTACACTGAAGAATACTGCCATCACCGCATTATACCACCATACATTTACTACCATTAATACACTGCACTACCATCATTACACTGTACAACCATTTTCACATTAAATCACTATCACTACACGTCTTCACCACTACACTATTATTCCTAAATTACAAACACCTTACTACCTCATAACCACCACACCACACTAAACTACACCACCAATAATATTACTCATCTTCACCACACAATACTACATTTTCACTTTACAAGTCATTTTCATGACACAAACCTGTCCAATACACTTAATTCTTCACTTCATCTTTACCTCATAACTCGGCTCACCTTCATAACTATAATTATCACAAATCTTAACTAAACTCACTCACTTCAGAGCAGTAACCAGCTTCACTATATTAACTTAATGGCATATGTGGGGCTGTTCAGAAAGCTGTCTCTTACATTCATCTACAAATCTTTGATTAGAGTTTGACTAATTGTTGTTCTTATTCATCATGGATTCCGAGAGTCAGTTTGAATACCTCAAGTATGACCGCTTTGAAGCTCGCTACTTGGCAGGAAAAATGGAATACCTGGGGAGGGATTTACAGGTGATGCCTACCTCATCGAGCCTAAACACGCCTGGGGACTCAATATGAGTCCCAAAATGGGAAAGTCAGATTTTCTAAATGCAGAAATACAAGTCAGAGGCTTTCCCGACTGCGATATCTGTCTGGAGCTGGAGGGTGTCCTCGCCTGGTAGCAGTGTGTAAAAGGGTGTCCCCGCCTTCGTAACCACCTTCGAATGTAAACACACTCTTGAACTTTTTAGCCAACGTGGGGCCAGGGAAGCAATGGAAGTTTTCTTGAAGTTGGCATTGGCTGTGAAAGAAGTTCATGACAAAGGATACATACATAACGATATCAAACCTGATAACATCATTGTTTCAGGATCCATCGGCAATTATAGAATATCTATAATTGATTTTGGAAGAGCTAGACGAGATGGGGAAGTAATTGAGACTTTTGCTTCTCCTGATCCTGAACGATTCCCACACGCAGCTCCTGAAGTGGCCGATGGACAACCTTGCACACCACCTGCCGATGTCTATGCAATGGGCAAAATGTATATGGATATTAGAGCAAAATTTGATGAAGTCCCCCAGGAACTTGAAACGCTAGCAGAGCAGGCCAGGGAAAGTGACCCTATGAAACGCCCTTCCCTCTTGGACAAACATTGCTCAAATCCCAAAAAATCATCAAATGTTTGAAAGCCCTCCAAGAGAGAAGTCCCTGGCCAAACCAAGACCAAATTCTGGACAGAAAATTCCTGGCCAGACTAAGACAAAGTTCCGGACAGAGGTCCCTGGCCAGACCAAGACAAAGAAGACCCACAGTGCTGTCTCCAACCATATCAAGCCAGTTAGCTTGGTAGCAGAAGCAAGGCGGTTTGCAGCCGAGAAGAGTCGTGCTAGGGCCAGAGCATGGAAAAGGGCCGGAGGTTCCATAAAATGAACATCTCGTAGGTGTAGGATCTAAAAAAAAAAAAAAAAAAAAAAAAAAAAAAAAAAAAAAAAAAAAAAAAAAAAAAAAAAAAAAAAAAAAAAAAAAAAAAAAGGAACTCGAAGAGCAGCCACCTCCACGTGGTGAGTTCTGGGTGTTATGTGTGACTGTAAATAATCAGTCATGCAAAATAGCTGAGAGCTGCTCACTTTATCTATATTACATATCTGAGACAATATAGTGTCTATGGTATTGCCGGGGAAAGGTTTTGTGTACTCATGTTGGTTTTTGTGTAGTGAATGGTGGTTAATTTAGAGATGGTGGTAAATCGTGGGAGTGTTGTGTTTGGTAGTGATATGGTATTGGGTTAGTGATGGTGTTGTGTATTGTAGTGATGGTGGTGTTGTGTCTGGTAGTGATGTTGGTATTTTGTAGTGATGGTGTTGTGTAGGGTAATGGTATTGTGTAGTGTAGTATTGTAGTGATGGTGGTGTTGTGTTTGGTAGTGATGGTGGATTGTGTAGTGATGGGTTGTGTAGTGTAATGGTATTGTGTAGTGTAGTGATTGGGGTGTGTATTGTAGTGATGGTGGTGTTGTGTCTGGTAGTGATGTTGGTATTGTGTAGTGATGGTGTGTTTTAGTGTAGTTATGGTGTTTGTGTAGTGTAGTGGTGGTGTTATTGTGTAGTGTAGTGATGCTTGTATTTAGTGTAGTGATGGTATTGTGTATTATAGTGATAATGAACATATGAAACATAAGAACATAAGAAAAACCGAACAGTGGAACAGGCCCTACTGGCCCCATGTGAGGAGGTCCAATTCTCCCACCGCTTAAGCCCAAAGCCTTGACATACATAGTGAGGTCAGACACATCACTTGAGGAGCACTGCATCCGATCTAGTAGAACAAGCCAGTCAGGTCCAGCTCACATCCACCCACTCCCACTCATGTATTTATCTAACCTATTTTTAAAACTAGACAACGTCGGTATGGTTGAGTAGTATACTGATGATGGCATTATGTAGTGATGGTGGCACAATCTACTGATGGTGTAGTGTGGGGATTTTGGTGTTGTGAACTGATAATGTTGTAAAGTGATGAAATAATGTAGGGACAATGGTGCAGTTCAGTGATGGTGTTTTGTAGTGATGGCTGTGATGTGTAGCTATCCTTGTATGATGCAGTGATTTTTGTATATGGACTGTTGTACAATGTAGTAATGGTAGTGTAATGATTAGTGGTATGGTGTAATGATGGTATAATTTGGTGATGGCAATGTAGTGTGATGGTAGAAGTTTAGTATAGAAAAGTGTAATGATTGCGTAGTGTAGTGATAGTAGTGTATATTAGATACGGTGGTGTAAGGTAAGGTAGTGATGGTGGTGTAGCATTATGATGGTGTAGTGTAATGACAGTCGTGTAATGGTATTATGGAGGTGTAGTGTAAAGGGAAGGGGGACAAAAGAGATTGTAAAAATTATAGAGGAATAAGTTTACTGAGTATACCGGGAAAAGTGTAGGGTAGGGTTATAATTGAAAGAATTAGAGGAGGTAAGACAGAATGTAGAACTGCGGATGAGCAAGGAGGTTTTAGAGTGGGTAGGGGATGTGTAGATCAAGTGTTTACATTGAAGCATATATGTGAGCAGTATTTAGATAAAGGTAGGGAAGTTTTTATTGCATTTATGGATTTAGAAAAAGCATATGATAAAGTGGATAGGGGAGCAATGTGGCAGATGTTGCAAGTATATGGAATAGGTGGTAAGTTACTAAATGCTGTCAAGAGTTTTTATGAGGATAGTGAGGCTCAGGTTAGGGTCTGTAGAAGAGAGGGAGACCACTTCCTGGTAAAAGTAGGTCTTAGACAGGGATGTGTAATGTCACCATGGTTGTTTAATATATTTATAGATGGGGTTGTAAAAGAAGTAAATGCTAGGGTGTTTGGGAGAGGGGTGGGATTAAATTATGGGGAATTAAATACAAAATGGGAAGTGACACAGTTACTTTTTGCTGATGATACTGTGCTTATGGGAGATTCTAAAGAAAAATTGCAAAGGTTAGTGAACGAATTTGGGAATGTGTGTAAAGATAGAAAGTTGAAAGTGAACACAGAAAAGAGTAAGGTGATGAGAGTATCAAATGATTTAGATAAAGAAAAATTGGATATCAAATTGGGGAGGAGGAGTATGGAAGAAGTGAATGTTTTCAGATATTTGGCAGTTGACGTGTCAGCGGATGGATTTATGAAGAATGAGGTTAATCATAGAATTGATGAAGGAAAAAAGGTGAGTGGTGCATTGAGTAATATGAGGCAAAAAATGTTATCTATGGAGGCAAAGAAGGGAATGTATGAAAGTATAGTAGTACCAACACTCTTATATGGGTGTGAAGCTTGAGTTGTAAATGCTGCAACTAGGAGGCGGTTGGAGGCAGTGGAGATGTCCTGTCTAAGAGCAATGTGTGGTGTAAATATTATGCACAAAATTCGGAGTGTGGAAATTAGGAGAAGGTGTGGAGTTAATAAAAGTATTGGTCAGAGGGCTGAAGAGGGTTTGTTGAGGTGGTTTGGTCATTTAGAGAGAATGGATCAAAGTAGAATGACATGGAGAGCGTATGGGGATGGAAGGAGGGGCAGGGGTCGTCCTCGAAAAGATTGGAGGGAGGGAGTAAAGGATGTGTGGGCGAGGGGTTTGGACTTCCAGAAAGCGTGCGTGAGTGTGTGAGATAGGAGTGAATGGAGATAAATGGTATGTGGGACCTGACGATCTGTTGCAGTGTGAGCAGGGTAATATTTAGTGAAGGGATTCAGGGAAACCGGTTATTTTATATAACCGGACTTGAGTCCTGGAAATGGGAAGTACAATGCCTGCACTCTAAAGGAGGGGTTTGGGATATTGGCAGTTTGGAGAGATATATTGTGTATTTTTATACGCATATACTTCTAAACTGTTGTATTCTGGGCACCTCTGCAAAAACAGTGATTATTTGTGAGTGAGGTGAAGGTGTTGAATGATGAAAGTATTTTCTTTTTGGGAATTTTCTTTCTCTTTGGGTCACCCTGCCTCGGTAGGAGACGGCCGACTTGTTGAATATAATATATATATATTATATATATATATATATATATATATATATATATTATATATTATATTATGTGTGTGTGTGTGTGTGTGTGTGTGTGTGTGTGTGTTGTGTGTGTGTGTGTGTGTGTGTGTGTGTGTGTGTCTGTATGTGCGTGTGTGTGTGTGTGTGTGTGTGTGTGTTGTGTGTGTGTGTGTGTGTGTGTGTGTGTGTGTGTGTGTGTGTGTGTACTCACCTAGTTGAGGTTGCGGGGGTCGAGTCCGAGCTCCTGGCCCCGCCTCTTCACTGATCGCTACTAGGTCACTCTCCCTGAACCGTGAGCTTTATCATACCTCTGCTTAAAGCTATGTATGGATCCTGCCTCCACTACATCGCTTCCCAAACTATTCCACTTACTGACTACTCTGTGGCTGAAGAAATACTTCCTAATATCCCTGTGATTCATCTGTGTTTTCAACTTCCAACTGTGTCCCCTTGTTACTGTGTCCAATCTCTGGAACATCCTGTCTTTGTCCACCTTGTCAATTCCTCTCAGTATTTTGTATGTCGTTATCATGTGCCCCCTATCTCTCCTGTCCTCCAGTGTCGTCAAGTTGATTTTCCTTAACCTCTCCTCGTAGGACATACCTCTTAGCTCTGGGACTAGTCTTGTTGCAAACCTTTGCACTTTCTCTAGTTTCTTTACGTGCTTGGCTAGGTGTGGGTTCCAAACTGGTGCCGCATACTCCAATATGGGCCTAACGTACACGGTGTACAGGATCCTGAACGATTCCTTATTAAGATGTCGGAATGCTGTTCTGAGGTTTGCTAGGCGCCCATATGCTGCAGCAGTTATTTGATTGATGTGCACTTCAGGAGATGTGCCTGGTGTTATACTCACCCCAAGATCTTTTTCCTTGAGTGAGGTTTGTAGTCTCTGGCCCCCTAGACTGTACTCCGTCTGCGGGCTTCTTTGCCCTTCCCCAATCTTCATGACTTTGCACTTGGTGGGATTGAACTCCAGGAGCCAATTGCTGGACCAGGTCTGCAGCCTGTCCAGATCCCTTTGTAGTTCTGCCTGGTCTTCGATCGAGTGAATTCTTCTCATCAACTTCAAGTCATCTGCAAACAGGGACACCTCAGAGTCTATTCCTTCCGTCATGTCGTTCACAAATACCAGAAACAGCACTGGTCCTATTACTGACCCCTGTGGGACCCCGCTGGTCACAGGTGCCCACTCTGACACCTCGCCACGTACCATGACTCGCTGCTGTCTTCCTGACAAGTATTCCCTGATCCATTGTAGTGCCTTCCCTGTTATCCCTGCTTGGTCCTCCAGTTTTTGCACCAATCTCTTGTGTGGAACTGTGTCAAACGCCTTCTTGCAGTCCAAGAATATGCAATCCACCCACCCCTCTCTCTCTCTTGTTTTACTGCTGTCACCATGTCATAGAACTCCAGTAGGTTTGTGACACAGGATTTCCCGTCCCTGAAACCATGTTGGCTGCTGTTGATGAGATCATTCCTTTCTAGGTGTTCCACCACTCTTCTCCTGATAATCTTCTCCATGATTTTGCATACTATACATGTCAGTGACACTGGTCTGTAGTTTAATGCTTCATGTCTGTCTCCTTTTTTAAAGATTGGGACTACATTTGCTGTCTTCCATGCCTCAGGCAATCTCCCTGTTTCGATAGATGTATTGAATATTGTTGTTAGGGGTACACATAGCGCCTCTGGTCCCTCTCTCAATACCCATGGGGAGATGTTATCTGGCCCCATTGCCTTTGAGGTATCTAGCTCACTCAGAAGCCTCTTCACTTCTTCCTCGGTTGTGTGCACTGTGTCCAGCACATGGTGGTGTGCCCCACCTCTCCGTCTTTTTGGAGCCCCTTCTGTCTCCTCTGTGAACACTTCTTTGAATCTCTTGTTGAGTTCCTCACATACTTCACGGTCATTTCTTGTTGTCTCTCCTCCTTCCTTCCTTAGCCGGATTACCTGGTCCTTGACTGTTGTTTTCCTCCTGATGTGGCTGTACAACAGTTTCGGGTCAGATTTGGCTTTCGCTGCTATGTCATTTTCATATTGTATTTGGGCCTCCCTTCTTATCTGTGCATATTCGTTTCTGGCTCTACGACTGCTCTCCTTATTCTCCTGGGTCCTTCTATATTTCTTCCATTCCCTAGCACACTTGGTTTATGCTTCCCTGCACCTTTGGGTAAACCATGGGCTCATCCTGGCTTTTTCATTATTCCTGTTACCCTTGGGTACAAACCTCTCCTCAGCCTCCTTGCATTTTGTTGCTACATATTCCATCATCTCATTAACTGGCTTCCCTGCCAGTTCTCTGTCCCACTGAACCCCGTTCAGGAAGTTCCTCATTCCTGTGTAGTCCCCTTTCTTGTAGTTTGTGTGTGTGTGTGTGTGTGTGTGTGTGTGTGTGTGTGTGTGTGTGTGTGTGTGTGTGTGTGTGTGTGTGTGTGTGTGTGTGTGTGTGTGTGACAAAATGGATTATCTTGAAACTGCTCTGATGGCTAAGATCTGGAACATAATCCTTATACGGTTCAACAGTACAAGCAAAGCTTTCCAATGTGTTATTGTTGACCTGAAGAAAGTGGTGGATTTAGCTGATTCTCTGAAAAGGTTTCTGAAATCAATTCGAGATGGATATGAATAGCTGGAACTGGATGCTAGGAGCATCAGTGGCAACACAGACTTCAAATCAACTACAAGCAGGCAAAGAAACAGAAACAAGCAATATAATGCAAACCCAACATCAGTCTCAGAGGAAGTTATTTTGTCTCCCAGAGAAAAATTCAGATGCGAAACTTTCAATGTCATTTTAGATCAGTTGTGTGTTACCTTACAACAAAGCTGGGTAGCATACCTAGCCGTGTATGGCAGGTTCAATGTAATAGTCAACTTATGCAGTCTACCTGATGCTGACATAAAAAAGTGAGGCTAAGAAACTTATTAGTGTTTACCCTCAAGATTTTAGTAGTGTGTTTGTTGAGGAAATTGTTCAGTTTGTAGCCTCTGCCAAGCTCAGGTCATGTCTCACTCCATCTCAACAGGCAGTTTTACTACATGATGAAAGGCTTACTGATACCTTTCCAGGAGTTAATGTAGCCCTTAGAATATATTTGAGCATGATAGTCACTAGTTGTTCGGGAGAAAGATCGCTTAGCAAATTGGCACTGATGAAGAATTATCTGAGAACGACAATGACCCGTGAAAGGCTAAGTGCTCTGTACCTATTGTATGTTGAGAGCAATGTCCTCAAGAAGATACAGTTTGATGAGACAGTTAATGATTTGGCAGATGCTAAGTGTAGAAAGACTTTTTGTAGATATTGCAGCATGATGATGTGATGCATAACTGTGATGCATGGTTTACTAATTCCAGTTACTTATGTGATGTTTAATTTGTAAGTTTGGTGATCTGCTGCAGCCTGGAAAGATTATGCAAGAAATTTACTTATCCCAGTCTAATGACTTCAAAAGTGTATTTACATGTGTATTTATGTATTAGGGTAAATATGTATGTAAAGTGTAAATATGTAGGTATTTATGTATTTATTTTATTTAGTGTGAATACAATAACATATGCAGTGATATCCACAATTTACAAAATAATAGCACTTTATACTTTATCTGAAAACCAGTAATTTACATCACTACTAGAAAGTCAGCTGATTTATCCAATAAATCATACTAAACTATTTGAGAGAATTTTCTTGGGGGGAAATTTTATGATCAAAATTAAAATTCAATATGTTTTTATAATTTGACAGATTAAACTAAACTATTTGTGGTTAAACTCAATTTTTAGACATGTGTTATCTTAGCCAGGCAACATATACTTTTTATTCTTACTTGTTATATTTTATAAATTCCCTATGAAATTATTATACAATTTTTTTTCATCGGCATAAATTTTTTTCATCGGCATAAATTTTTTTCATCAGTACAATTTATTTTCATCGGTATAAATTTCTCCTTTGATGATGACCTGTCTTCTTTGATATATTTTTATC